>SJXQ01012653.1:434784-505726 GCA_006408695.1 Aepyceros melampus
GCTTACTTAGGGAGCTGCCTGGAGGGTGGAGGATGTGATTGGAGCGTCCCCAATATTAGCTGGTTAATAAGCACAACCACTTACAGAGCAGGCATCATTATCACCTCCATGTGAGGCAAGAGGAAGTGAAACCCAGAAATCCAGCAAGTGGTGAGATTTTAGCCACGCTGCTAGATTTTCTGAGATCTTGATCTGTTTTTACAATCTGGAATGTGCTGGCTTTTTTTTTTTTTTTTTTTACCCCTAAGAGCGGTGGATTTGCTTCCCCATGAGTCCTTCTGGGGAGATTTCACCTTTTCTTCCTCCACATTTTCTTCCCACAGTTACCACTCATGAGCAGATAACAGTCTGTGTTGGCCCTAGGAGGTACGTCCTTCCAGATATTAGCTGGCCCCACCTTCTAACACAGCTCCCAGCTCCGGGTCATCTGGTACCTTCAGTGCCTACGTGAATGTCTGTCCAGCTCCCCAGTGACTTACAAAAGGGACACTTCCTGGAAATCTGGCAGATGGACATTTCACTGGGGTGAAGTGTTTAGAGGGTCTGAATCACTCCTGTTGCCTGGTAACCTGTTTGTATTTGGCAGGAGGAAGGCGACATGGGCACAGGTACAGTCAGACGCAGGACAGATATTTATTCAGGGCAAACTCCTCCCAGCACTAGACTGTTGATTTCATATTTAACCTTGACACTGCTCTTTCTCATGTCATGGGGAGCGGGGAGAGGCACTCTCAATTCTTTTCAAGTCTGTGCACAGATTTCACAGATCCCTCACAGCTAAAATACAGTCTGCTTTATTTCTTCTGCTGAGTTCTAAAGAAAAGCTTTAACAGAGAAAGCAATTACAGGATTCTAACACATACAAGTGAACAAGAATTATAGGCTGTCATGGAACTTACCTGCCATCCCCATAAAAATTCTCTCATGAATTCGTAGTTGATATAACACATTCCTAAACAGCCCTGAGTCACTAATTCTGACCTTGGAGTCAAGAAGGAATTTTTTTCAGGCAACCAGAGATTTCTCCTTTGGTAGGCCCCATTCCAGGTCAGAAAAACGACTACACCTTTACATATGCCTGTCTTTTTAACCTGAAAGAATTGATACCACAACACAAGTAGCTTTAGAATTGAAGAGGTTCATCCTCAAACACCACCAGGAATATAAATAAATGTCACTGGCTGCCTAAGGCCACCTCTCTGAGCTTGGTCTTTAAACATAATTAGCAACCATTCCTAGATCACTGTAGAAACCAAAACTCTAGAATAAAACACTCTGGGTTTACATTTCATGACATTTCTCCACTAGTTATTACTAGCTCCTTGTAAAGCTCAACATTCAGAAAACAAAAATCAGGGCATCTGGTCCCATCACTTCATAGGAAATAGATGGGGAAACAGGGGAAACAGTGTCAGACTTTATTTTTGGGGGGCTCCAAAATCACTGCAGATGGTGACTGTAGCCATGAAATTAAAAGACGCTTACTCCTTGGAAGAAAAGTTATGACCAACCTAGATAGTATATTCAAAAGCAGAGACATTACTTTGCCGACTAAGGTCCGTCTAGTCAAGGCTATGGTTTTTCCTGTGGTCATGTATGGATGTGAGAGTTGGACTGTGAAGAAGGCTGAGCACCAAAGAATTGATGCTTTTGAACTGTGGTGTTGGAGAAGACTCTCGAGAGTCTCTCGGACTGCAAGGAGATCCAAGCAGTCCATTCTGAAGGAGATCAACCCTGGGATTTCTTTGGAAATGCTAAAGCTGAAACTCCAGTACTTTGGCCACCTCATGCGAAGAGTTGACTCATTCGAAAAGACTCTATGCTGGGAGGGATTGAGGGCAGGAGGAGAAGGGGACGACAGAGGATGAGATGGCTGGATGGCATCACTGACTCAATGGACTTGAGTCTGAGTGAACTCCGGGAGTTGGTGATAGACAGGGAGGCCTAGCGTCCTGTGATTCAATGGGGTCGCAAAGAGTCAGACACGACTGAGTGACTGAACTGAACTGAACTAATACTTTATGGAACCACCTTTTTTCCTAGTCTTGTTATGGATGAAATATTCAAAGGGGAAAAGTGGTGGAAAAAGCCACACACATCTACACATACCAGATACTGTATTGCCTTTTGTTTTGTTCTTTTCAGCCTTCAGAAGCCATCTAATTTCTTTTCTTTTTTAAAGCACCTTAAAGACATAAATCTTTATGTTTAATACTTTTTATCAGTTTTCCATTTGAAAAATTTTAAACAGGATGTTAATATAATACAAAAACAGCATGCTAATATAATAGAAAAAAAGTAAAAATAAGGTTTATTTCTATCTTTGGGCCTTATGTCCTATTTGGGCAAAGACCTGCTGTCCTAAGTGATGCTTCCAGGACTACTGGTTTGCAGTTAAGCTTCAGAATCAGAGTATATTTAGGAATGAGATTGTCTGGCTAAAATTCTGTGGCTACAAAGCGAAAGAAATTTGAGTAAATCCATTTACCTAATAACCAAAGTATAGAAAGTTAAAGCAGTAAGTTTTGTTTTTTGTTTTTTTTTTAAAGCAGTAAGTTTTTAAGCCAAAGTTCTTTGGAAGGAATGATGCTAAAGCTGAAACTCCAGTACTTTGGCCACCTCATGTGAAGAGTTGACTCATTGGAAAAGACTCTGATTCTGGGAGGGATTGGGGGCAGAGGAAGGGGACGACCAAGGATGAGATGGCTGGATGGCATCATGGACTCGATGGGCGTGAGTCTGAGTGAACTCCGGGAGTTGGTGATGGACAGGGAGGCCTGGCGTGCTGCGATTCATGGGGTCGCAAAGAGTCGGACACGACTGAGCGACTGAACTGAACTGAACTGAGCTGATAGGCACTGGGAAGACCAAATAACCAGTTGTGAACTCATCACTAAACATAAAACTCTCCATTCCCCAGCACCTTCTTGTTGCCTCCATTTGTTAGATATAAACGCTAAATCACAGAAATCTAAAGCATTACACACTTTACAATAGAACATAGACAAGAAGTCAAGACACAATACCAAAGTCAATTAATTGCATGCTAAAAATATCTGTGTCACTCCCACTAATACCAGTACAGACAGAGAATGTTAGTCTTTCCAAGCTGTTTGGAGCAGGGTCCCCAAGACTCCCAGTGTGATGATTCACTAGGAGGACTCACAGGACCCAGTATACAGTCGTACCCATGGCTGTTTGTTACAGCAAAGGGACACAAAGCAAAATCAGCTAAGGATAAAGGTATGTGGGGTAAAGTCTAAAGGAGACCAGGAGCAAGCTTGCAAGGGCTTTTTCCCAGTAGAGTTGCACAGGTGGTGTTTAATTTCCCCCAAGGAGTTGTGACAACACCTGTGAAATACCGTCTACCAGAGAAGCTCATTAGTGACTCAGTGGGGTTTTTACTGGGACTGGCTACATAGGAAACTTCTGCTAGGCACGTACCTGAATTCTATACTCCCGGAATGCAAGCAGGTATTCAGTAGAAACCAATACTGTTTGCACAAACAGGTCAGGCACAGTGAGCCATCCTTACCAGGAAATGGTGGCAGCCCTCCTCCAATCTAAGTTACCATGTGCCACCAGTCAAGGGCTAATCTTGCAAGCACTGTTTCCTAGAAGGGCAGTCTCAGCCTGCTGTGTTAACTCATCTTTGTACACTGTCCTAGTTCAATTAACTATCATACAGGACCAAACTATATAAGAAAGGTCTTACTCGTAGCAGATCAGCTAGGTATATCATGAGCCTAGAAGCACTTTCACCTTGTATTATTTTCAGTATTTAATATGTAGCATTTTTGTTGTAGCCATGCCTTCCGGGAAACAAACTCAACTCAGAACGACAATGCAGATGGTGGAGTACAGTTTATCACACCAGCGGGCCCAAGGCAGAGTCTCCTCTTAGCCAAGGACCCCGAGCAGTTTTTGTGAAAACCTTATATACCCTAAGTGTACGTGCTCAAACCCACCTCCCCAAATTCCTTGAAACTAGTCTGAACAAAGGAAGAGAAAGATACAATCAAAGTTAACCCGTGATTCATATGCCTTAAGCCTAGGTAGTTAACAATGGACAATTATCAATAGGCCTGTGTCATACCCCACTAAGCATAATAGAATTTATGATTCTATTTGATTACGCGGATAATTAGGGTATTCTTTTAGGCAATGGAGAATCTAGGTATGAGCCCTGGGGCTCTTCCATCTGGGGGGCCTGGTTTTCCAGTTGGTCTGTTGTTTCCATAGATACTGGGCATAGAGCTCCAAGTCCAGTCAGGCCCAAGATGCAGCCTTGCTTTCAAGATGGAGCCTGTTCTGTCTGTTTCCTCCTTCATTTTCAACATGGACAAAGTCACCTTACATAACAGAAGATGTAAGATGGCCTTTAGCTTCTTTTTTGTACAATAAAAAGAGCTAAATTCTAGCCTTGCTTACATTTCTGAGCACTTTCTTTTAAAAAATATACCATTGAAATTTCTTTTTTTTTTTAACCACTGAAATTTCTGAATGAATAGTATTCCTAAATTGAAACTCTGAGAAACCATTTAACTTATCAGACTGGCAAAAAAAAAAAAAAAAAGCCAGACCCAAATAACAGCTAGCCTCACAAATTTCTAGCAGGGGGTGAGAATAAGATAAACCTTCTCTGGGAGGCAATTTGACAAGACAGCTATCCAAATTACACACATCCTTTATGATCTGCAATTCTACTTGGCAAATTTATACACATATAATTGTGTACGTGCAGAATAACCTACACACAAAGTTATTTATTGCGGCATTGTTTAAGAGCAAGGACTGGCTACAACCCAAACCTCCATCAATAGGTCACTATTTAAATTGTGGTACATCCATACAATGGACTACTCTGTGACGAGGGGGAAAAAAAAAAGGAGGAGGATGCTCTCTTTGTACTGATTTGCTAAACCCTCCTACATATATAAGGAGAAAAAAAATACATTGCTCAGAAGTAGAGTTTGCTATCTTCTACTTTACAAATGGGGCAAATATGAACTCATACTGTGCATAGAGATACTCTGGAAAGCTGCATTAGACCAAGGCTGGGAGGGGGCAGTGAAGGCAGAATTGGGGCAGAATCTGTAACCCTGAAAAAAAAAATGACTTAAAATGGTATATTTGCAAAGTAATCCTTCTTTCCCAAGCCTAGGTCAAATCACCCTGGCACCGGGTTTTTTGGTTTATTGTTTTAATAAGCTTCTCTATTTTGCAGTGGTTAAAACTAAAGCATTATACGATGGCTTTATCCTATTTTCCAAATCAGGTTCCAGCTCTATCCTTTGCATACTGTGTCTCTCTGCCATTTTAAAGGAGCTTTCCCCAGGGACATCTGAGAGCGAGTCAGTTCCCTGCGCCTCCTTTATCCCACTTGTTTGCTGAGGGTGTTCGGGGCTTTTAAAAGCTCCATGAAAACAGGGGTGTTACTTTGTTCACTGCATTCATGGCACTGAAATGAGCGCCTGGCACACAGAAGCCGTTCAGTAAGTTTTTATTTGACAAATGAATTCTTTTCTTTACCCAGCTTCAACAGGACAGACACTATCAGACAAAGGGAGAGATACTACTGTGGTCAAATATTCAGAAATAGTTGTCATTCCTAGCACTGTCCCATTACAGGCATTCTAATCCTAGCAACATTCTTAGAACTCTTTTGAATTTTACAGAAGACAAACAAGCCTATAGACTGCTGTGCTGAACAACAACTTAAATGCTCATAAAAATGTATTTTTATTAACCTGGGATTATATGGCCCTGAAGTCCATCTTTGGCTGAAGACTTTTTAGGCAAACATGACGCTAACAAGTAATGATGAAAAAGAACGGCTATGTCAGAATAAACTGAGCCCCAGTCGTAAGGTGCCCATTGCTGTAGAGAAGAAAGAGAAACCCTTCTGTATTAAAGAGGCAACTGTTATTTTTATTTTCAAGAATAAAACTATCCTAGGAATTAAATTCTAATTACCAATACTCCAGACAGTGGATTGAGTTGCACAATGTCAACCATGAGCGTGAAAGCTTCCTTCCTTCTCAGTGGGCAAAAAGTGAAAGTGGAGTTGCTCAGTCGTGTCTGACTCTTTGTGACCCCATGGACTGTAGCCTACCAGGCTTCTCCGTCCATGGACTCTCCAGGCAAGAAAACTGGAGTGAGTTACCATTTCCTTCTCCAGGGATCTTCCCTGACCCAGACCCGGGGATCGAACCTGGGTCTCCAGCATTGGAGGCAGACTTTAACCTCTGAGCCACCAGAGAAGCCCAAGAATATTGGAGTGGGTTGCCATGCCTACCTCCAGGGGATCTTCCCAACCCAGGGATCGAACCAACGTCATCCACACTGCAAATGTGGGGAGGATTCTTAAGCATCTGAGCCAGGAGGGAAGAATGTATATAATTACCACATCTGTTTGACCTTAGTTTATATACTACAGAAACAAAGTAACTTTGCTAGTAATCATTTCGGTAATGTCGTTAAACAGTTGCACAGCTGACTGATGTTTCTTTGAAGGCTTTTAGTACCACTAATTTTTCTCAAAGCACAGTTGAGGCAGTGACTGAGCGCCCTGTCTGTGGGCAGTCATGCAAAGAGGTTAGGAAGTTTGGGTATCACCTCTATTTCTCTTGCTGTCATTTTAGACAACAATCCAACACATGAGGAAACATCCACACAGGTGAAACAGCTTGAAATCTAAGACTCTCCTGAAGATAAAACTGAAATTCTCAAAGCTAAGGCATTTTTTGCTTAAGGCATTTTTTTGAAATGTCTAACTAGGAAAGAGAAGATAGCAGAGAAGTTGCAGGACAACTGGTAGGCCTCCAACACTGAGCAAAGCACACTTATGATCTAGCACCAGGAAGCAACCAACCTACTGTTTGCAGGCTTCCCTAGCGGGTCAGTGGTAAAGAATCTGCCTGCCAATGAAGGAGACATGGGTTTGAACCCTGGATCACGAGGATCCCCTGGAAAAGGAAATGGCAATCCACTTCTGTATTTTTGCCTGGAGAGCCCCATGGACAGAGGAGCCTAGTGGGCTACAGTCCATGGGGTTGCACAAAAGTCAGACACAACTTAGCGACTCAACAACAACAACAATAAATCCCACCATGGTCCGTGATCCTCACAGCAGTCAACACTGTTAAGACTCATAGAGATCCTTTCTGTGAAGAGCGGGAAGGGCAGAGGATGGTAGCTCTAAAAGAGAAAGTGAGAGCTTAAGTCAGAATCATGCTTTGTTATGTTTTGCTGGTTTTCTTGGAGTGAGAGTGAAATGATGAGTTCTATGATACTGCCGTCCCACCCCTTGGAAGAGTCCCCGGGAGGACACTGGGTCTAACAGGTACCAGCATTTCAGGAGGAGAAAAGCAACTTGTGCTTTCCACCAACATTAACAATACCTGACAGAACTGTTCAGAGGTGGAGCAAGGGAGGTAGGCAGAGTCCCACCGCTCATGATGCCCAACGGCAGATAAACAAGACAACTGTGAGAAACGCCACTGAGAGAAGTTAGAATCAGAGTGATTTAGGGATTGTGTGTGAAGTCACTCAGTCGTGTCCGACTCTTTGCGACCCTGTGGACTGCAGCCCACCAGGCTCCTCCATCCATGGGATTCATGGGAAGGGGGTGGGGCATGGAAGTCAAGTATTTCAGGTCACAGAAGCAGCTGGTTCAAAAGCCCTGAAGCAGGAATCAGCCAGGCAGGTATCGAGAATAGAAAGGCAATGGAGCATTGAAACCCAGGAGCAGAGAGGTGCAGAGGCCAGAGGCCAGAAAGCACTGAGGGCTTTCCAGAGCAGGCGAGGAACCGCCAGTACCCAGGCAAGCTCAGTATCACTGAGACCCAGGCTGCTGTGGAGTGCAAAATGCATCACATTCCAGCAAAACGGTGAAGGCTTCCCTTGCAATACATACAACTGCTATGATATTTTGATGGATTTTTCACAGACGTTACTTTTTTAGAGTAGTTTTAGATTCACCCAGAGTCCGCAGTTCACAGTTAAGGTTCACTCTTGCTGGTGTGCATTCTGCGTGCTTGAGCACGTGTGTAATGACATGTATGTCCCATTAAACCATCAGAGTAGCTTTGCGGCCCTAAAACTCCTCTGTGCTCTAACTACTTACTTTAACTAAAATTTGACTTGTAGAGAGAAGGAAAATGTACACCATTTTCAGAGGTTTCCAATTCATCAGTTCAGCTCAGTCGCACAGTCGTGTCCGACTCTTTGCAACCCCATGAGTCGCAGCACGCCAGGCCTCCCTGTCCATCACCAACTCCCGGAGTTCACTCAGACTCATGTCCACCGAGTCAGTGATGCCATCCAGCCATCTCATCCTCTGTCTTCCCCTTCTCCTCCTGCCCCCAATCCCTCCCAGCATCAGTCTTTTCTGGAACCACCTTATATCCTAAGAGTATAGCACAATACAAACACACACACACCAGATTTGGTATTTGAGGTATATATATCTTTTAAATGCCCAACCAATATCATTAAAATCTATGTTTAACAATTATAGGATATATATGCATCCACAACCAGAAACTGATTTTCAACTGAGATCCCACTTTCACCCAAAATACTCAACTGTTGGAAAAGGCTCAAGAATGAATGTGTCACTCCTAGTTATATATCCAAGATAAATGAAAACCCTAGTTCACACAAAACCTTGTAGGCAAATATTCATTCTGCATTCCTCATAACATCCAAAAAGCAGAAACAACCCAAACATCCAGCTGATGAATGGATGAACACAATGCTCTGTGCCCATATAATACTATTTGGCCATAAAGAATAATGAAGTGCTGATACATGCTAAAACACAGATAAGCCCTAACATTATACACACTAAGTAAAAAAAGCCAGTTACAAAGGATCACATACTTCATGATTCCATTTCTATGAAATGTGCAGAAGAGGAAAATCCACAGAGACAGAACATAGATGAGTCTTGCCAGTGGTGGGCAGCAGAGGAGATGGGGTAGTGAATATCAGTGGGTAGGGGCTTTCTTTGGGGGATGATGTAAATGTTCTAAAATTAGGTAGAGGTGATGGTTGAACACCTCTGTGAATACACTAAAAGAACTGTACTCTTTAAAAGGGTAAATTTCGTGGTTATGAATTGCATCCCTATAAATTAATGGCAACCCACTCCAATACTCTTGCCTGGAAAATCCCATGGACAGAGGAGCCTGGTGGCTGCAGTCCATGGGGTCGCAAAGAGTCGGACACGACTGAGCGACTTCACTTTGACTTTTCACTTTCATGCATTGGAGAAGGAAATGGCAACCGACTCCAGTATTCTTGCCTAGAGAATCCCAGGGACGGGGGAGCCTGGTGGGCTGCCGTCTATGGAGTCACACAGAGTCGGACATGACTGAAGCGACTTAGCAGCAGCAGCAGCAAAGTAATGGCAACCCACTCCAGTACTCTTGCCTGGAAAATCCCATGGATGGAGGGGCTTGATGGGCTACAGTCCATGGAGTCGTGAAGAGTCGGATATGACTGAGCGACTTCACTTTCACTTGTTACCTTCATGCATTGGAGAAGGGAATGGCAACCCACTTCAGTGTTCTTGCCTGGAGAATCTCAGGGACGGGGAGCCTGGTGGGCTGCTGTCTATGGGGTCGCACAGAGTCACACACGACTGAAGTGACTTAGCAGCAGCAGCAGCAAAGTTGTTATAAAAATTAAAGGACAAAGGTATATCTGAAATGCTGAGAACAGATGAAATAAACTTCAACTGGTCAAAAGTGGTACATTCCAGTAAGGCCCATAATAGGAGGTAAGCAACTCTGTGCTCATTTCAGATATCATACAATACTCTCAGTGGGACATGTTTAATCCTTTGAAAAGATCACCCCGCCATCAGAGGATGTTTTTCTCATTTGGGACCTCACTCTAGCTACTACCTCTCTCTACTCTCCCCACCAACTCTACTAACCTGACTCTGTCTGTCCAACAGCTCCGCTAACAGCCATACTTGTAGTCACCATTGTATTTCCCTTGGACTGCGTTAATCCCTTCCTGTCCCAATTTTCCACACTGACCTTTCTAAAAATTTACTCTCTCATTTTAAACCCTTCAGAGGTTCCCCCCATTGAAGCCATTTCTGGAACACTGAGGTACTATTAGAAGAAATTAATTATATTCACATGCAGTTAGGTAGTACATGGATCAAAAGGGTCATGTACCTCTTAATACCAAAATTAAGTGTTAGGGATAGTTGATCAGTTGTGTCTGTCTCTTTGCAACCCTATGGACTATAGCCCACCAGCCTCCTCTGTCCGTGGTATTTCCCAGGCAAGAATACTGGAGTGGGTTTCCCTTCTCCAGGGGATCTTCCCAACCCAGGGACTGAACACAGGTCTCCTGCACTGCAGACAGATTGTTTACCACCTGAGCCACTAGGGAAGCCCCTTAACATCAAAGGTGCCTACAAATGCAACCTCAGAGTATCCCCAAACTATGCCACCTGTCTCTGCCTTCAGGGATACTGGCTGCAGTGCTAACACCCTCCAGTAATCTCGTGGGCTAATCTCTGCATCTGCTAACTTAAGCTACTCTATCAAAAGGATCAATTTAATTACCTGTTTATAAGGTCAAGAGTTAAGTTAGCTTAGATAAATACCTGATTAAGGAAGACCTGGGCTAATGAAGAGATTTTTCAAGAAGACACATTGGAAGGTCCAATATTTTTCAGGTACCTACACACAGCTATATATAAAAACAAGCCCAGAGTGTCAAGATGGGAGACGATGAAACTTAAAGTAGCTCATAAAACAGGGCCAACATTTTATTTCTTAGGTAGCAAAGGTAAATCAAATAAAAGAAGAGGAGAGAGTGCCTCCTGGCTTGTAACATCTGTGGACAATTATAATTCTTTAGAACATGATGGTCTTCCCAGGTGATGCTGGTAGCAAAGAACTCACCTGCCAACTCAGGGATACAGGAGACTCAGGTTTGATCCCTGGGTCAGGAAGATCCCCTGGAGGAGGGCATGGCAAACCACTCCAGTATTCTTGCCTGAGAATCCCATGGACAGAGGAGCCTGGCAGGTTACAGCCCAAAGAGTCACAAGGAGTCGGACATGCCTGAAGAGAGTTAGCACAGCACACCTATTAATGATGCTGATAAAATCATCAGCTTATAGTTTTTTTCATCTAGTCAAACTTAAAATGTGTGCTCTTATTCAAAAGGAGAGGTAAACGGAGAGGGTGCTAGACTGTAAATTCATGCTGCCACTCCAAACACTCTGTACACATCCCAAAGTAGTTGAGAAGACCCATTTAAAAGACTGTTATGGAAGAGCACATTCATCTTAATCTGAAGTATATGTACCATGCATCACTTCATAAAGGAATAAAATAAAGGATACAACCTGCAAAGTAAAATACTCCTACAAGAGGAGAAATGCAGAACCCAAAGCCAAGTAGAGACAGGGTTCTTGATCACAGAAGCAGTGGGAGGGGCGGGGATGTGTTTCCCGTGACTAAATACATTTCACCGGCTCCCAGTAGGGGAGTACCACACTCAGCTCCTCTGGAGCTCCTGACATGATGCATAACCTTCCGGTGCCTCAGTTTCCTCGCCTATAAATAGGGATAACAGCACTAACTTCATGAGGTCCTTAAGAGGGGTGAAGGCATTAATATTTATAAAGAGCTTAGAAACAGCACCTGGCACAGAGCATGCCTGAGCCGTATAGAAATGAGAAGAAAAGGGGTAACAGAGCGTACTAGGTAAGTCTTAAAACATGACAAAAACTGGGCTACATATTCAGTTCTCAGTTTCTTGGCAGCTAGAGTAAAAGAAAGAAGAAACGAAATTTTCCAGGCTCAGAGGCAGACTGTGGTGTCTCCGTATCTGCATGTACTGGGAGGGGAGGGAGGGGAGTAGGGGATCGGTTTCCCGATGGAAGAAAAGCTTTTCTTGACACTTAGCCCTAACACGCTCACTGCAGGTCTGTACACAGGGGTGGTGAGCAACAGCACCGACCAGGGAGACCACCGTATGAAGTCACAGGGTAGATTTTCATCATGTGTATATTAGTCGCTCAGTTGTGTCCTACTCTTTGCGATCCCATGGACTGTAGCCCATCTGGCTCCTCTGTCCACTGGAATTCTCCAGACAGCAATACTGGAGTGGGTTGCCACGTCCTTCTCCAGGGTATCTTCCCACCCCGGGGATCGAACCCAGGTCTTCTGCATTGCACAAGGACTCTTTACCGTCTGAGCCACCAGGGATGCCCCTCAATAAATTCGAAGCATAACGCTCCAGAGTTTTGTTTTGTTGTTTTTTTTTGGGCAGGAAACCAAGGCAACACAATACAAATAAGCGGCTCTAATGGTCTGGATCATTTCAGGGACACAACTGCACCAGAAACCCATCCTTTCCTTCAACATCCACCAGCCATGCATGTGACTAGAGCTGAAGAGAAGGCAGTTCCAGATTTGTGGAATAAATTCTCTATATCAGAAGACAGCCAAGATGCAGCCATATAAAAACACTAAGTAACCTGATGCATAGAAAGTGACTTTCCACGGATGCATTTGTTTTTAGCCCTAATGGACTGGAGAGTCATCATCTGGCCTAAGAAGAGCTATGATCATCTCAGGGGATTAAACAACTCAAAAGAATATTCCTCTCTGTCCTGGTCATCTCAGGCTCTACCTGACAGTTAAATGTGGAGTATTTCCAAATATAAGCACAGAAGCCCTTGTGCTTAAGGAGCATTTTATTGTAAGCTGGAAAATAGATGAAATTTTACTTTAAAGACTAGTTGCATGAGTGCTAAGTCACTCCAGTCATGTCCAGCTCTTTGCAACCTTATGAACTATAGCCCGCCAGGTTCCTCTGTCCGTGGGATTCTCTAGGTAAGAATACTGGAGTCGGTTGCCATTTCCTTCTCCAGGGGATCTTCCTGACCCAGGGATTGGACCTGGGCCTCCTGCATTGGCAGATGGATTCTTTATCACTAGTGCCACCCGGGAAGCCCCAAAGACTAGTTATAAGAGAGCAAGCCTTAGCAAGAAAAGGACCTTTGTTCCTTCAGATATCCCCGTGCTGTACATGGAAGACATGCTATCTTCCACGGTTACTCCACAAGTCCTGTGAGTACACTGATATTCTAGTGATTTGTCAGCTTTATTCCAACAGGCAAAGTGTGTTGTTGTTCTTAAGACTGATAATCCAAGAATGTTTCTTCACATTAAAACAGTGTTCATCCAAAAGCTGTTAATCAACTGTAGCAATGTATTTTCTTTTTAATTCTTAGGTGAGTATACCAAAGCTGAGGGCTTCCCTTGTGGCTCAGCAGTAAAGAATACGCCTGCAATGCAGGAGACCTGCGTTCGATCTCCCAGGTTTGGGAAAATCCCCTGGAGAAGGACACAGCAACCCAATCCAGTATTCTCACCTGGAGAATCCCCATGGATAGAGGAGCCTGGAGGGATACAGTTCACGGACTCCTGAAGAGTTGGACACAACTGAGCGACTAACACTTTGACGTTTTCACTCAGTTACTGGTAAAGAGTTACTGGCTCTTTCCTGTCAGACTGTACACCCCACGAGGGAAGGGACCTCATGCGTCAGGCTGTCTGTTGTTTTTCCGGCACACAGTTTATGTTATCTGTTCACTGACTAACCCCTGCTTTATATGACAGTCAGCTGTGTTCCTACCAGAGAAGGCAATGCACCCCACTCCAGTATTCTTGCCTGGAAAATCCCATGGGTGGAGGAGCCTGGTGGGCTGCATGGGGTTGCGAAGAGTCGGACATGACTGAGGGACTTCCCTTTCACTTTTCACTTTCATGCACTGGAGAAGGAAATGGCAACCCACTCCAGTATTCTTGCCTGGAGAATCCCAGGGACGGAGGAGCCTGGTGGGCTGCCGTCTGTGGGGTCGCACAGAGTCGGACACGACTGAAGCGACTTAGCAGCAGCAGCTGTGTTCCTAAAGAGTCTCATGTGAGCCCCTTGCAAGTAAGACCGGGAAGTCATTGAAGTAATCTTACACAGTGGGCAGGAAGGGAGGAAAGCATTTTAATATCACACAACCCACAAGTCTGAAGCCTTGAAGAATGTCAGAAGCGAAGTCCTTGGAGTATACAAGGCAGGTACGAGTGAGAGAGGGAGAGAGAAGGGGGCAGGATGGCCCACTAATTCAGATGGGTGCTATACGAGTAAAATTTTATGATGAGAACACAGTGTTTTCTAATTATAGACTCTTAAATTTGAAATATCTTGAAAGGTCACTCTGTACTTCTTTCTGCCTAATACAGTAGGCAGCATTCAAGCATCCCAGAATAGAAGTCCTTTAAAAAAAAAAAGCCCAGAGAGAAAGGTTGAACTAACAGATTAAAAAGCCCTGTGTCTCCCCCAACTCTACAGTTTCTCTGTTAGGTCTTCCATGAAGAAACAATCAACAATCTAGTTCTTTCCTTCAGGACACAAAGTTACTGTTACATCCCAATTTCTCAACTCCTTACAGTAAAAGTCACAAGAAATAGTATCACATAGTATCATAACAGTGAAACTTCAATAATTACCTGATTTTAAGGAATGCTTTTGGACCTTTTACAACCAAAGAAAACAACCATTCATACTTTAACGCTGAAAGTGAGACGGCGTTTTACACTCATTGGTGAGCAAAGAAACTCGAATCAAAAAAGTGAGATACCATGTTTCACATATTAAATTGGATTAAAAAAATACCCACAAAACTATCAAGCCGCCCTCCAGGACTACCGTAAAATACATTTCTTGTATTTTACAAGCAACCTATGAATGTGACATCACATAGCCTCTGACATCATCAATAAGAGTGAAACACTGGAAAAAGCTAAGTGGCCAACACTAGAGGGCTGCTTAGATAAACGGTGACGGATGAATGCAACAGAACACTGGAGTACTTCCCTGCCATTCATGTAGAGAGTGACAAGAGGCTCATGATACATCCATGAGTGCAGAACAGTGACATGTGGATGACCCTATTTAAAAGTTGCTTTTTAAAAGTTGCAAGCACAGACATAAAAGAGCATGCAAAATTTTAACAAGCAATAGATTTATAGATGGCTTAAGTTTTCCCTTTGATTATACAGGTTCGAAATTTTCTAAAATAAACATGAGCTGTTATTAATTTTATAATTTAAAAGTTAAAGAGAAAAGGTGAGTCCTAAACTCCTAACATAAATTTCCAAATATTAGCTGTCATATTAACAGTCTCTTTTAAAGACTTTATTATGATAACCACATAGTCTTTTTAAATACCATGTACTAAGGATAAAAATAACAAACCTCTTTTTCATTTTGGTTACTATGTGTGGAGAGGCACATAAAAATATTCTGTCCTGGAAACTTAAAATGTTTTCTTTTTACCAAGATGCCATTTGTGGGGATGTAATACCAGGTAGCCTCTCTAGTTAAATATAGCATAATTATATAGTTCATAAAGTTAAAGTAAAATGTACATATTTATTGTGATGATTACTCTTGCTCAAGTATAATCCTGTCTTTGAAAATAAAAATGAAACTAGAAGTAAAAATGAAACCTGACAAACCAGAAAAATGAAGTGGATAAATATGAATGAAGACAGAAACAAATTGAGGTGGGGGGAGATATTATTAGAAAGAGGCTGCCAGACAGAGAGAGGTCACCTCTGGTCAGGGAGAAAAGACGTTTGTAGGGGAGACAGAGTGACTCCTGAGGATCTGGAAATACTGCAATCAAAACTGTAAGGATTCTGTAGTACAGGTATCTGAGTAGGTTAACAGAACGAGCAGACTAGCTACACCTGAGTAATTAAGGGATCAGTAAACTTGTGCGAGTTCATCAGCCCTTGTTTGGAAAGGTTTCTTTAGAATCCTAAATCTCTCCTTCCTGTAATGTTTCCTTTAGTTCTTGTTTTTCTCTCTTGTAAACTTGTCCTTACTATTAAGATTTCGAAGAGGTTGTTTACTGCAGCCGCCTCACTAGTTATCAGCAGTTTGCTTCTTCTGTTTAGAAAATGAATAATTTGTACTTACTTTAACTCTTATAAGGGGCTTCCCAGGTGGGAAATTTATTGTGGTGGATCACAATAAACTGTGGAAAATTCTGAAAGAGATGGGAATACCTGACCACCTGACCTGCCTCTTGAGAAATCTGTATTCAGGTCAGGAAGCAACAGTTAGAACTGGACATGGTACAACAAACTAGTTCCAAATAGGAAAAGGAGCACGTCAAGACTGTATATTGTCACCCTGCTTATTTAACTTCTATGCAGAGCACATCATGAGAAATGCTGGGCTGGATGAAGCACAAGCTGGAATCAAGATTGCTGGGAAAAATATCAATAACCTCAGATATGCAATGACACCAACCTTATGGCAGAAAGTGAAGAAGAACTAAAGAGCCTCTTGATGAAAGTGAAAGTGGAGAGTGAAAAAGTTGGCTTAAAGCTTAACATTCAGAAAACAAAGATCATGGCATCTGGCCCCATCACTTCATGGCAGATAGATAGGGAAACAGTGGAAACACTGGATGATTTTATTTTCTGGGCTCTAAAATCACTGTAGATGGTGACTGCAGCAATGAAATTAAAAGGCATTTACTCTTTGGAAGGAAAGTTATAACCAACCTAGATAGTGTATTAAAAAGCAGAGACATTATTTTGCCAACAAAGGTCCATATAGTCAAGGATATGGTTTTTTCAGTGGTAATGTATGGATGTGAGTTGGATTGTGAAGAAAGCTGAGTGCCGAAGAATTGATGCTTTTGAAGTGTGGTGTTGAAGAAGACTCTTGAGAGTCCCTTGGACTGCAAGGAGATCCAACCAGTCCATTCTGAAGGAGATCAGTCCTGGGTGTTCATTGGAAGGACTGATGTTGAAGCTGAAACTCCAGTACTTTGGCCACCTGATGTGAAGAGTTGACTCATTTGAAGAGACCCTGATGCTGGGAAAGATTGAAGGTGGGAGGGGAAGGAGACGACAGAGGATAAGATGGTTGGATGGCATCACCAACTCAATGGAGATGAGTTTGGGTAAACTCTAGGAGTTGGTGATGGACAGGGAGGCCTGGCATGCTGCGGTTCATGGGGTTGCAAAGAGTCAGACATGACTGAGTGACTGAACTAACTCCCAGGTGGCACTAGTGGTAAAGTATCCACCTGCCAATGCAGGAAATGCAAGAGGCGTGGGTTTGATCCTTGGGTCTGGAAGAAGAGAGTTACCTGGTCTACCTGTGTCTCATGACCCATCTCAGACATCCTTACTCTTAGGTTTCCTTCTAAACAATGTCAAAGCAAATTACATATTAGCATATTTACATAATCTGCTGTTTCACAAAATGATGTGTATCAACATCTTCTTTTAAGTCTCGGATGATGTTCAAGGACAAAATATGAGTCAAGAAAGTTAACTCTCAGGGACTTCCCTGGTGGTCCAGTGGCTAAGACTGGCTCCCAATATAGAAAACCCAGGTTTGAACAATGGTCTGTATACTCAAAGCCACAGTTTTTCCAGCAGTCATGTATGGATGTGAGAGTTGGACCATAAAGAAGGCTGAAAGTAAAAGTATTAGTCGCTCAGCTATGTTCAACTCTTTGCAACTCCATGGACTGTAGCCCGCCAGGCTCCTCTGTCCATGGAATTTTCCAGGCAAGAATACTGGAGTGGGTTGCCATTCCCCTCTCCAGGTGATCTTCCCGACCCAGGGAGCGAATCTGGTCTCCCACATTGCAGGCATATTCTTTACCATCTGAGCAATCAGGGAAGCCCAAAGTGAAAGAAGGCTGAACACCAAAGAACTGATGCTTTCAAATTGTGGAGCTGGAGAAGACTCTTGAGAGTCCCTTGGACTTCAAGGAGATCAAATCAGTCAATCCTAAAGGAAATCATTTCTGAATTTTCATGGGAAGGACTGGTGCAGAATCTGAAGCTCTTATACTTTGGCTACCTGATGCAAAGAGCCAACTTATTGGAAAAGACTTGGATGCTGGGCAAGACTGAAGGCAGGAAGAGAAGGGGGCGACAGAGTAGAAGATGGTTAGATAGCATCACCAACTCAACGGACATGAATTTGAGCAAACTCTGGGAGACAGTGGAGGATAGAGGAGCCTGGCATGCTGCAGTCCATGGGGTTTCAGACAGTCAGACACCACTTAAGTGACGGGAGAACAACTTCAACAGGGAACTAAATCCCACAAGCCGCAACTAAGAATTTTCATGCTGTAACTAAAGATCCTGCATGCCTCAACAAAGATCAAAGCTCCTTACTTGCTGCAGCTAAGACCCTGTACAGCCAAATAAATAAAGAAATAGAAAGAAAGTAAACTCTTGGGACCAAAAAAATTTAGCTGGTGTCCAAATAAAAGAACAAATAAAATACCAGGAATAACTGGAAAGGGGAGAGAGAAAAAAAGTGAAACAAGGGGCATGTTAGTAGAAGTTTTTGCAATTGCATCTTGAGCAAAAAAAAAAAAGAGAGAGAGAGAGAGAAATGAACCAAAGCACCCAGAGCCCAAGAATGATGAGCACATTTTAAGGGTAAGGGCCATAAGTAAGAATCAAGACGTGAATCAGATACCAGACCACTGGTAGCACCCAGGCTCTAATGGGCTGGCACAAAAATGTATGGTGATGCTGACCAAATACATAAATCAGCCATGAGCTTTTACACTGAGCTTCTAAATCATGCATAGTCAGAGGCTACACCTCAGAGTACATGAAGGAAAAGTCTGAGTAAGCTTTATGAATGCCATTATTAATGACCATCCTAGACTCTCTTTTGCAATTGAGATACAATCCATGGGCTTTGAATACTTCGGACATCACCTTGATTTCAGAATATAGCACCTTCAAGAGAAGGATGGGGTTTAGCGCATCGAGAAAGAAACTTTGAGGTCCTCCCCAACCTCCCTACAGTGTCTAAAGCTTGCCATAAAGAAAAGTGAAAAACTCCTATTCACTCTTATAGGAAGGTTTACAGATGGAAATGTTATATCACATTGTTACATCCCAATGCTACATGATATTTCTAAACAAACTTACTAAAATATGTCTAGGAAATGCAAGCATGTGTATTCTCTCCAGTGATAATACACACATTCATTTTTCACTGTTTCATGGTACTTCAAACTATAATAATGTATTAGGTGGTGAGTCACTCTCTAATTGAGAGCAGTGGGAAATATGATGAAAACAAGAAAGTAAAGAGGCTTCCTGAGGGACAGAGCATGCACAAAGAATACTTTATTACAAGCAGAAGAGCTGATTTGAATCTGGATTCTGCTATTGCTAAGTATATCAGAATATCCTAAGTATATCAGAATATCAGTATATTCCTAAGTGACTTTAACAGTCACTTTAACAGATTCAGCATGCAGAAAACCAGCAAACTTATAGCTGAACTCAACAACACAACCAATCCGTTGGACTAATGGACATCTCTAGCCACCTTCGTCTAGTGACAGCAGAATACACATTCTTCTCAAGCTCACATGAACATGCACCAGGAAAGCCCATATCCTGCACCATAAAACACACCTTAATAAATTTAAAAGAACAGAAAGTCTGTTCTTTTACTGTCTCCTTTTATATCAAAATGGAATTAAACTAGGAATCAATAATGAAAGATAGCTGGAAAATCCCCAAATAGTTGGAGATTATAACATACTTCTAATTAACACAATGAGCCAACAAAGAAATCCCAAGGGAAAATTTTTAAATGTTTTGAATAAAAATGAAAATACAACTTATCAAATTTTATGGATGCATCAAAAACAGGGAAATTTATAGCAGTGAATGCACAATTCAGAAAAGAAGATCTAGTATCAATAATCTAAATTTATACCTTATGATACTAGAAAACAAACAAATTAAACCCAAAGTAAATAGACAAAGAGAAATAACACAAAATTAGAGCATAAACCAATGAAATTAAAAACAGGAAAGCAAGAGAATTTAATGAAACCAAAAGCTCAATATTTGAAAAGATCAATAAAATCAACAGGTCTCCAGGCAGGTTAATCAAGAAAAAAACAGAGAGAACACAAACTACTAATATCAGAAATTAAAAAAACAGGCTTCCCTGATGGTATCAGGGGTAAGAACCCACCGATCAATGCAGGGGACATGGACTCATCCACGGTTTGGGAAGATCCCATGTGCCGTGGAGCCGGTAAGCCCATGCGCCACAGCTACAGAGCCCACTGGCAGCTACGGAGGCGCATGCACCTACAGCCTCTGCGCTGCAGCAAGAGAAGCCACCACAGGGAAGTGCAGCCTCCACTCGCCACTAGAGAATGCCCATGTGCAGCGAAGACCCAGGGCAGCCGAAACTAAATAGATAAACTGGCTAATTTAAAAAGGAATAGAAAGGAGGACATCATTGCACATCTCACCAATACTCAAACACAATCTGCCAAAACTCAAAGAAAGAAACCATCTGCATAAGCCATATGCATTAAATAAATTGAATCAGTAATTAATAACTCTGAGAATTTCCTGGTGGTTAGGACTCGGTGCTCTCGTTGCCAGGTCCCTGGGTTAGATCCCTGGTTGGGGAACTGAGATTACCCCGCAAGCCACATGGCACAGTCAAAAAAAAAAAATTAAGAACCTTAAAATATAGAAAGCACCAGGCCCAGATGGTTTCACTGGTGAATTCTACCAAGTATTTAACAAAGAAATTATACCAGTGTTTTTCAGAAGATAGAAGCAGAGGGAATATTTCCTAATTCATTCTAAGAGGCCACATAATAAAGTCAACTGATCTCTGACAAAGGAGTAATGACAACATCTTGTAGCAAAGACAGTCTTTTCAGTAAATGGTACTAGATCAAGAGGTCATTCACATGCAAAAAATTACCCTAGACACAGATCTTATACCCTTCACAAAAGGTAACTCAAAATGGATCACGGGCCTAAATGTTAAAAACTAAACTAACGCCTAAAAGATAACATAGGAGAAAAGCAATTGACCTTGGGTATGGAGACTATTTTTTCAATACAACAGCAAAAGCACCATCCTTGAAAGAAATAATTGATAAGTTGGACTTCACTAAAATTAAAACCTTGGACTCTGTGAAAGGCAATGTCAAGAGAATGAGAAGACAAGCAACGGACTGGGACAAAAATTTGCAAAAGAATATCTGATAAAGGACTATTCTTCAAAATATACCAAAAGCTCTTAAAATTCAACAATAAGAAAAAAAAACCCAATTAATAAGTGGGTCAAAGACCTGAACAGACCTCATCAGAGAAGATACAGAGATAGAAAATAAGTGTATGAAAAAATGCTTCACATCATATATCACAGGGAAATACAAATTAAAACAACAATGAGATACTACTACAACTATCAGAATGCCTAAAATCTGGAGCACTGACAAACCCAAATGATGCTGAGTATGCAGAGCACCAAGAAGACTCGCTAACTAGCGGTTAGAAAGCAAAATGGTACAACCACTTTGGAAGACGTCTAGCGGCTTCAACCAAACTAAATACACTTTTACCATCTGATCTAGCAGTCGTGCTCCTTGGTATACACCCAGAGAAGCTAAAATCTTATGTCCATCCTGAAACATGCACATAAAAGCTTATAGCGAGGTTATTCAGAACTGCCAAAAGTGGAAGCAAACAAGATGTCCCTCAAAGGGGGAGTGGATAAATTGTAGTATATCAGATTATTATTTATTAATAATAATGGTATATTTTTCAGTGATAAAAAGTAATGACCTATTTCAAGCTACAAAAGAAAAAAGAAACATGGAAGAGCTTTAAGGGCAAATTGCTAAGTAAAAGAGCCAGTCTGAAACGGGTGCATACTGTATATGATTTCAACTATATGACATTCTGGAAAAGGCAAAACCATGGAGCTAGGAGAAAGATCAGTGGTTGTCAGGGGCTGGCAGAGAGAGGAATGAATAGATGAGTCACAGTGGGTTTTGGGGGTTGAAGAAACTATTCTATATGATACTGTAAATGATGGCTATGTCATACATTCGTCAAAACCTATAGAATGTGCAAGAGTGAGCCCTAATGAAAACTATGGACTTTAACAATAATGTGTCAACGCTGGCTCATCAACTGTAACAAATATACCCCATTAGTGCAAGATGTTAATGATAGGGGAAACTGGGAGAAGTGGGGGCATAGCCTATGAGAACTCTGTTACTTTCCGATCAATTTTTCTGTCCATGGGGTCGCAAAGAGTCAGACATGACTGAGAGACTGAACTGAACTGAAAACCACTCCAAAAAATAAAGCCTACTAATTCACAAAAAAGTACTTCTCCTAATTATCTATAAACTCACTCATTTTAAAGATATTTTCAGAGATCAAAAGTTTTTTTCAAAAAATTTTTTCAAAAATATAAATGAAAGAACCCCTCCAAATACTGTGATTTAACCTGTAAAGCAACACTCAAAAATTAATGTCAAAATAGCCTCCAGTTATGTCCTTTAAGGACAATGACAATTTGCTCAAGCACAACCACTGACTAAAACTGCCTTATAATTCAAAAGCACTTAAGTCTTTTAAATATAGAGAACTTTCTGAACACTGCTTAATGTTGATGAAACAACATTTGTGGTTAGGGCAGCACTCAGTTTTGTCACTCTGCCCCGCAGGTTTTCTTACTCTAAGTACATATTCATTCCAACAGACATGAAGATGACGTTTTGTGTACCAGAGAGAAGGGCACGCGTTTTCCTGCTGAGATGAAATGTTCCATTCAGGGTGGCGCACAAGCACAAATCTCTAACGTGTCACATGCACACGTGTACCCTGTTGAAATTACAACTAAGACTTGTTTTCCTTCCAAAATGACGTTTTTGGAACATGCCTTAAGAATACTCTCACAGCCAAAGATGCACTTTAATAGAGCTCCCTAGTGAAGAGTTCGCAAACTGCTTGCCTCGAGGAACCTTGCTGTCAAGAGCTTTGCTATCAGCTAAGAAGACAGCTAAGCACATCTGCCAATAAGACAGAAATTTGACCACAGAAATAACAGCCAGGTCCCAAAAGATAGCTCTTCAGCCATTTGCAAAATTCCAGGTTAAGTTTTTATACTGTGATTTTAAAGTACAGCATTTGCACTTCAAACAGCCTTAAGGCTTCTGTGAGCTACAGCTGGAAACTACACGTGGCGCCACGGGCAGGTAGACTCAGTCGGGCACCCTGAGCCCCTGTGGCGGAGCAGCACAGCCTGCCTGGTAATCCTCCTCTCAGTCCTGCCTCAGAGGGTGAGGGATCTTTGCACCTTTTCCTGCGAAGCCATCCTTGGGATGGAGGCAAACCTCAGGACTCCCGGACCTCAGAGCTCCACCTCCAGTTTCCTCCCGGAGTCACACCCTTTGCTCACTCTGCTGCTCCTGGACAGCCCTGACTGTGGCAGCGCACAGCTGACACACCACTTCCACTATTTCCCTTTCCCGATACAGTATTCAGAAACTACTAGTAACACTTGTGGTTGATTAAAAAAATAATAATAATAAAGCTGGCACATCAGACCACTATATTGTTAAATCAGTTACACTGAAAGAAACAATCTAAATTCTCATTAGGATATGATCAAATCTCATATGAATGAATAAAAATGTATTTGAAGACAAGTGATTTTAAAAAAATCATTCTGTCAGGATCTTCCTTGGTGGTCCAGTGGTTAAGAATCCACCTACCAATGCAGGGAGGATGGGTTCGATCCCTGGTCTGGGAAGATCCCACATGCCACAGAGCCACTAAGCCAGTGAGCCACAACCACTGAAGGCCATGCACTTTAGGACCCGTGCTCTGCAACAAAAGAAGCCACCTCAGTGAGAAGCGTGGCACCAGGACCAAGAGAGGTCCCCACTGGCCGCAACCAGAGAAAGCCTGAGTGCAACGAAAGCCCAGTACAGCAGAAACACATAAATAAACGCCTTCTGTTAATATTTTCTTCTTTTCAAGTTTCATGTTGTAAAGGATCAAAGGGTTCTTAGAATTCAAAAATAGCTAATTAATCACTTACATGAAAAAGGGAGTATGCACTCAACCTTAAGATTATTTTTTCAAATAGTATTTTGGAATCTAGGTTCAAGCACATCATTTAAAATAAGAATCCAGCCTCATTTTCTTTAATGATGATGGGAGAATAGGGAAAGAGCTCAAGTGTTCAGCAAAGGGGGCAAAAAGAACAGAGATGAAACTTAGGGTCTAACATCATATATTACCTTTAGTAATAGATATAGATGGATATATACACGGGTTATATATATATGCATATATATACACACATAAGCTATATATGTTTTTTCTTTTAGTTTTTCCAATTAAACGTATAGTTTAGAACTTGCCAAATATCTCGGTACTATAGAAAGATATATCTTTGTTGTTGTTATAAGCAAACCAAAAGACCTGTTCATCTTCCTGATTTCCTCATGTCATATTTTCACTAAGATAAACTCGACTGTGATAACACATAACCCGACTCCTCCTAGGTGGGCAGGATTTATTTTCAGGGGGTGATATCATCTCAGCTGTCCTGATTTGAAACGACTTCCTGTTGTCAAGTTTTGTTTCCCTCTGCCAAATACACATCACCTCTAGTTCACATGAGACTATCCTCGCCCCCCACCCCGCCTGTGGAATGGGGGTATGTCCCAAACTATTCGATTGCCTCATCTCTCTTTTAGCAGTTTCATTACTGACATACCGTAAAGTAGAACAACGGTTGCTAGAATAAGAAAGGAAAGGTCTTTTAAAATCTTGGACACTTTAAAGAATAAAAAGGGCTATCTAGATATTCAATCTTGCATTTTAAAAATATGCACATTCCTTCCCCAGTCCATTTCCCTTAATATCAGGTTTATTATTATAACAACTCTGAGAATCATACTGAAGTTTTTATAATTGATCTAAGATGCTTGGAAAATTTTCTGGCAGGTTATCTCTGGGGTCAAGAAGACCCCAAAGTGATTTTAAAAGAAAATACACAAGTGAGAGTTGGACCATAAAGAAGGCTAAGAGCCAAAGAAATGATGCTTTTGAATTGTGTGCTGGAGAAGACTCTTGTGAGAGTCCCTTGGACTGGAAGGAGATCAAACTAGTCAATCCTAAAGGAAACCAACCCTGAATATTCACTGGAAGGACTGATGCTGAAGCTTCAATACTTTCGCCACCTGATGTGAACAGCCAACTCACTGGGAAAAACCCTGATGCTGAGAAAGATTGAGGGCAGAAGGAGGAGGAGGCAGCAGAGGATGAGATGGTTAGATCGTATTACTGATTCAATGGACATGAATTTGAGCAAACTCTGGGAGACAATGGAGGACAAGGAAGGCTGGTGTGCTGCAGTCCATGGGGTCACAAAGAGTCAGACACACTTTAGCAACTGAACAACAGCAACAAAAAGTGAATTAGGAGTACTGGAGACCACCTCTTGCAGTCAATCTCTGGAAAACGGTCCTGACACACCCTTCTGTATGTCAGAGGAATAAAAGTTGGTCACAGGGAAGGGTTTGACAAGAACTAGCAAGTGTCTGGTTTGTGCCAGGCTGGGTAAACTCCTAGAAACAAACAGACATGGCCATCCCCTCGTGGAGCCCACCACCCAGGGTGGGAGACATTCTGTCAAAAGAAGGAAACAAGTATGTAATTACAAACTGTGAAAGTAGATCAGCAGTGCTGAGAGAAAATAAGAGGAGAAACTAACTTTAGACAGAGGACAAGGAAGGACCCCCTTGAGGAAGAAGCATTAAAGTTGAGAAGTGCAAGGTGAAAAGATGCTGGCACTTTGACGTTGTTAAGTCAAGCAAAAAGCCTATGATTTGGTGGTACAGCAAGGTGCGACTTGGGTTAAATGGAAAAACAAAAAGAAAAAACACACATACCTTTATATGTTTGTATATAATCTGCATATATATTCACATATATCTATCTATAAATTACATGGATTAAAACAAAAAATATAAAACACTTCATTACCTTCCTATTAAGTATGGCCTTTAATTAGGGTAGCCATTTAACTTAACACCCTAACCAGGCCAGTTCTGAGTAAAAGAGAGATTCACTAATAATTACACCAGGGGGCTTCCCTGGTGGCTCAGTGGGAAAGAATCTGCCCGCCAAGGCAGGAGACATGGGTTCAATCCCTGGTCCGGGAAGACCTCACATGCAGCCGAATAACTAAGCCCACGTGCCACAGCTAGTGAGCCTGTGCTCTAGAGCCTGGGAGCCAAAACTACTGAGCCGGCAAGCTGAACTCCTGAAGCCTGGGTGCTCTAAAGCCTGTGCTCCGCAACAAGAGAGGCCACTGCAATGAGACGTCTGCTCCGCAACTAGAGAGTAGCCCCCACTTGCTGCAACTGGAGCAAACCCCGTGAGGCAACGAAGACCCAGCACAGCTAAAAACAAATAAATAAGCAAATAATTTAAAAACCAGTAACCACACCAGGACAATGTGCATACACAGGAACTGTCCCAGGCAATCAGGACACACTGTATGTATGCATGCTAAGTCGCTTCAGTCGTGTCTGACTCTTTGCAACCCCATGGGCTGCAGCCCGCCAGGCTCCTCTGTCCATGGGATTCTCCAGGCAAGAATACTGGGTGGGCTGCCATTTCCTTCCCCAGGAGGTCTTCCTGACCCAGGGATGGATCCCACGTCTACTTATGTTTCCTGGCAGGCAGGCAGGTTCTTTACCACTACCACCACCTGGGAAGCCCCATCAAGACACATAATCACCTTAATTATAACAGAGTCCATGGAACACCACGGCAAGATGTCATGAAACACAGATCAGATGGGAACAGTATTAAAATGTGTCTCCTTCAGTAAAGTTTTTAAAAGAAAAAAAAAAAAGGTTTTAGAATTGAATTGTAAAAAAAAAAAAAGAAAGAAAGAAATGAATTGTAAAAAACTAAAGTCCACAGAAGATTTTGTCCACATGAAGCAACATCCTATTAAACAAACTAGTGAGCCTGTACTTACAAATTAAGATACAAATTAAAGAATGAAGAGTAAAGTATTAACATAAGGAATTAACCTTTAACAGGATCAGAAGCTTAAAGTAATATTTTCTTTAAGTAAGAAACCTAATCCTTTCTAAAAACATAAACCAACCCCATATAGACATTTCCACACCACAGTCTCCAGTACCACTTAGTTATTGCTGTTACCGGGAGACATTTGCACAAAAAGAAGATTTATATCCTTCTCTTGTTTCTATTCTTCCACCTAAAGGAATAATCCTCCATTATTAGCAATGCACTTAATATCTCCACAGCAACTAGTATAATTGGGGTTTGTGGCAGGAGGATAATGAAGTTGAAAACCAAATGATAGAAGTAATACAGAAGGGAAAAACCCTCCACACAGCCTTGGCGGGAAAATAACTACCAAGAAGGAAAAAAGGAAACTTGCTGGAAAGAACCACTTGGGGGCTGCTTCAGTCAGTCCCGACTTGGCCTTTAAGATACTAAAGTATGCAAGGAGGCAAATAAAAGCTTTCAAAACGATGAATTGTATGGAGCAAGTGCAGATCACGCAAAAGAACTCTGAGGTAGGGAAGAGGTGAGGTTCCTGAAATAGACAAGAAGTGATTTCCACAGGTTTTCACATGTGGCTCCCCGAAGGTACAGGGGACCAGGTACAGGGAAAATGCCCAAAAGGGCATTAGAGGCTAAGCTAGCCTCCCAGACCAATCACTGGCCACTGGGGAGAATGGGGAGGGGAAGTGGGGCCATCCTGAGCAAAATACACCCTGAGCCCATCCCAGACAGTGGCTGCGGAAGGCTGAGGGCAGCAGGTTGAGAATCAGGAAACCTGGGCTCTTTGCCGGCTTCTGCCTGACACCACACAGGGGTAAATAATGCAGGCAAAAAAGCAGTATCGAGAATACTCATGAATTTAGAAACCATGTGTTGAGTGCCTACATCATGCTAGGATATTAAAAAAAAATTTTGCTCCCGAGGAGCTCAGTCTGGAAGAAACATAGTTTCAGCAGAAAATCATATTACAGTATGGTTGTCCAGTGACAACTATTTCCAACTATTCTGGAAAAAAGAGGGGACACCTAGCCCATGGGGCTCATGGGGAGAAGGAAAAGAATGAGGGGGAGGCTGGCGGTCAAGGCATTTGTGCTTGAAATCACTCCTCTAAAATGCTCAACAAGATCACCACATAAAGGAACCCTCTGCATTGTAAAACCCAATGAACACCGTGTTCTCATCTTACTCAGCTCAAGAACTCAGAACAGAACTGATTACTGCATCCTATTTTACACACTCAATTTTGTTGGCATCTGGAAGGCTGCCTTTTTGGTCCTCCTCCTACCTCGCTGGTTACTCCTGGGTCTCCCCCCACTTGATCTATTTATTAATTCTGTTAGTCTGCAGGGCCTAATCTCTGCCTCTCTTCTTGGCCTCCAAAATCTCCCCAGGTGACTCTAGACTTCCCATCACTTTATATAGCGCTTCTATGCTGACACCACTGGCCATGAGCTTGTCCCTGAACGCAGTTTTCAGAATCATTGCTGGTCGTTTGACAACTCACTCTCTCCATTAGGATGTCAACTAGGCAACTAGCTGGCCAAAATAGAACCCTATTCGCTACAATGCCCTATCCAGCAAAAAAAACACAACAACAACAACAAAAAAAAAACAGGATTTGTGCTTGATTTCTCCTACTCTGTCATTTCACCCATCCAGGGCTATCCGTTAAGTCTTGTCAATCCTGTCTCCAAACCTCTCAAATCCATCCACTGCTCTCCATCTCTAATACCACCACACAGCTCCAGCCCACATCGGGTCATGTGTCTCTCCTTCTTAAAAAAAAAAAAAATGATGGATTTGGCTGTGCCAGGTCTTGGCTGCAGCACACAGGAGCTCCGATCCTCACCACAGCATACCACGCGGGTCTTCAGTTGCGGCACGTGGACTCTTGGTTGCAGCCTAGACGATCTAGTTCCCTAACAAGGGATCGAACCTGGGCCCCCTGCATTGGGAGCTCGGAGTATCAGCCACCTGACCACCAGAGAACTCCCTGCCTCTCCTTCTGAGATCACTGCACAATGCTTTCTCATTGCATTTGGAGTAAAACTTACAGAACTAACAAAATTGGGCCTCCCAGGTGGCATCAGTGGCAAAGAATTCGCCTCTCAAAGCAGGACGTAAGAGACACAGGTTCGCTCCTTGGGTTGGGAAGATCCCCTGAGTTGGGAGGAGGGTATGCAACCTGTTCCAGTATTCATGCCTGGAGAATCCCATGGACAGAGGAATCTGGCGGGCTACGGTTCCTGGGGTCACAAAGAGTTGGACACAGATGAGCGACTTAGCACACACGCCCCTCCTCACTGGGTCCTACATGCCTGGGCACCATCTTTCTCACTCCTCCCTGCTCAGACACTGTGGCCAGACTGGCCTCCCTGCCTTCCCTTGCATAACCAAGCACTTAGCCTGCCCCTCTGCTGGCTCCTTCTCACCCTTCACATCTCAGTGCAAGTTCAACCTCTTTGACAAAATTCCCTGACCAGGCTCGGGTAGGATTCCCCAGTCACTCTCAGTATATTTCCTTTAAAGAACTGGTCCAAGTCTCAACTCATCTTGTTTATTAGTCTTACTTGCTTATCATCTGCTCAACCTCCTTTTTCAGCACGTTTTCCTGTCTCAACACATAAACTCATACAATCTCCGTTAAGGGTAGAAACTTTGATTGTCTATTGCTAACTGAATCTAGAATCAAGAATAAAGTCTAGCACACAGCAAGTATTCAAAAATAGTGTTGGATGCATTAATCAATTTCAGAAGAAACCTAGGAGGGCTTGGGTCTAACCTCAGCTACCTGTTAGTATAGGTATTTGATAAAGTCAGTATATTTATGAAATCCAAAGCAACCTATCTTGAGACCTCAGTGAGAACATCAGCTTGTCCAGTGGCTGAGGGAGTTTTTTGCCACAAAATCATCCATCGTGATTTCCTTCCTCTGCATCTAGGTGACTTTCCTGCACAAAACTGCCCTCTCTCCTTCCTTCCTTCCTCCGTCTCTCCCTGCTTCTCTCCTCGTATCACCCTCTCGCTTATCCCTCTCTCGTCTTCTCTCCTTCTCATACTGAACCTGAGTCTTCTTACAGTCTAATCTTATCTATTCCTGGCAGACTGATATTTGATACCAAGTAATGATTTCTCTGATCTAAGCTTTACAGTGGCCTTGCTTCCTAAATTGTCACAATAAGCAACTGAACAAGAACACAAATTAGTAAGCAACATCATGCATATAAACAGGGCAAGTAAAGCGTGAAGACCAGGGCAGGTACCACCACATCCCACTTACCACAGCTCACAAAGCTTTATGAGCAGCCATCCTTTCTATACACATGAATCTAATAATCTAAATATTTATTTTATAGGCCCAGGCACACCGCCTGGCACTGATATTCACAAATTTATATTACCGATAACCTTAGAGAGAGATTTCACTGTACCGTTCAGCCTGTTCATTCATTCTAGCAAAAGGAATCAGAACCAGTTTTCTCTAGTAATGCCAGGATATAATTCAGTTTATAAAATATAACACATCAAAGTCATGGATGACAACTATTAAGGAATATTCTAAGGATAACCTCAGATTCATGCAGGGTATTGTTCCTTAAGGATAAGGCTGGTCAGAGCTGCAATGCCTGGCAAAGCAGCCACTAAGCCACGTGACTCCTGAGCACTTGAAGCGTGGCCAGTCTTAAGCTTAGATGTACAGTCAGTGCAGAATACACACTGGATTTTTGGAAGATTTAGAAAAACAGTTAAAATGTCAAGACTGTTTACATTAATATTAATATTAAATATGACAACAGTTTAATATATTGGTTAATAAAATGTGTTTTTAGCAAAGTGACTCCAAATATCCCATCACCACGGTTTTAAGAGTTTCCAATTTTTTTTCTACTTCTACATGAGACAGTCTATTCCCTCTGTGAAAGGGGCTTCCCTGGTAGTTCAGATGGTAAAGAATCTGCCTGCAATGGAGGAGATGTGGGTTCGATTCCTGGGTCAGGAAGATCCTCTGGAGAAGGGAATGGTTATCGATTCCAGTATCTTGCCTGAAGAATTCCATGGACAGGGGAGCCTGGCAGGCTACAGTCCATGGGGTCGCAAAGAAAATGCTATAGATATAGATAATATCATCTAGCTAATAGTCACCCATATTTCTTTAAAATTACCAAAAATCCTTTATTATCCCTTATTTCAGTTCTTAAGCAGGAAAATTCCCAAGATTTTAGTTCTTACGCTGGTACTATTTCTACTTTGCACAAAAGGGCAATCCTTAACTGATGAAGCTGTCTCCAAATCACAATGTAAGATCGTTATTGGAGGATTCCTTAAAAAACAAAACCGCCAAACTAACCCCATTCATAATTCTTGCTACTTTAAATTTCCATAATTGACATGCTGATTCCAAGATACTGTCTACTCCAGGGTCTACAACCCTCTAGGTACTTACTACAGATGACCCAATGTATGATACTACTTTTCACTTGTCTTAATTCATTACAGTTTGAAAAGCCCTTGTACAGAAGTTCTCCTGCTCTCAAAGAATTCATAATAACATTGCTAGGCAAGCAGAGCAAGTAACAGATTTTAAAACTATAAAGCGAGGGACTTCCCTGGTGGTCCAGTGGTTAAGACTTCACGCTTTCATGGCAGGCGGTGTGACTTTGATTCCTGGTGAGGAACTAAGATCCAGCAAGCCGAGCGGCATGGCCAAAAATTTTTTTAAAAGAAAAGAAGTGAAAGCACTCTGACCTCACATCTGTCAGAATGACTGCTATCAAAAAGACCACAACTGTTGGTGAGGATATGAAGAAAAAGGAACACTTGCACACTGCTGGTGGGAAGGTAAATTGGTACAGACACTGTGGAAAACAATACGGAAGTTCCTCAAAAAAAATGAAGCTACAATACAATCCAGCCATCCCGCTCCTGGGTATATATTTGAAAATGAAAACACTGATGTGAAAGGATGCAGGCAGCCCAATGTTCATAGCAGCATTATTTACAATGGGTAAGATATGGAGGCAATTTAAGTGCCTCAGTTCAGTTCAGTTCAGCCACTCTGTTGTGTCCGACTCTTTGCGACCTCATGAACCACAGCATGCCAGGCATCCTTGTCCATCACCAACTCCCGGAGTCTACCCAGACCCATGTCCATTGAGTCGGTGATGCCATTCAACCATCTCATTCTCTGTTGTCCCCTCTCCTCCCACCTTGAATCTTTCCCAGCATCAGGGTCTTTTCCAATGAGTCAGCTCTTCGCATCAGGTGGCCAAAGTATTGGAGTTTCAGCTTCAACATCAGTCCTTCCAATGAACACCCAGGACCGATCTCCTTTAGAATGGACTGGTTGGATCTCCTTGCAGTCCAAGGGACTCTCAAGAGTCTTCTCCAACACCACAGTTCAAAAGCATCAATTTTTCTGTGCTCAGCTTTCTTCACAGTCCAACTCTCACATCCATACATGACCACAGGAAAAACCATAGCCTTGACTAGATGGACCTTTGTTGGCAAAGTAATATCTCTGCTTTTTAATATGCTGTCTAGGTTGGTCATAACTTTCCTTCCAAGGAGAATAGACAAATGGATAAAGATGTGAGATAATGTACATATAACAGAATATTACTCAGCCATAAAAAAGAAGGAAATTTTCCATATACAACAACACAGATGGACCTGGAAGATATATCATGCTTATGAAATGGGTTGGACAGAAAAAGACCAATCTTTTATGTTATTACTTATATGTGCAATCTAAAAAACAAACTAGCAAATAAAACAAAAAGAAATGGACTCACAGATATAGAGAATAAACTAATGGTTACCAGCGGGGAGAGAGAAGGAGCAAGATAGGGATAGGGGACTAAGAAACACAAACTACTATGTATAAAATAAATAAGCTATAATGATATGTTGTGGCTTCCCCAGTAGCTCAGCAGTAAAGAATCTGCCTGCATTGCAGGAGACACGAGTTTGATCCCTGTTTCAGGAAGATCCCCTGGAGGAGGGCATGGCAACCCACTCCAGTATTCTTGCCTAGAGAATCCCATGGATAGAGGAGCCTTGCAGGCTAAGGTCCAGGGGTCACAAAGAGTCAGACACGACTGAAGCGAATGAGCATTCACACATGCAAGGGTATGTTGTATAGCACAGGGGATACAGTCAATACCTTATAATTACTATAAGTGGAGTATAATCCATAAAAATCTGAATCACTACATTGTATACCTGAAAGTAATATACTATACCTCAATAAAAAAAACTAAAATAAAATAAAAGGAATCTGGAGCCAAAACTGAAGCAATAATGCCCACAACCATCACCAGCATCATATGCGGACCATCATCTTACCCCAAACGAATGCAAGGCTCTAAGGGCTGCCACGTGGGGTGCAGAGCCACATTTCTGTTAGGCAAGTCTGATGAGAGGCTAAGAGGCTCGACCTGCTCTGCAATCAACAAGACTTCTTTTCTTTTTTTTGCTAAAACCTTGATACGGTCATTTAAAATGGACAGGATATATTTGTGTGCTGTGCTGTGCTCAGCTGGCTTCAGTCGTGTCTGACTCTTTGAGACGCCTGGACTGTAGCCCGCCAGGCTCCGCTGTCCATGGGATTCTCTAGGCAAGAATACTGGAGTGGGTTGCCCTGCCCTCCTCCTGGGGATCTTCCCAATCCAGGAATCAAACCTCTAGCTCGGGCATCTCCTGCATTTCAGGCAGTTCTTTACTCAATGAACCACGTGGGAAACCCATTTACTTGTATACAAATATACATATGTATAGAATTATCAAAAGCTAAGTCCCTCTGCCCTAAAGTGGTTCAGTTTACATGTAAACTAAAACAACCTCCAAAGTGTAAACACTGCTATACCTGACCTGTCCATATAATAAGTCGTGAGATTAAGCAGCTTTCTCACAGGGCTGGCATAAAGGGAAAAAAAAAAAATCAAAGCACTGATTGTTCCAGTAACTGTCTGTATTATCAGTTTCCTGTTGCTGCTGTATAAGTTACTATAATTTCACTGGCTTAAAATAACTCAAATTTTTTCTCTTACAATTTGAGAAATCAGAAGTCCAAAAGGGCATTCGGTGCGTTAACACTGAAACGTCAGCAGGACTGTGCTCCTTTCTGGGGAATCCATTTCCCAGCCTTTCGCAGCTTCTTCAAGATCAAGTGCATCCCTTGGTCCAGGGCCTCCTTCCATCTTCGAAGTTGGCAATGGCTGCTTGGGTTTTTCTAATGGTGCCAACTCTTTGACTCTTCTCCTTCCCTTTTCCACTTATAAGGACCCTTGTGACTACATTGGGTCTACTCAGATAACCCAGGATAGTCTCTGGATCCTTAGTCTGCTGATTAGCAACTTTAATCCCTCCTAGCCAAGTAACATAACAGATTCATCATTTCTGGGGGTTTGGATGTGAACATCTTTGCGGTACCATTATTCTGCCTGCCATCTTGTCCAAGAGTAATTAGCAAACATTTAAAAAACCTCTCACATGTTCAAGCTATTCTCTTACAATGAGGACTTTTTAATATTTTAAATTACAATAAGTGAAAGCCTAAAACTTAAAAATTACGTAATATTAAAGTAGCAGGAGTAGGTTCAATTGAGTGTACTGATCAGGGGACTGGGAGAAAGAACTCACTGCTCCTTTTCCAGACAAAACACCCAGCCTGATTGAGCTCTCACAAGCTTATACAGAAAAATGTTTGATGATACCATATCATATTTCAATAGCACACAAACGTATGACCTAGCTGCAGTCCTCTACATGGTAAATCATAAGGAGGTGATAGCATGTATGGACAGGTGTGATGTTCCTTTGCTAAAACTGCACGTGCAAGGACAAAATTAGACCCGAAGTGTGAGATACACGCTGCTGCTAAGTCGCTTCAGTCATGTCCGACTCTGTGCGACCCCATAGACGGCCTCCCACCAGGCTTCCATCCCTGGGATTCTCCAGGCAAGAACACTGGAGTGGGTTGCCATTTCCTTCTCCAATGCATGAAAGTGAAAAGTGAAAGTGAAGTCGCTCAGTCATGTCCGACTCTTCGTGACCCCATGGACTGCAGCCCACCAGGCTCCTCCATCCATGGGATTTTCCAGGCAAGAGTGCTGGAGAGATACACACTAGATTTCTACAAACAGTGCGGTGCTTAGACACCACAGCCAAACTGTCCACTTTCAAGACCCAGATTTGCCTCATACCACCGGTGTGACTGTAGGCGAGTAACTTGCCTACAAAAAACTTGCCTACTGTGTCTCAAAAGAGGATTCTTAAAATGAGGGTAATAACATCTGTCTCAGAGTGTTGAAGGAGAGTTCTAAGTGTTCAGAGCAAACCCTGGCACACAGTGGGCACTTTAAGTGTTTGGAAAATAAAATTGTAAATGTTCCTGCTTGCTGCTTCTAAACTTATACACACACACACACACACACACACAGATGTTAATTTAACAGAAAAAAAAATGCCCTTTGCTGATACTAAAGTTTGGAAGTGACTATGGGGCAGTAATAACTGGATGGTTAAAGAACTTACAGATCCGATGCAAATCTCAGAAAACAGTAGCAGCTGTGTTAGATAAACCGTCTCAGGGCCTCCTAAAGAAAGATGCCCAGCACACTGTCCAGGGAGGACAGTAGGGTCTGTGACCCTTAATGGCCTTGGCACTTTCTGGGACAGGGCGCTCATGGTACAATCCTCCTCAGAAGGCTGGGCTCTGCGGGACCGTGGTGTTGTGCTCGCCACGGCTACCAGCATTGCGGAGAGGCCTGGCATATTGTGATGGCAGCCTGGAAGGCTTGTCAGCATGCACAGCTGATGTTATACGCTTCTTACGAAAGTTTTTGAATTCAATGGCAGTGGGTGATCAATTTAAAAAATCTTATTTTAACCCCGAAAGAAAGGAAGAGGAGAGGGTAAGAGATAGGACCCAGACCCTACAACAGAGGTGAGATGTGACAAATGGTCATTCTCTTACCTAAAAATACGTTAACTTCATGAGAAATAATGAGAAACAATTTGATCCTTGAGACAGCAGGAATGAATCCTTTGTTTTAAAAGTGAGAAATAGAGTCTATATGCAAAAAAGTGATGGCTGAGCCACCAAATATTAACAATGGACCGAGCATCAGCCTCAGTGTTTCACACACATAAAGTAGTATGATTCATAGTTACCTCAGGAAGTAAATACTATCTTAGTCCCATTTCACAGCCAGGAAGTGGAGATTCATCGCAGGAAGTTGCTCATAGTCACCTAATGGTAAGGGGGTGTTTCTGGGTCATAAATCCAAGCTAGCATGAGTAAGCCTATGGGGCCTTCGTCTCTCTGGCATTACTTCATGGCCTGAAGGCAGCACAGACCAGAGAAACATTCCAGGAGATGGGGTGGTAGACAACCACGTATCAAAATACATCCCCTCAAACCTCAAATCTGCTGTATCTCCAAAGCTAGCAGAGAGATTACAAAACACCTAGGGCGATTACTGGGCAGAGCGTGGGCATGAGAATCAGCGGGCCCTGCTCCTTGTCCTTCCAGCTTCAAAGCCTTCAGCACAGTGACCTTTCTAAATTGTTTCCCTACTTCCACAGTGGAGAGAATATAATTTCTATTGTGCAGGGCTGCCTGAAGATAGAGAATGTGATTTAATCTTCTCTAGAACCTAACTCAAGAGTACTCAACATTGTTTAACCATCACTATTTCACTGCACTATCTCTGGCTTCTGTGTCTGGTGAAACTTGGAGAACCAACTTGTTCAGTTCAGTCACTCAGTCGTGTCCGCTCTTTGCGACCCCATGGACCGCAGCATGCCAGGCCTCCCTGTCCATCACCAACTCCTGGAGTTTACCCAAACTCATGTCCGTTGAGTCAGTGATGCCATCCAGCCATCTCATCCTCTGTTGTCCCCTTCTCCTCCTGCCCCCAATCCCTCCCAGCATCAGAGTCTTTTCCAATGAGTCAACTCTTTGCATGAGGTGGCCAAAGTACTGGAGTTTCAGCTTTAGCATTATTCCTTCCAAAGAACACCCAGGGCTGATCTCCTTCAGAATGGACTGGTTGGATCTCCTTGCAGTCCAAGAGACTCTCAAGAGTCTTCTCCAACACCACACTTCAAAAGCATCAATTCTTTGGCACTCAGCTTTCTTTATAGTCTAATTCTCACATCCATACATGACCACTGGAAAAACCACAGCCTTGACTAGATGGACCTTTGTTGGCAAAGCAATGTCGCTGCTTTTTAATATGCTGTCTAGATCAGCATTGGGCATCTCTCTGTCTTAAAAGTTCAGCTTCATTTTCAGCTACTGCTGCCAGTCTTTTCCTGAAAGGTCTTCACTTCTCACTGGAGGTGGGCTGCTTCCTAGAGGTCCTTGGCAATCCAGTTAGCTTAAGTCATGCCTGATCTAAAACCACTTATTCATTAACACTTTTTCCTACACCTAAAGGAAAACTCATTCCTTCACACTTTGTCTAGTCAGACCAGACTACCTACTTAAAGTACTCCCAGGTAAGAAAAAGTATCCTTAGCCCATCTGGGAGGGGTTCATGTTAAGAGGTATTTCCCAGGATGGTTCTCATCAGCTGTGTAGGTCAGAGAGGCCCCTAACGTGCATTTTCACTCCTGGGAGGCCAGATCCTCCAGGATCACATGTGATCCCAGTTTCAACAGCAGGAGCTGAATCCCAGCAAGCCTTGGGATTAGGTATGTCTTCCCAAGGGACACAGAATCTGCCTTTGGCACATCTGCATCCTTCTTTCCATATCTGTTTTCCCATCTCCAGGGCAACTCCTCCCTCGAGTCCTCCCATTTATGGAAAAGCTTTTTTCACAAAGTTTGACTCATCGAGTATTTTGCATTTCTAATCATCTTAATTGAAAAGAGGTTATTTAAAAGGACTTCCTCAGTGGTCCAGTGGTTAAGAATCCACCTCCCAATGCAGGGGACAAGGGCTTGATCCCTGGTCCAGGAAAGTCCCACCCGCGGAGGAGCAGCTAAGCCCGTGAGTCACGACTGCTGAGCCTGAGCTCTAAAAGCCTGTGAGCCGCAACTACTGAAGCCCGCTTGCCTAGAGCCTGTACTCCACAACTAGAAAAACCACCACAAAGAAAAGCCCAGGCACCGCAACTAGAGAGTAGTCCCCGCCTACAGCAACCAGAGAAAGCCCGCACGTAGCAACAAAGACCCAGTGCAGTCATAAATAAATAAACAAAACAAAACCAAAAACGAGGTGATTAAATTCTAGAGTTGATACTCATCTCCTGTTCTTGCTGCTCAGTCACTAAGTCACGTCCGACCCTCTGCAACCCCACGGACTACAGTATGTCAGGCCTCCCTGTCCTTCACTATCTCCTGGAGTTTGCTCAAACTCACGTCCATCAAGTCAGTGATGCCATCCAACCATCTCATCCTCTGTCACCCCCTTCTCCTCCTACCCTCATTCTTTCCCAGCATCAGAGTCTTTTCCAATGAGTCGGCTCTTCATATCAGGTGGCCAAAGTATTGGAGCTTCAGCATCAGTCCTTGCAGTGAATATTCAGGGTTGATTTCCATTAGGATTGATTGGTTTGATCTCCTTTGTGTCCAAGGGATTCTCAAAGAGTTTCTCCAGCACCACAATTCAAAAGCATCAATTCGTCAGTGCTCAGCTTTCTTCATGGTCCAACTTTCACACTCGTATGTGACTACTGGAAAAACCATAGCTCTGACTATACAAACTTTTGTTGGCAAAGTCATGTCTCTCCTTTTTAATACACCGTCTAGGTTTGTCATAGCTTTTCTTCCAAGGAGCAGACGTCTTTTAATTTCATGGCTTCGGTCACCATCACAGTGATTTCAGAGCCCAAGAAAATAAAGTCTCTCAGTTTTCACTTCTTTTGCATCTACTTGCCATGAATTGATGGGACCGGATGCCATGATGTTAGTTTTTTGATTGTTGAGTTTGAAGCCGGCTTTCAGTCTCCTCTTTCACCCTCATCAAGAGTCTCTTTAGCTCCTCTTCCCTTTCTGCCATTAGAATGGTATCATCTGCATATCTGAGACTGCTGATTATTTCTCCCAGAAATCTTGATTCCAGCATGTGCTTCATCCAGCCTGGCATTTCACATGATGCACTCTGCATTTAAAGTAAATAAGCAGGGTGACAATATATAGCCTTGACGTATACACTCCTCCCAATTTTGAATCAGTCCTAGTTTTTCATAAATATGATGCCTCCAGCTCCACAGTTTCAGTTGGACTGCAATTTTCCTTATACAGGTATTTATCAAGCACTTTCTTGTGTAAGCAAGTCCTGTCAGGTAAACTTAGAGTTAAGGATACCCTACGGTGAGTATTTCAACTCAATTTCACAATTTTGCCTGAGGCTAAGCCCTAACATTTGGGTATCTCTCTTTCTGCCCTAAATGAAGCTCTGGAAGGACGGTTGCTGAACCTTCAATACTTTGGCCACCTGATGCAAAAAGCTGGCTTATTGGAAAAGACTCTGACACTGAGAAAGATTAAAGGCAAAAAAAGAAGGGGTGGTGGCAGAGGATGAGATGGTTAGAGAGCATCACCAGCTCGATGGACGTGAATCTGAACAAACTCTGGGAGACAGAGGAGGACAGAGGAAGCTGGGGTGCTGCAGTCCATGGGGTCGCAAAGAATTTGACACTGCTTAGTGATTGAAAAACAGCAACAAAGCAAAGCTCAGCACAGGCACTACCAGGTGGAGAAATGACACCGACCTGCAGGGCCTTTCCAGTCGTTTCCTTCATTTGACTTTTAGTAACTAGCTGTCTTTCGTGACACTTTGGCTTCAAAATTATCTTTCATCTCCTTCTATGCCCTCCTGTTTAACACTTTTATATGCGGTTTTATTCTTTTTAAAGGGTACAAGAGATTCACTGAAAGAAAACATAGAAACATAAGACAAACACTCAATCCAGCTAATGTTGCTTTAAAAAAGAAACTAAGAACATGTACAAGTTTGTTTGAAAGTTTCAAGCGACACTATCAAGCTAAAGACACAAAATTCTGAGGCTGAATTTTAAACTGCAAGCAAATGATCATAGAGGGTTTTACAGCAGGGAAAACCAATCATCAAATAACTGATTATCCTATATACACTGTAATTTTATTAGCTGTTTCTTTAAATTCTGCTTTGAATTAATAATTACTGTTAGGAATTAATAAATTGAACTGATCTGAGTTTCTATATAAAAAGGTTGAATTGAATACTACTCATTTTCCAACATCCTTTATCAAACTCATGAGGATAAGGTAATGTGTGTTGGATATGGAAATATAAACCCAAAAGAAAAAAGTATGACTCAGAGTAGCAAAGACAGTATGATATTATAATAAAACTTGAGAAATGTTTAAATGAACATATGCTTTATACCTATAATGAAAGCTAGCTGATGGATTTTGGGGGGGGGCATGTTCATTAAATCAATTGGAAAATGTCTTAGCAATGATACACTTTTTAAGAGATCAAAGAACAAATGTCTAAGATTTTCTTTTTTTGGTGGCACAGCATGTGGGATTTTAACTCCCTAAACAGGGACCAAACTTGCACCCTCTGCATTGGAAGCAGGGAGTCTTAACCAATTGACCACCAGGGAAGTCTCTAAGATTTTCTTAAGATGACTTATTTTAAAATGAAAGAGCTTATTTTAAACCTGGTGATAACTCTGCTAAATGTAATATCTGCAAAACGTAATCTGCCTATCCTACTAAGTACCAATGATGTACCTTGTAGAAGCAGAACTTCTTTTCTGAAATACGTGTAGAACCTGAATTTCTTTTCTGAGATACACACTCACAGCAGCACTATTTACAACAGCCAAGACATGGAAGCAACCTAAATGTCCACTGACAGAAGAATGCTAAAGACAATGTGATACATATTTACAATGGAATATTACTCAGGTATGGCCAACCTAGACAGCATATTCAAAAGCAGAGACATTACTTTGCCAACAAAGGTCCATCTAGTCAAGGCTATGGTTTTTCCAATAGTCATGTATGGATGTGAGAGTTGGACTATGAAGAAAGCTGAGTGCCAAAGAATTGATGCTTTTGCACTGTGGTGTTGGAGAAGACTCTTGAGAGTCCCTTGGACTGCAAGGAGATCCAACCAGTCCATTCTGAAGGAGATCAGCCCTGGGTGTTTTTTGGAAGGACTGATGCTAAAGCTGAAACTCCAGTACTTTGGCCACCTCATGTGAAGAGTTGACACACTGGAAAAGACTCTGATGCTGGGAGGGATTGGGGGCAGGAGGAGAAGGGGACGACAGAGGATGAGATGGCTGGATGGCATCACTGACTCGATGGACGTGAGTCTGAGTGAACTCCAGTAGTTGGTGATGGACAGGGAGGCCTGGCATGCTGCAGTTCATGGGGTCACCAACAGTCCGACACGACTGAGCTGAACTGAACTGAACTGACTGGCTGAACTGATGAAAAGAATGAAATAATACTATTTGCAGCAACAGAGATGAATCTAGAGATGATCATACTAAGCAAAAAAAGTTAGAGAAAGACAAACACCATATGATACCACTTATATGCAGAATCTAAAATAAGATGCAAATGAACATATCTACAAAAGAAACAGACTCAAAGACATAAATTCCAGATTTGTGGTTTCCACAGAAGGAGCTAGGTAGGGAAAGGAAGGATTGGGAGTTGGGGATTAACAGCGCAGTTTATTACATATAGGACAGACAGACAGGTCCTGCTATATAGCACAGAGACCTATATTCAATATCCTGTGATAAACCGTAATGGAAAAGAATATATATGTATAACTTAGTCACTCCGCTGTATAGCAGAAATTAACACAACACTGTTGATCAACTCTACTTCAATAAGTCTTTTTTTAAATTCTTTTCTGTCTGGCAAAGTAGTACTGCTCCATTCTGCTATATTTCCCCATAAAAGAAGTTTAGCTTTCTGTCTAATAGCAATAATACAAACACAAATAGTGCTTTAAGAAAGCCTCTGTGTTCCATTTTCATCAGATAAATCCCTTGGGTAATGAGCTATGGACCTATTGTGCAGCTCCACAGAGAATGTTGATCCTATTGCTGAAATCTTATGAGAAACACTAAAGAAACATAGAAATTAAAACAAAGTTTAAAGAGAAAGGAGAAAGTTTTCTAATCCTGAATATGGTGGGGGGGGGGGCACATAAATTAAAGATCAAAATTCACTTTTTAAAATGCAAAATGACTAAAATAATCATGACTTGCGCACAGATACAAGAAGAATATTTACTGCAGAGTTGTTTAAAATAGTGAAAACTGGAAACTAACTGTCCAGCAGTAGGGGACTGCTTGAGATGTAGTCATTCAACCGAAAACTATAAAAGATGTCATTTAAGCATATATTTTAGTGATACAGAGCCATCCATATTTGGATGGGGATTTTTAAAAAAGTTAGTATGTAGAAAACAAACCAATTTCATAGAGAATAATTTTCTAGCTGTGTAACTTTAGTAAAGTTAATTTCTCTAAATCAGTCTTTTCCTCCATAATCACACCCAATCATAGTATTGGGGTGAGCATACCAGGGGATCCTAAATATATAGAGTAACTGGCACATTGCCTGGTTCAGAGTAAGCACATTACAGGTGATAAAGGATTTAAGAATATAACACGAAGAATTTTCTGGGTGGTGGCTGATTTGATACCTTGTACTTTCAAACCTCTACAAGTAACATACTACTTATTTTTTTTTAGTTACATACTACTTATGAGGAAAAATAAATTGAAATACTATTCACACACAGTGATTATTCTCTTAAAATTTAAAACAGTGCTTTCTTTCCTTATAGTAAGTAAATCTTGGTTGAACCGATTTTACCCCTCAGATTTCATTTGAACAAGTCTGCTCTGATACATTTAAAATTATTTAAGGGCTAAATTGTCTATAATATTTTTACTGGGTAAAGCAAAGCATACTTACATTGTTCAGCCTCATAGCTTATGAGCCCCAATTCAGAAGGCAGCCTGTCATGGCCTAGTCACTTCTGGTTTCCTTCCAATTCCCTACTCCTCTCTCTTTCTTCCTCTCCATAATCAAAACTTAGGGGCTATTTCTACCAGACTGAAAGCCAGTTACAGTGCCTCCGTCATCTTAGCATTGCTAGTACCTAGCACAATGGCTGGAATATAGTAGGTGCTCGCTAAACATTCACCAACTGAACAAATAGCTGAGAACTGTAGTTCAGGATGGAGGCTTCAAATCCCCCACAGGGGAATTGGATAAAAGTGAGTAGGCTACGCTAGTCTGAAACTGTCTAGAATTCTCAGTAATTCTTCCCTTTTTAAAAAGAAAACAACATCTCACTTCAAAGTATCACTTCTTTAAAAAGTTCTCATTTGTGGAGAAGGAAATGGCGATCCACTCCAGTATTCTTGCCTCGGAAATCTCACGGACAGAGCAGCCTGGCAGGTTACAGTCCATGGGGTCGCAGAGAGCCAGACATGGCTTAGCAACAAAGCAAACAGTAAGTGCATAGCTTCCTATATCTGATGTCAAAATACCGATTGTAATAGTTTTCTATTGGTATAAATTGCAAACTTTTTAAAGCTTCTTGAAATGAATAAAGGTTAAGCATGAAAAAAAAAGTTCTCATTGGTATTCCAATGTCAATTTGAATAGATGTAAGATTATTTCTGTTTTTTCCCTGTATTTCATTTAAATGTCCCACAAGAATTCCAGAGAGTTTAAGTAAACTGCTCAAAGTAACAACACAGCCAGTAAGTTACCACCCAGATAGCCTTAGGTCTTCTGGATTCTGATGACCAGATCTCTACATCACATTGGGGGTGGGCGGTGGGGGTGGAGGATTCTCTGTGACCTTTGACCCTAAAAGTTGTAGCTATGGTAAAAACAAATGTTTTTAATATAACACCTGAGCAAATGCTCCTATCCCTCCAAATATTCCTGGAGGATTTTATAAGATTCTGTGAAAAGAGAAACCGAGGACAAGAGGCAGTAACCCAAAGGTGTCTAAGTGTTTCTCTCCATGTTCATAAGTCAACCAGCTCTGCTTAAAAATGAAACTAGAGAAATCAAATTAAACATTAACTCGTTAAAAAAAAACCAACACTTCAACCAGAAGACTATTGTGAAGTGAGACAAGCAGCGAAGCAAGGAAGGAAAGGACTATATTTTTGCACTGATTATATTTTTTTAAGACAAAAAAAAAACCAACCAGTTAAGGGTAGAGAGTTCTCCACATCTAACTCCAAATTCCATTTGCCACTTTCAGCCACTGCTCTGACTGTTTAAACAGTGAATGGCAGTTTCCCTAATACAGCGAGGGAACCCCAAATCTTTCTGGTATCCACAAGGAAGCATTTAACTTCCTGAAAACCGCCTGCAATGCTGGAGACCTGGGTTCGATTCCTGGGTCAGGAAGATCCCGTGGAGCAGGGAAGGAATGGTTACCCACTCCAGCATTCTTGCCTGGAGAATTCCGTGAACAGAAGATCCTGGTGGGTTATAGTTCATGGGGTCGCAAAGAGTGGGCCACAACTGGGCGACCAACACACATACACACCAAATCTTACGTGTATCCACAAGGAAGCATTTAACTTCCTGAAGACGTCACCACACTCTGACGAACCTGCCAAAGGATTTCACACGCTAAACCTCAACCCCCCAGGTCTGTAAGTAGGAAATGTTGTGGAAATTAATTGATGATTACCTAGGCCAGCTGGAACACACTGCTGCTGCTGCTAGGTCACTAACACACTATTTATACACAAACAGTTAAAATTTGTTGAGGTCGGCTTCACGCCAGACATCATGCCAGATCTTCTGAGCTTTAATCCTCATTACTAGCCTCTGAGTAGTTACAGTCCCGTTTTGCTGGTTCCGAGTGTTTAATGCACCTGAGAACCCACCGATAATAGATGAGACTAGGAGTGAAACCAAGAATTTGAAAAGTTCAAATCCACGCTACCCAGAGACACTAAACAACCGAATCTCAAAAATTTAACATACATGTCAAAACGATGTTATGGTCTTATTAGAGCAAGCAAGACGAAACAGAATGGTAAAGGTTGATTAAAAAAAAAAAAAGACAGAACCTGACATTAGAGTTGTTTCAAGGCGTTGCCGCGGGCTATTAACTATTCGTACCTCAAAGTAGGCAGGTCCGCTCCTACCTATGTGCGCTGAAACACCAGACCTCCCTTTCCTAAGGAGTAACTCTGGAATGCCAAATGTTGAAAGGTTTCAGTGCGAGCAGCCCAGACCTGGGCTCTTACTGTTCACAAATCATCGGTAAGTGCTTCTCAAAAAAGCTTCAAGGCAGTCCCTCCTCCGGCTCCGGAACTTTAGCCCTGACCTCCAGAGTGGCTCTGGACAACCTACGGTTCAATCTGGGTCCTTTCACCTGCAGGACCGAGTTACCCGCAATGACTGCAAATGAATGAGTTGAACGCTCGGAGCAAAGAGATGAAGACACACGTCCATCCTCTACCAGGCAAAATCAAAGAAGGATGCCCTGGGGCGGGGCGACTGGGGGCCGAATTAGAGCCACGTCCGCGTTCGCAGTCCACCCTCTCTTCCCCGCGCCGCGCCGCTTTTCCAGCCCATCCTCCTCCCCGGCCCCTCGGGTGCTCCTTACCCGCTCTCAGCTGGGGCTCCAGACCTTCCCAGCCCGAGGCACTAGCTCCCGGGCCGGGATCTGCTAGGGGCCGGAGCTGGCTGCCGCAGCCGCCCCCGGCTGAAGCCCCTGGAAAGTTTGCTCGGGGGTCTAGCCTCTCCTGCCTCGGCCCCACCAGGCAAGGCGCTCTCCGGGCCGCTCTCGGCGGCGCTGCAGCACCGGCCGGGCTCGGGCGGCCGAGGAAGGCTCCGTGCGCGCCGAGGGCGGGGTCTCCCCGCTCGGCCCGCTGCGCGGCGCTCCGTGTTTACCGCGGCCCCGCGGCCCGCTCTCCCCGCCCGCCGCCCTGCGCGCTCCTGACATCATTCATTCTTCACACCCTTGCCCGCCCACTCCATTTCCAAACAGTGACTCACTCGGAGGCGCCCGCTCCCCGCTGCCGCGGCTCCCCGGGCGCAGCGCGGAGCTCGAAAAACCGGTGCGACTTCTCAAGAAGGGAACCTCAGCCGACACTCTCTTCTCCCAGCCCTTAAAGGTGCAGGGAAGGAGGGGCTTGGCAGGCAGAGCAGATTGGCTCAGGCAGGGAAAGCTGGAGCCGACCTCCCAGAGCGGCGACACAGAACTGTCTGCCAAAGTTCTTGGGGTGCCACTCCCTGCAACTTTAAGGGTGGGGCCGGGAAGACGTCCCCCACCCCCGCACTTCGCCTTTTTCGGGAACTGCTTCCTGTCCGCGCGAGTGGACTTGGGGCACCAGCGGTTACTCACGGGGTATTGCCCGGGCCTAGGTCAAAGAGGTGGGGTTTCCGAACGTCACAGGATCGCCCGGCAGGGTTAGTCGTGGGTCCGTATGATGATTAACTCTAGATGTGAGCTGGAAGGATTCTCCAAGTTAATGAGGCTAATAATACTTTCCCTTAGGTGACTAACTACAGTGTCATAAGTCCTGTTAATTGATTTGCTTCTCGTTAAGGATGAAAAACAATAACCAAAATAAACAGTGGAAGAGTATCTCTTTGCTCAGCTGAACACTGCGCTTTTCCGCAGGTTTTTGGAGCACAAGGCATTGGGTGAGGTTTCTTTGATGAATTCAGCAGTAATGTTTTTAGAAGGGGTGTTGCCTTCTTTAAAATGGTCAAGGCTCTGCATTTTTTGGAGTTGCTATTCATACACCTGCTGGGCAGTTTTCAGAGTAAATGATCACTGCCTCAGATTCCAAGTAGGATGAAATCAGAGGGAATTTGGCCAAATCTTTATTGAATTTAATTGACAGCTATGTTTTATGTTAATTTCTACTTTAGGACAGGGTAATTATGTTTAGGATTTGCACTGGCTTATGGGTGATTCCATATAATCAACAGAAATAATCCAGAGGCATGTCGTAGTGCCCAGTGTAGCATCGTGGAGGTAAACAATCATCTGTTTATGATAATTAAACAGGATGGTAACAGAAAACCAAACAAACCACGCATAACAGTCCCCAAACAGACAACTGTATGATGTTGGAGTTTCCCTGAAATGAAAATGCTCCTGAAATTAACCAGAAGTTCAACATCACTGTTGTGGAAAATGTACATTTCAAGGTCCAGAAAGGTAAGAACTCCAGAAGAGAACACCAACAATCTAAATTTATTTTCCTTGGGCTTATGTTTCCTTTTCAATAGGAATTTGTTTTGTTTTGTTTTGTTTTTATAAAACCCAGGCATTTTGCCCAGAAGGCACTAGCAAATGGATTGGTTTGCTAGGATGCAAAGTAAATAGAAATTCAAACCAACAGTTTTACAGACAATCACAGATGTAACCAGAGGCTTGGGTGTCCTGTCCACTGATAACACAGAAGGACTAGATTGAAATGTGTGCTGCTGCTGCTGCTGCTGCTAAGTCGCTTCAATCGTGTCCGACTCTGTGCAACCCCATAGACGGCAGCCCACCAGGCTCCGCCATCCCTGTTCTTTCTCCAGGCAAGAACACTGGAGTGGGTTGCCATTTCCTTCTCCAAGGCATGAAAGTGAAAGTAAAGTCACTGAATCGTGTCCAACTCTCAGTGACCCCATGGACTGCAGCCTACCAGTCTCCTCCGTCTATGGGATTTTCCAGGCAAGAGTACTGGAGTGGGGTGCCATTGCCTTCTCCGTTGAAGTATGTAGCCACAGGCAAAGTTTGAGTAGCAGTCCACCTATTCCCTACTTTATGACCCAAATGTTCAGACATTATAGAAATATGTTTAAATACGATTTTTCTACAGATCTCAAAAACTAATGTTGTGAGCTTTGGGGTCTATGTACACGAGTAAAGTAAAAAAGCTCAAAAGAAGGCCTACCATCCGATGTGTCTTGTTGCAGATGGAAATCCTGTAGCTCTGTCATACAAAGATCACTGAATATATGGGAGGCTGATTAATGGGTGCTTTTGTATGTGTATTACTATTGTGTCTCAGTTTAAATATTGTGAAAGAAATAATTAAGTGATTTTATTATACCACTTCAATATCCTCTAGTAAAAGTAATAATATAATTGTGACAGTTCCATGAAGTTTTTCCATTATACTCTTTATCAACATATGAGAGGACTTCCCTGATGGTACAGATGATAAAAATGCACCTGCCAACGCAAGGGACATGGGTTTGAGCCCTGGTCCAGGAAGATTACACATGCCTCAGAGCAACGAAGCCCGCATGCCACAACTATGGAAGCCTGCGTGCCCTAGAGCCTCACACCACAGCTACCAAGTGACGCAACTGTCAAACCTGGGAGGCTTCATGGGCCACTGCCTTGCTGTGGCGAAGGTGCTTGCACAACTCGGTGAAGCTAGGAGCCATGCCATGCAGGGCCACCCAGGATGGACTGCTCAGAGTGAGAGTTCTGACAAAACATGGTCCACTGGAGGAGGGAATGGCAAACCCCTCCAATATTCTTGCCACAAGAACCCCGTGGACAGCATAAAACGGCAAAAAGCTATGACACAGAAGAGGAGCCCCACAGGTCAGAAGATGTCCAATGTGCTACTGGGGAAGAGTGGAGGGCAAATACTAATGGCTCCAGAAAGAATGAAGTGGCTGGGCCAAAGTGGAAATGACGCTCAGCTGTGGATGTGTCTGGTGATGAAGGTAAAATCCGATGCTATAAAGAACAATACTGCATAGGAATCTGTAATGTTAAGTCAAGGTAAATTGGACGTGATCACACAGGAAATGGCAAGGGTGAACATCAACATTTTAGGAATCAGTGAACTAAAATGGACCAAAATGGGCTAATTTATTTCAGATGACCATTGTATCTACTACTGTGGGCAAGAATCCCATAGAAGAAATGGGATAGCCCTCATAGTCAACAAAAGAGTCTGAAATGTAGTACTTGGGTGCAGTCTCAAAGATGACAGAATGATCTCAATTCATTTGCAAGGCAAACCATTCAATGTCACAGTAATCCAAGTCTATGCACCACCATTGATGCCAGAGAAGCAGAAGTTGAGCAGTTCTATGAAGACCTACAAGACTTTCTAGAACTAATACCTCCCCCCAAAAAGATGTCTTTTTCATCATAGGAGATTGGAATGCAGAAGCAGGGTGTTGAGAGATACCTGGAGTAAGAGTCAAGTTTGTCCTTGGAGTACAAGATGAAGCAGGGCAAAGGCTAACAGAGTTTTGCTAAGAGAACATACTGATCATAGCAAACACCCTTTTCCAATAACACGAGAGGACTCCACACATGAACATCACTAAATGGTCATTACCAAAATCAGATAGATTACATTCTTTGCAGGAGATGGAGAAGCTCTATACAGTCAGCAAACACAAGACCTGGAGCCAACTGTGGCTCAGATCATCAGCTCCTTATCATAAAATTCAGGCTTAAACTAAAGAATTGGGGGAAAATGACCAGGCCATCCAGGTATGACCTAAATCAAATCCCTTATGAGTATACAGTGGAGGTAACCAATATATTCAGGGGACGAGATTCGGTAGACAGAGTGCCTGAAGAACTATGTACAGAGGTTTGTAACATTGTACATAAGGTTGTGAACAAACCCATCACAAAGGAAAAGAAATGCAAGAAGGCAAAGTGCTTTTCTGGGAAGCTTTACAAATAGCTGAGAAAAGAAGAGAAACAAAAAGCACGGGAGAAAAGGAAAGATATACCAAACTGAATGCAGAGTTCCAGAGAATAGCAAGAAGAGATAAGAAAGCCTTCTTCAGTGAACAATGCAAAGAAATAAGGAAAACAATGGAATAGGAAAGACTAGAGATCTCTTCCAGAAAAATTAGAGAAATCAAAGGAACATCTCATGCAAGGCTGTATGATATATATTGTCACCCTGTCTATTTAACTTATATGCAGAGTACATCATTCAAACTGCCAGGCTGGATGAATCACGAGCTATAATCAGGATTGCTGGGAGAAATATCAACAACCTCCAATATGCAGACACCACTCTAATGGCAGAAAGTGAAGAACCAAAGAGCGCTTGATGAACAGTGAAGGAGAGTGAAAAAGCTGACTTCAAACCCAACATTCAAAAAACTAATATCATTGCATTTGGTCCCATCACTTCATGGCAAATAGAAAGGGAAAAAGTGGAAGCAGTGATAGATTTTCTCTTCTTGGGCTCCAAAATCACTGCAGATGGTGACTGCAGCCATGAAATTAGAAGACACTTTCTTCTTGGAAGGAAGGCTATGACACACCTAGACAGAGTGTTAAGAAACAGACATCACTTTGCCAATAAAGGTCCGTGTAGTCAAAGCTATGGTCTTTCCAGTAGTCACATACTGATGTGAGAGTTTCACCATAAAGAAGGCTGAACACTGAAGAACTGATGCTTTCAAATTGTGGTGAAGGAGAAGACTCTTGAGGGTCCTTTGGACTGCAAGGAGATAAAACCAGTCAATCCTCAGAGAAAGCAGCCCTGAATATTCATTGGAAAGACCGATGCTGAAGCTGAAGCTCCGATACTTTTGGCCACCTGATGTGAAGAGTCAACTCATTGGAAAAGACCTGATGTTAGGAAAGATTGAATGCAAAAGGAGAAGAGGGCGGCAGAGGATGAGATGGTTGGATAGCATCACTGATCAACAGACATGAACTTGGGTGAACTCTGGGAGATGGTGAGGGCCAGGGAGGCCTGGTGTGCTACAGTCTATGGGGTTGCAAAGAGTTGGATTTGACTTAACAACCAGACAACAACAACATTATCAACATATGAGAGGACTTCCAGGGTGACACAGTGAGTAAGAATCCACCTGCCATTGCAGGAGATATGGGTTTGATCCCTCATCTGGAAAGATTCCACAAGCCTCAGAGCAGCCAAGACCCCATGCCCTAGAGCCCTCACACCGCAGCTACTGATCCTGAGTGATGCGACGACTGGGAGCCTAGAGCAGGTGTTCTGCAGCAAGAGAAGTAACTGCAGTGAGAAGCTGAGGCACAGCAAGAAAGAGGAAGCCTGGCTTGTTGCAACTAGAGAAAGCCCATGCCAAGCAAGGAAGCCCAATAAATAAATAAAGGAAGACAAGAATAAATAAAGAAAAATTTTAAAAAGCATATGAGAAAGTAATTTATTCATCTTAATTTCTGTGTTTTGAAAAACATTCACTTGACTATCTCACAGAAAGAGCAACTTTTTTTCAACTGAACCTTGTTCTTCATATAATAAGTCAAAGTTTACTAAGTCCTTGATTTAATCACCTTACAAAAACAATAATGCTGAATGTTCTAAAGGAGAGACAGAGCTAGCATTTGTGTTCCTGTCAATTTTTTTTCTAAACCAGTACATACTATAAATCAAGTTTTACAGATATTTCTTTGGTATGATAAGACATACTGATTAAGTTAGAAAAACATACGTATCTGTAGTACTTATTTGCTCTTATAATAACTCCTACTCTGGATGTGCCTAAGTCATTGACTCAAGCAACAAATATTTATTGAGTTCTCACTTTATGCCCGCATTGTTTATCTAAAAATCACCACGTGCAGCTTCTAAATATATGACTCAGCAACGAGAAAGTCTTCCTCTTTAAAAAAATTACATAAGGGTGGGGCCTTCTCTGGTGGTCCAGCGGCTGACTCCATGCTCCCAATGCAGGAGTTAAATCCCTGGTCGGGGAACTAGATCCCACATGCCACAACTAAGACCCAGCCCAGCCAAATAACTAAGTAAATATATTTTTTTATTACATAAGGATGTTTATAGCAGTACTGTTTATAATTTTCCCAGGATCCAGTGCCTGGCATATAATTATTCAATGAGTGAAATACATGAATGAACAAGCTTTAGTGAACAAACTAATAGTGAAGTAATCCCATGTTGTGAGATACTGTACAGGCAACAGAAAAAAAAAAAGTTTCATAGGCTGTGACTTAGAAAACTGTCCTTGTCAAGTGAAAAATACAAGAACAATACAATGATAGGAAATACACCCTCTCTCTCTCACACACACACACACATGCACTATTTCTAATGAATCAAGCAAATGCACCTTACCCTCAAAATATCCAGAACCAAAGACATGTTACCTCTTGCAATGAGATACAGTCAGCTCTTTGTAGCCTCCAACTCAACCAACTACAGACTGAAAGTATTCAGAAAAAAATTTCTAGGAAATTCCAAAACACAAAATTTTAACTTGCAGTGCTAGCAATTATTTAAAGAACATTTACACTGAATTAGATTCTATTAATATAAGTAATCTAGAGCTGATTTAAAGTATATGGGAGAGTACGCATAGGTTGCATGCTACATCTTTGCCATTTAGTATAAAGGATTTGAGCATCCATGGATTGTGGTACCCATCAGGATCCTGAAACAAATGCTCTGCAGATACGGAGGGCAACTGTAAAGAAGGGAAGGGTGTGAGGAGGAAACTAGCATTTCTGGGCTATTTTTCTTTTTTTTTTAATTAATTTTTATTTTTTAGTTTGTTTTGCTTTACAATACTGTATTTGTTTTGCTATACATTGACATGAATCAGCCACGAGTGTACATGAACTCCCAATCCCGACCCCCTCTCCTCCCTCCCGCCCCACACCTTCTCTCTGGATTATCTTTTTTTTTAATTAATTTTTATTTTTTAGTTTGTTTTGCTTTACAATACTGTATTCGTTTTGCTATACATTGACATGAATCAGCCACGAGTGTACATGAACTCCCAATCCCAACCCCCTCTCCTCCCTCCCGCCCCACACCTTCTCTCTGGATTATCCCCGTGCATCAGTCCCAAGCATCCTGCATCCTGCATCGAACCTAGACCGGCGATTCATTTCACTTATGATATACATGTTACACTGCCACTCTGCCAACTCATCCCACCCTCTCCCTCTCCCACAGAGTCCAAAAGGCTGTTCTATACATCTGTGTCTCTTTTGCTGTCTTGCGTACAGGTTTATCATTACCATCTTTCTAAATTCCATATATATGTGTAAGTATACTGTATTGGTGTTTTTCTTTCTGGCTTACTTCACTCTGTATAATCAGCTCCAGCGTCATCCACCTCATTAGAACTGATTCAAGTGTATTCTTTTCAATGGCTGAGTAATACTCCATTGTGTATATGTACCACATATACACAATGTGTATATGTACCACAGCTTTCTTATCCATTCATCTGCCGATGGACATCTAGATTGCTTCCATGTCCTGGCTATTATAAACAGTGTCTGGGCTATTTTTCAATCAGCCATACTACTTTTGAAATTAAAGACCATAGCACAAGCAGTATTACAACCAAGAAGGCAGTAATACAAATCCAAGACATAAGGAAGCTTACTGTCTAGTTGGAGAGACAACACCACCCAGAACAACTAGAGATTAAGGCTGATCACTCTCTGAATTTGGGGTTTCAGATACTTACTCGGTGCCAAGCCCATCCAAAGAGCAATTACATACCATTTATTGAATACTTGTTATATGCCAGGGACTATGCAAATTGTTTTATCTATAATATCTCATTTAATAATTTAAGCAACAATCTGAAATAGGTACTCATAGTGCCCTCCTCTATGTATGAGGTAACCAAAGAAAAGAGAGATTGTCATTTTCCAGAAATCACATTCAAGTAAGTGGCATCACTGGGGCATAAACCAGGTCCCAAAGTTCATGCTTTTGGCCACTATTCCATAAATTGCATCCATGTTGATATACCCGTCTTGATATAACAATACTCTTACTTTGGTTTTTAAAACATGTATTTTAAACTTTATTTTTAAAGATATGAGGTCATAGTATCATATTTTGGAGCAATTGGAAAATGAAGAAAAAATAAAACACTATTAACGTTTTCAAGTCCAGCCTGCTTCCCTTGCATTTCCACTGCTTAAGATAATTTCAACAACATCAGAGAAATGATTCTAATTCTGATTTTTAAAAATGTAGCACTATAGCATATGCTCTTTCCTCAAGCTTATAGTTTTAGTGTCTGGGGAGTTTGCCTATATATATATATGTACTTGTGGGTGTATGCATGTGCACTGAACTTGGACTCTCTGAAATCTGGTAGTCTAGTTCTTGATTAGGAAGCAATTTATTCTAATATTTTTGTATACCTTAGGCTATTTTTTTAGACTTAGTAATACTACACTATATGTGTTTATACAGATGTTCTATATTAGCGGAAATGGTTTGGGTGTTCAGAAAAGTAAATGAAATGCCCTATTTGCCACATCTTATTAATGTTACTATTCATGCTGTTTGTGGACTGGAGGAAAATGGAGAGGGAGTAGGGATAGTAATGAGTAGCTTTGCAGCGGTCCAGGTGAGAAACGGCAGTGGTCTGCTTTAGAAAGGAGTGATGGGAATGCAAAAAGCAGAGCAGCTGTGAAATATAGAGGACAAAACTTGCAAGTCAATTGTATATAAGGATAGAGCCAAAGATGACGCCTGCTTTTTTTGTTTCCTTGAGCTCTTGGTGGATGGCTGGTAATACCTTTTACCAAGACAAAGAATGCCAAGGTGGGAACAGGTGTGTAAAGGAGGAGGATGAATTTTATTTAAACATGATGACCTTGAGATATGAGATGTATGATTGGAGACGTCAGGTGGGCAGCTGATGACAGTACTCTGGAACTCAGAAAAGAGCCAAGAACGGCAGATATGAATTTGACATAGTCAGCATGTAGATAAGAAAGTCATAGGAGCCCTTGGTGAAGATGATGGAGTAGGAAGACCCTGAGTTCACCTCCTCTCATGGGCATAACCAAATTACAAGTATTTGAACTGTGGTGTTGGAGAAGACTCTTGAGAGTCCCTTGGACTGCAAGGAGATCCAACCAGTCCATTCTGAAGGAGATCAACCCTGGGATTTCTCTGGAAGGAATGATGCTCAAACTGAAGCTCCAGTACTTTGGCCACCTCATTCGAAGAGTTGACTCATTGGAAAAGACTCTGATGCTGGGAGGGATTGGGGGCAGGAGGAGAAGGGGACGACCGAGGATGAGATGGCTGGATGGCATCACCGACTCGATGGACGTGAGTCTGAGTGAACTCCTGGAGATGGTGATGGACAGGGAGGCCAGGTGTGCTGTGATTCATGGGGGTCGCAAAGAGTCAGACACGACTGAGTGACTGAACTGAACTGAGAGCTCAACTATTGATGAGAAAGATCAGAAAAGATCTTGTACAACTAAAGATGTAAAAAAAAGAAACCACAATGAGGTAAGTGGGATGAGAAGAGTCATGGTATAGTCAAGACCCAAACACTGCTGGGTGACCCATCCCGGGGTCTCTTGGTCCCAACCCCACACAGAAGCAGGCAGTCACTGGCCCCGGGACCAATGAACCCCTCCAGTTTGCCTTGTCAGGACCCACTTAACACACCAACACCCAGACACCAGGCCCAGAAACTCCCAGGCCCTGGCCATGCCCCCTAGCTCTGGGACACCCTGGACCTTTTAGCCAGCAGCCCCAGAATCCAACCCAGCCAGTCAGACTGAATCAACAGACTGAAATCAGCTTTGGAGCATCCAGGGCCTTATAGCTAGAGGCCCTAGGACCCAGCTCCACATACCAGCAACTTGGAAAATGAGCTGACAGAGGACAATTGCTCCAAATGAAAGAACAAGATAAAGTCCCAAAAGAAGAATTAAGTGACATGGAGATAGTCAACCTACCTGACAAAAAGTACATGATTGAGCAGAATGAGAAATTAAGAGATTTTAACAAAGAGAAAATATAACAAAAAATGAGATAAAGAATATAATAATTGAAATGAAAAATTAGAAGGAATCAAGAGTAGATTAAATGACACAGAGGATGTATCAGCCAGCTGGAAAACAGAGTTGTGGGAATCACTGAAGCTGAAGAGAAAAAGGAAATCGAATAAAAAGAAATGAAGACACGTTAAGAGACTTCTGCAGGCTTCCCCAATGACTCAGAGATGAAAGAATCCACCTGCCAATGCAGGAGACACAGGAGAGGCAGGTTCATCCCTGGGTTGGGAAGATCCCCTGGAGGAGGGCATGACAACCCACTCCAGGATTCTTGCTGGGAAAATCCCATGGACAGAGGAGCCTGCCAGGCTATGGACCATGAGGTTGCAAAGAGTCAGACATGACTGAATCAGCTGAGCACACATGGGACAACGCCAAACTTAGTAACATTTGCATTATAAGAGTCCCAGAGAGAGAAGAGAGAGAGAAAAGGACTGAGAACATATTTGAAGACATAATAGCTGAATACTTCCCTAACCTGGAAAAGGAAACAGACATCCAGGTCTGTATCCAAGTAAACAATGGAAAGATTTTTTGAGGAAAGTAGAATGGCCATCTATATCAAATTCTCCTGGGAGAGCAGGTAAAATAAACCTGTAAAAGTCCACTGGATTTGGTAACATAGAGGTCTTTGTTAGCTGTAACCAGAGGGGTTGGTTATGCTATGGTGCAGGGGAATCCTGGTTGAATGGGAATGAGAAAGAGCTGAGTTTAGCAGCGGGTCTGGGAGTTGGCTTCCTGGAGGGCTGATCTATAAGGGATGCTAAAGCATTACCAGAGTAAATCTATAAAATGCAACTTGGGTTGGTGAAAAAATGAAGACTGACTCTAAGTTATAGAGTTTCTTTCTGAGATAAGGAAAACATGACTGAAGGCTGATAGGAAGGAGTCTGTAAAGGGGGAGGAAGAAGGATACAACAGGGAGGATAAACAGTCAACGTCAGGAGGAGTCAAGAGGTGTCCAGAACACAGATGGGAGGAACGGCCTGGGGATGAGAAAGAACGGCTAGACCAATACAAACGGGAAAGAAAAAAAGAGGAGTATGGGAGTAACACAGTTATGCTTAGAGACTGTTTGTAGAAAGTTGAAATCACCCCTTCAGATGCTTCCATTTTTCTGTGAGTTATGTGGTATATTAGTCTTCTGTTATTGCTGTAACAAATTAGCACAAACTTACTAGTCTGAAATAACACAACTGTATTAACTCACAGTTCCATAGGTCTGCTGGTTTCTCTGCTCCAAGTTTCATGAGGCTGAAATCAAGGTGTGGCTCTCTGGGCTCTATCAGCAGTGGCAGGCTTCTAAACTCCTTCAGGTCCCTAGCAGAATCTAGTTCTTTTCCGATTGCAGAACAAGGTTTCTATTTCCCTGCAGGCTGTCAGCTGGGAGTGATGGGGTGGGGGTGAGAGTGGGGGTGGTCTGATGCCTATGGCAACAGAGGCATCTGTCCCAGAGCCAGTCACAGCTTGTTCAATCCTTCCCACAATTGGACTCTTGCTTACGTCTCTATCTGCCACATCTCTTTGCCTCAGTTGGAGAAAATTCCATTTTGAAGGACTCACATGATTAAATTGGGCCCATCTGGATAATTCAGGGTACTTTTTCTATTGTAGGCCCATAAGCTTAATTAAAATATAAAGAAAAACAACAAATAAAGACGATAATAACTGAAATGAAACATAAACTAGAAGGAATCGAGAGAGATTAAATGATGCAGAGGAATGCATCAGTGAGCTGGAAAACAGAATTGTGGAAATCACTGAAGCCCAACAGAAAAGAAAAAGAGAGTAAATAAAAGAAAGGGGAAAAGAATAAAAGGAAATAGGGACAGTTTTGCCATGTGATGTAACATATCCACAAGTTCTGGGGATTAGGGCATGGATATCATCGGGGGACCCAGTCTGCTGAGCACAAAGTGACATCATTAACTGAGAATAAGAAGTGGAAGAGGTGGGAAGTTTAGAAAGGATAGGAACAGTTTGAAATGGTCATGCTGGAGAGCAAGAACATGAACTGACTAGAAAAACTGTAAATCTGACAGACAGCACTGAAGATTGAGTTGAAGTTGGGGCCATAGTGATACCAAGAGTGACTTTTTCTGGGCAGGGCACAGAGAGTAGGGTAGTGACGGAACAGGCAAGCAAAGGAGAGAGAGAGGAGTGCCTAGGGTAGTGGCAATGAAACGACAGACTAGGGAATAAAAGATGGTCAGGGAGACAAAGAGAAGGGCTGATGGGTCAATGGCCTAGAGATCTTGGACACACTGCAGAACGGGTGAACTAGGGCTGATAGACAGAAGACTTTGGAAGTACAGAGATCAGATGATAAACCATTTATCTGAGCTGTTGGCGGCAATGGCAGGGCGTGGGTGTAAGCTGTGGCTGTGAGTGGATGAGTGAGGATGTAGGGAAGGAGGAGAAGAGAATGAAGTCACTTCAGAGTTCAGGGCATCGGAGGAGTAATTCTCATGGATGCTAAAGTTACCCAGAATGATGGCCAGACTAGAAGTAGGGAAGAAGATGGTAAATCAGGCGCCAAACCAACAATGATGGGTTGGAATGAGGAGAGGGAGAGGGTGGTACCGAGGACCTGAATGCCTCAAAGGAGTGGAGAGTTTCACAAGAGCCTGGTATAATCTTGGTGGTCCAGAAGTAGCTCTAGAAATCAAAGGGATGAAGACTTTACCTTTCAATTTCAAGGACACAGAGAAGGTCATCAGACATCCTTGACCAGCTGCAAAGTGTGTCCTCTGATTTCAGTTAAGACAAAAAATATAGGAAATATTCAGAGATGCAATGGAATATATAGGAGAGTTTGTGATCATAAAGTAGGGATTTCAGAGGATATAAGAGAAGCTTAGGGAGTGATGGGAAGAGTCCGGGAGAGCAGGGGAACAAAATCACAGAGCATTATGGAAATAAATGGATGAAGATGGAGTAGGTATGTCAGTAGGAAGGGGGAAATTTTCTCCCTAAATCTAACCTACCTTTTTTGGGAGCTGATAGCCTGATTCTTTGCCAAAGTCAGGGTAAATAGAAAGTGGGTAAATAGTAATGTAACTCAAGGCTCAAATGGAGACATACTTATTTAGCATAATAAAGCTCAGGAGGTGCATTGAGAAGAGATTAATCTTAGCACATATGGTTTCATTTTATGGCAGCTGTTTCATCCAGAGGCCAGACTACTGTGAGGATCCCTGCTTCTCCACTTCTCCCTCCCTGCTGCTGCTGCTGCTAAGTCATGTCAGTCGTGTCCGACTCTGTGTGACCCCATAGATGGCAGCCCACTGGGCTCCCCGGTCCCTGGGATTCTCCAGGCAAGAACACTGGAGTGGGTTGCCATTTCCTTCTCCAATGCATGAAAGTGAAAAGTGAAAGTGAAGTCGCTCAGTCGTGTCCGACTCCTAGCGACCCCATGTACTGCAGCCCACCAGGCTCCTCTATCCATGTGATTTTCCAGGCAAGAGTAGTAGAGTGGGTTGCCATTGCCTTCTCCGCTTGTCCTCCCTAAGGATCCCCAAATCACTAACTTTCCCGTAACCACCTGCTGTCACATGCGCCTGTTAATGAATGACAAATCATGGCCATATTTGGGGAATAGGCAGGAGAAAATTGGTTTAAAGTGCTAAACAAGTCTTTTGGGGGAAGACAGAAAGTGTTCCAGTAGGGGTGAAGGGTGCAGGAATGGGAGCGGGCATCCTCTGCTGACCAAGATAAGAAGCCATGAGTCAACCAAGAGAGTATACGGCTGTGGATGGAACAGTAAATTGACTGGACTAGAGAGAATAGTACCAAACAGCCATCATTCAGGGGAATCTGGTTGGTTGAAATACAGTACTTTAACCAGAAGGGCTGGTCTAACCTCTGGGGTCTGCCTATATTCTTGACTGGCTGATGTTTAGACTGCCTTGCTTTGGCTGTTTGACTCTCAATTCCATGATAAAGGGTAAGTGTTGGGACCACGTGAGAAATGGCAGATACAGTTCTGAGAATCTCCTGCACTGGGGGTGGGTTCTTTGCTGCTTGTGCCACCTGGGAAGCCCAGGGAAAGTTTCAGTTCAGTTCAGTTCACTTCAGTTGCTCAGTTGTGTCTGACTCTTTGTGACCCCATGAATTGCAGTACACCAGGCCTCCCCGCGTCCAAGGTCAGGGGTGGCCGCCGAGAGGAGCTACCCCGTGTCCAAGGTCAGGGGTGACGCCCGAGAGGAGATACCCCGCGTCCAAGGCCAGGTCGGTGACCGGGAGGAGCAACCCCGAGCCTGAGGTCAGGGGCGGCAGCTGGGAGGAGCAACCCCACGTCCAAGGAGTGGTGGCTATGAGGGCACAGGAGGGCCTAGAGGAGCCATCCCATGGAAGGGCGGTGGGAGGAGATACCCCTCATCTGAGGTAAGGAGCAGCGGCTGTGCTTTGCTGGAGCAGCCGTGAAAAGATACCCCACGCCCAAGGTAAGAGAAACCCAAGTAAGATGGTAGGTGTTGCAAGAGGGCATTAGAGGGCAGACACACTGAAACCATACTCACAGAAAACTAGTCTTCAGTTCAGTCGCGCAGTCGTGTCCGACTCTTTGCGACCCCATGAATCGCAGCACGCCAGGCCTCCCTGTCCATCACCAACTCCCGGAGTTCACTCAGACTCACGTCCATTGAGTCTGTGATGCCATCCAGCCATCTCATCCTCGGTCGTCCCTTTCTCCTCCTGCCCCCAATCCCTCCCAGCATCAGGGTCTTTTCCAATGAGTCAACTCTTCGCATAAGGTGCCCAAAGTACTGGAGCTTCAGTTTTAGCATCATTCCTTCCAAAGAAATCCCAGGGTTGATCTCCTTCAGAATGGACTGGTTGGATCTCCTTGCAGTCCAAGGGACTCTCAAGAGTCTTCTCCAACACCACAGTTCAAAAGCATCAATTCTTCTGCACTCAGCCTTCTTCACAGTCCAACTCTCACATCCATACATGACCACAGGAAAAACCATAGCCTTGACTAGACGGACCTTAGTCGGCAAAGTAATGTCTCTGCTTTTGAATATACTATCTAGGTTGGTCATAACTTTTCTTCCAAGGAGTAAGCGCCTTTTAATTTCATGGCTGCAGTCACCATCTGCAGTGATTTTGGAGCCCAAATAAACAAAGTCTGACATTGTTTCTACTGTTTCCCCATCTATTTCCCATGAAGTGATGGGGCCAGATGCCATGAGGTCCACTGGAGAAGGGAATGGCAAACGACTTCAGTATTCTTGCCTTGAGAACCCCATGAACAGTATGAAAAGGGAAAGTTTAAGTGGTCTTAAACAGATTCCCTGGAGACACTGAGGCTCATTCTCAATAGGAGGAGTTATCCCCCACCTCTCCATTCCCAGCCTCCTTCCCTGTTTGACAGTCATGGGTCTAGACTCTAACCAAAAGAAAGGGAATTCACTAATGAGTTTAATAGTGATATTCTGGTTAGAGTGTTCTCTGACATAACTCTTGTCAGTCTGTCTCTAGAAAGCCAGTCACCTTGCTCTTCTAGCAAAGTTGAATTTCCAGCCTACCAAACTAAAGACTGGGCTTCACAGACTGGTGCCCATACCAGGAAAATGACTCTCTGTAGGCGGGCTAGCCTTCCGGGCCACACCCACTTCTTCATTAGCTGGATCTCCAACTGTTTCCCTGGTTATAGCCCAGTTAGAATGTGCACACGCACACACACCTTCCTCCATAGAGTTTATTAGGGCACTGAAAATGATTAAAATGAAGGGGACTCGCATTGCAAATTAAAACACACATTTCCCCCAATTTAAAATGTGAAGGAGGATGATATTGCTGAAGACATGGTAACTCTACACAGCCCTGACTTTTCAGCTGGTAGCTCAAACTAAAATGTTTAATGAAAGTGAGAGTGAAAGTCGCTTAGTCACGTCTGACTCTCTGCGACCCCATACAGACCGATACCCCTATACATGACCCCATACCCCTATACAGTCCGTGGAATTCTCCAGGCCAGAATACTGGAGTGAGTAGCCTTGCCCTTCTCCAGGTGATCTTCTCAACCGAGGGATCGCACCCAGGTCTTCCGCATCGTAGGCGGATTCTTTACCAGCTGGGCCTCAAGGGAAGCCCAAGAATACTGGAGTGGGTAGACTATTTCTTCTCCAGCGGAGAACCAGGAACTGAACTAGAGTCTCCTGAATTGCAGGCAGATCCTTTAAAAACTGAGCTATCAGGGAAGCAAGAAAGGTACAAAGTCTGCCTGTTTATGCAAGCCTTTTCTTTAAGGAAGTGGGGCGGGGGGCAGTAATAACTGTACCTTGTGCTTTCTGTATGAAGGTATTCAGACGTAATATATGCTATATCAGTCATCATCTTTACAACTTTCTAGTAGTTAATATTGTCAGGGAGAAACAGATGAAGAAGATGAGCAATAATAGGCAAAAATCTTTGGCCTCCCAGTTTCTTGAACCCTTCTAATCAGAGGTGTATTCTCAGATAGTGGCCATCAGAGTATATATCATATGTGCAACCTATAAATTTAACATGACTTAACATCTTGCTTTTATACTAATGTTGCTGTTGAAAAGAATCTAGAGTACTTTCATATCATTAACTCATTTATTATCTCTTTAAAACATTCTCTTAAATCATGATGGCTCCTTAGTCTGTGCTCAGTATTTAATATCAAATGCTTTAAGATTCAGAAGAAAGTAAATGCTTATAATAGTTTCTAAAAAACCATCTTCTGTTTTCTTTTGTGACTTTAAAACACTGTTTACCATTTAATTTCTTATCCTTATATCACCCCTACCCACACAAGCTCGTATTCTTCATTCTCTGCTGCCCTTGCACTTGCTAACTAGGTCTCATAAATTAATTGTGTCCTTCTTTTCACTCTCTCTTCCTCTAGTCTGGTTTCCTTCATTACACAGTTGAGACAGTTAGAGGGTTAGGGATGTCAACCCTCCCCACAGTTGAAAATCCAAGTACAGTGACTTCTCTGGTGGTCCTAAGACTCAGTGCTACCAATGCAAGGGGCCTGGGCTTGATCCCAGGTCAGGGAACTAGATCCCCCATGCCACAGCTAAGAGTTCGAATGCCACAGATCCCACAGGCGGCAATGAAAATCGAAGATCCCATGTGATGCAACTAAGACCGGTGCAGCCAAGTAAATCAATAAATAAATATTTAGAAAATCCACCTACAGTTGGTAGTCGGCCCTCCATTTCCTGGGTTCCTTGTATCTGCAGGCTCAACCAGCTGTAGACCATGTAGTACTGTGGTATTTACCTCAGAAAAAAGACTGAGTTTTAGGAGAGGGACAAAAGTATAGCCTCTATCGCTTGTTTCAAAATGTTCTCAATACAGTTGGGAAAAGAGGATAAACACATTAGAGTTAAATTTATCAAAATGTGATATTTCACCTGGAAGTAACTTAAATTTTAATATGCTTATTTCACATTTGTTTCTGAAGGTTTTCAACTCACGAGTGACATGCCATGAGGTTTGCCTGCGAGCTCAGTCACTCAGTCGTGTCTGACTCTTTATGACCCAATGGACTGTAGTCTGCAAGGCTCCTCTGTCCATGGGATTTCCCAGGCAAGAAATCCTGGCTTGCCATTTTCTTCTCCACGGGATCTTCCCAACCCAGGGATTGAACTCTCCTCTCCTGCATTGGCAGGCGGATTCTTTACTGCTAAGCTACCTGGGGAGCTGCCGCGCTATTTAGGACCCACTTTAATTGGACTGTATCTACCAGTGCCAACAGCTTCTGGCTTTCCAATGCCCCTCCATCTCTAGGAGATTTCAAATACCCTTTGAAACTTGCTAGGGAAATAAAGCCATAGATAACTAAATTAATAGGAAAAATCAAGAGAAAAAAGTCAACTAACAATAGTAATTATATTCACTGAAATGCTGAACCGTAGGCATATGGCTATACATGTCATCATACAGTTAGGGTTGTCAACTGAAAAACAGATACACAACCTGAGAGTTGTGGGACTTCCCAGGTGGTGTTGTCAGTAAAGAACCGCCTGCCAATGCAGGAGATGCAGGTGTGGGTTCCATCCCTGGGTCAGGAAGATCCCCTGGAGGCGGGCACAGCCACCCACTCTAGTATTCTTGCCTAGAGAATCCCCTGGACAGAGGAGCCTGGCAGGCTACAGTCCATAGGCTCACAGAGTCAGAAGCGACTGAAAGACTTAGTGCGAGAGTTGTGAGTTAAGTTTTATTTGGGGCAAAAAGAGGACTGCAGCCCAGGAGACAGCACCTCAGAGAGCGCTGAGCGACTGCTCCAAAGAGGGAGTGGGGGAAGGTCAATATACATGCTTTGGTGGTGGGGGGTGTTCAGTGCAATCAAGCACTCATTTTCCAGAAGGTTTTCTGCTAGTCACAAAGAGCTGATGTCACCATGCTTTAGTGCTTTTCTAGCTATGAGGAGATGCAAGGATTGGATTATGCAATCAGTTCCTGAAAATATCTAACCATCTAAGGACCTGTTCCACCAGTTTCCCTGGCACACAGAGTGCCTCACTCTCCACCCTGAACTTTTCAGGGTGTGTTGAAGGTGAGCAGCTGCAGCAGCACAGGATTCAATTGCCGCAGAGGCAGATGGCAAATACCCTTGGCAAGCACCAATTTGTAGCTGGCAGGATCTTGGCAGGAAAAAAGATGATGTACCCCAAAATGTTTAACTACAAAGAGTTTAATGAAGGGACTAGTTAGAAATGGTATAGTCAGAGAAAGAAAAGAAAAATGTGAAATTCGCTCAGTCGTGTCCAACTTTCGGTGACCCCATGGACTATACCATCCATGAAATTCTCCAGGCAAGAATACTAGAGTGGGTGGCTGTTCTTCTTTCCAGGGGATCCACTCAATCCAGGGATTGAACCCAGGTCTCCGCATTGCGGGTGGATTTTATTGTTTATCATCTGAGCCACCAGGGGATCTTCCTATAGTCAGAGAGGCCAGTACAAAGATAGAACAAGACATGATTTCCCGAGGGGCTCTGGGAAATCATTACCAACTCCAGGGCTGAAGGGAGAAGAAAAGAGAAAAGACAGCTCTGTGAAAGGGCTGCCTGGAGGGAGCCAAGGCCTTCAGCGGAGGGAGGTAACCACTCAGAGGGGGAACAGTGAGAGCAACAATCCTGACCTCTCTGCTCCCTTCCTCAGATGACCTGCCCGTGACTGACCCCAACCCGAAGCTGAAGGGTGATGAAACCCAGATGGTGCTGTTGGGAAAGGTTTAGTGTCCAGGGGCACCCAACAGAGCTGAGATGAGTGAGAGTGGATCTGGGAAGGCAAACAGAGAATAGCAAGCATGAATCCCTACAAAGCTTTGGGAGTCTGCGCAGGTGGGTTTATGATAAGTTATTTCTAAGGCAATGAACTCCAGCATCCTCCACCTGGTTGGAAAGAGGCATAACTGGGCAAACTGAAGAAACAAATGCCCTGAGAATCTAACTTAACCAATCGGTCTCCCAAAGCCCTCCCACCAGGCCAACTACCATACAGCTTAAATGTAGCCAAGCTGTTCACATTTTACCCCTGCTTTTTTTGGTGGGAACATGCTCTTTTGTCAGGCCAAGCTTTACCTTAATAGGAAGGGCCAACTGGTATAAGATGAGCGAACATGAAAGTATGATAAGCAGTTATGCATGGATGCCATGGACAATCCCAAGTTAAAGCACACACACAACAGAAACCGCCCTAAGGTTTGTAAAGCAAGGACTCCCTAAATGACCTCTCCTCAGAAAGATACAGATGGCCCATGCTCAGGATCTTGATTAATTAGAATTGATTTGTGAAAGCATCCTAGGGGTAGAGTAACACACAAAATGATTCTTGAGTGCCTCAGTTTACCAACTGCTCACTCAGTTAAGACTCTGGGGCCCCAAGGGCTTCCTTGTGGTCCAGTATTAGACCTCACATTTTCATTGCAGGGGGCACAGGTTTAATCCCTGGAGGGGGAACTGAGATCTGCATGCCACACAGCACATAATCTGACCTTGGATTCCAAAGCACTGCCTGCTTTTTTTTTTTTTTAATGATTTTATTTATTTATTAATTTTTGGCTGTGCTGGGTCTTTGTTGCTGCACGCAGGCTTTCTCTAGTTGTGGCGAGTAGGGGCCACTCTCTAGTTGTGGTCCCAAGCACTGCCTGTTGATTCTCCTAAACAACTGGGCTTTGGTCAAAAAAGCAGTGAAAGGAAAGCAGCCTGCTCTTCTCATCTCCAGCCTACTTCCTGGCCTCCAATCCCACACTTTCTTGGTCATTTTAAATAGAATCTCCAAGATCAATAAACTGCTGTAGAGCAGATGAGGACAGAGAAACGGACACTGTGGACCTTTGTCAGTGAGGTCACTGGTGTCCTTTGCCAAAGCAGTTTCAGTGTTGGAAAGTCTCCCGTCTGGTATGCCAAAGCAGGTTAGTGAGGCATGAACAACTCAGGTGAGCTGAAAACCAAGCCCCGTAAGCGCCAGGAGGAGCTAGAGTGATCTTGATGCTGTGCTCAGGATACCAAACAAATATGGAATTTTCTCTGTTTGCCATGACATGGAAAAGTTTGGAAAGAACTGCCATAGAGCAACAGATTAAGTGTTAAGTGTTAGTCACTCAGTTGTGCCCGACTCTTTGTGACCCAATGGACTGCAGCCCACCAGGCTCCTCCATCTTCAGTCCATGAGATTTTCCAGGCAAGAATACTGGAGTGGGTTGCCATTTCCTTCTCCAGGGGATCTTTCCAACCCAGGGATCAGAACCCGGGTTTCCTGCCCTGCAGGCAGATTCTTTACTGACTGAGCTACAAGGGAAGTCCCAAGTGATAGAAGACTGATAGAAGTGGAAGTCAAATTGCAGTTCAGGAGGATGAAGTGGAGAAATGGAGGTGGAGGCTGTGTGCGTAGAGAATTTCTTTCACTGACATACAGGTCAGTGAACCAAGGAGAGAGAGCAAATAGACTGATTCCAAGGAGGATTAATAGGCAGATGCTTGAGGACATTCACAGAAAAGGATCTGGCTGTAGAGAGAAATTATAGATACAAGAGGGAGAAAAGGAATGCGATATTAAGATGAGAAGGAGGGATGCTGAGGGAGTTCACTACTCTGGCTACTATTTGTTAAAAAAAGAGGTTGAATCACCTGCTGAGAGTGAAAGAGATAGGATATTGATATGGGGTTTTACGAGGAAAATAAAGATTTGAAATATCCACTATCAGAAATGAGACTGCCAAAAGATAAGTAAAAATTTTGCCAGTGTTGAGGGCCAGACTGAGAATGGAGCCATGAGTCTGTGATGAAGCTAATCAGCAGTTCTGTGTCACACAGCTGCACCAGAACACCTGGGTGCTTGAGGAGAGACAGTGTTAGATGGCTTTATCTAGGACCAGGAGCTGGAAGAGCAAGAAAAGTAGAAAAGATAAGCTAGCAAGAGAGTTGCGGCAGCTGATAATTGAAGGAGGGATAGAATTTGAACTTGTTAGAATTCTGTCTTATTTGTCTTGTTCATCTCTGTATCTCCTGTACTTGGATCAAAGGCGCTTATCTGTGGATTGGAATCACCTGGAGAGCTTTATAAATTCCTGATGGACCTTGAACCAGTTAAATTGGCATCTTTTGGTGGCTTCCAAACATGGTATTTTTAAAGGTCTATGAATGATTCCAGTCTACAGTCAAAAATGACAACATCTGGTATAGAATACTGTCTAGCATAAAGGAGAAACCTAATAAATTCGATTCAGTGAATAGAATTCAGGTTACATTAGGGAGATTCTAAAGCTAGGCTTCCCAGATGGCTCAGTTATAAGGAATCTGCCTGCCAGTGCAGGAGATGTGGGTTTGATCCCCGGGTCAGGAAGAATCCCTGGAGGAGGAAATGGCAACCCACTCCAGTATTCTTGCCTGGAGAATCCCCATGGACAAAAGAGCCTGGCAGGCTACAGTTCATGGGGTCGCAAAGAGTTAAACACGATGAACTGACTAAGTATGCATGCACAAAGCTAGGAAGGGCTGAGGTTGGGGAAGGGATCAAGACTGAAGTTTCCATGAACTTGAAACGTAGGTTTGAGGCCACTGTTCTCAGAGAGGGTTTTATATATATGCTTATTATTTTAGAGTGGGCACAGTCCTAGTGATATGATTAAAGTATTTCTGGCCAAGGAACTTTCTGCATAAGTACCATGGTGTGAAGCATCTACAGTATTGAAACCATTCACCTCACATTGGGACTTGAATCCGACCAAAACCCATGGTCTTCCAACTGAGAAAACACACCTGGTTTTAAGACCTAATGAAGCTCAGGTTTTGATGTCTCATCACAGGAAGAATTCTGTGAGAGACAAAGCAATAGATAAGAAGCGGATTTATTTAGAGAGAAACACACTCTATAGATTTCCCAGGTGGCACAGTGGTAAAGAGTTTGCCTTCAAGGCAGGCAATGCAGATTCAATCCCTGGGTCAGGAAGATCCCCTGGAGGAGGGCGTGGCAACCCACTCCAGTATTCTTGCCTACAAAATTCCATGAACCGAGGAGCCTGGTGGGCTACAGTCCATGGGATCACTAAAGAGTTGGATACAACTTAGTGACTACACAACAACAGCAAACTCCACAGACAGAGCGTGAGCTATCTCAGAAGGCAAGGGTGCCCTTGAATTTCAGGGTGGTTAGTTTTTATAGGCTGGGTAATTTCATTGGCTAATAAGTGGGAGGATTATTCCAACTATCTTGGGGAAGTGGCAAAGATTTCCAGGAATTGGGCCACTACCCACCTTTTGATCTTTGATGGTCAGCCTTGGAACTGTCATGGTGCCAGCCTGTGGGTGTGTTGCTTAGCTTGCTGATGTGTTATAATGAGGATGAGATGGCTGGATGGCATCACCGACTCAATGCACATGAGTCCGAGTAAACTCTGGGAGTTGGTAATGGACAGGGAGGCCTGGCGTGCTGCAATCTGTGGGTTCGCAAAGGGTCGGACATAAATGAGCAATGAACTGAACTGAACTGAGCCTCAACGTCTAATGAAGTTGACTTGTCCTTCCTCTTGGACCATTTGGCTCCCATCAGTTTGTGTTGTGTCCTTGGGCTATGTCATTCTTTCAAAGGTTGTGCCCTGCCTGCTTTCCTCCTGTTTCATTATAGTGGTTAAAGATTTGAAGTTAGGGAGTTGGATAGTTTGTGGAGTTAGAAGTTAAAGTTACACAGGGCATGACCAGAAGGGAGGAGGGGAGGAAGACTTGAGGTTCATGGCTCTCAGACTGGACATTGATCTCAGTTGAACTTGGACATGCATTTGAGCAAACTCCAGGAGATGGTGAAGGACGGAGGAACCTGGTTTGTGTGCCACTGTTCATGGGGTTGCAAAGAGCCAGACATGGTTTAGCAATGGAATAAAAACAATTCAATTGAACTGATTCAGTCTTACACTTCCTTCTATATCCTCATGACCCTAAATCCATGTTTTTCAGCAAATTTCTCAGGCTCCCTTAGTCTGAGATCACCTTTGCTTCCCTGGGATTGGGTTCACCTTACACTAAGACATACATACTAAAGTCTTATTGTAAATTAGTTAATCCATTTTCTTGCTTTCAAGAGAGTGTCAGGTGAAGGCACTGAAGGTTAGGAAAGCAAAGAGTGGTAAAAAGTGGAAAATTCACCACTCTTACAATTGTGCTTATTGTTTAGTTGCTAGGTAATGTCTGATTTTTTTTTGTGACCCCCATGGAGTCCAGCCTACAAGGCTCCTCTGCCCATGAGCTCCAAGCAAGAGCACTGGAGTGGGTTGCTGTTTTCTACTCCAGGGGGTCTTCCTGGCCCAGGAATCAAAACCATGCCTGTTTTGTCTCCTGCACTGGCAGTTGGACTCTTTACCACTGAAATCCCAATTTTGCTTGAGGCTATGCCAGTCAGGGCTTCTAGTTAGCGAAGATGACAACAGAAACAAAAACCATAAAACTAACCTGTTACCCAAGTATCATAATACTTTAGGAGAAACACAGTGATGCCAATGACCCTGAAATGGCACTTCTTCATTTGATTAGATATTTCCTGCTCACTTATCTTAGGCTTCTCAGGTGACTCAATGGTAAAGAATCCACCAGTCAACACAGAAGACCAGAGTTCAATTCCTGGGTTGGGAAGATCCCCTGGAGGAGGAAATGGCAACCCACTCCAGTACTCTTGCCTGCAGAATCTCATGGACAGAAAACCCTTTCAGGTTATGTCCATGGACTCGCAAAGAGTTGGACACAGCTGAGCATGCACAGATGAAGCGTTATCTTATCACAACTCACAACCTCTGTACGAGATCACATTGAACTCTGATGGTGGATTAGGTGATTAGAGTGGGTCGGGCTTCCATGACAGAGCTAATTTATCCTCCCTACTGCCCAACATCTAAGTCATTTCCAAGGAATTGTTTATAAATAGTTGGATAGAGTATGGTCGGGTGGTGAAGAAGTTTGTAAATCATTATTTTATTAATGAAGAAGCAGTTGCATTTCTCCTCCTGACGAGGTATATATTAACCTTCTAGATGGAAAACTGCAGTTCTAATCATCTTGGCAGCCCTGTGGTCATAAGACGTATCTGGGGGCAGCTCCAGGTGGCAATGTGTAAAACAAATGACACGGAGCCTCAAGTTATATTTGATTAAGAATTGTTTTCTTTGTGGGAGACAATCAACAGCCAAACCAGCTAAGCTGGTAAACTCTCCTCCAGTGCCTGTTGCTGTGGCAGGATGTTGGAGGGAGTTTCTGGAGGACAAGTAATACCCCTCACTGCAACAGCTGAGCCAAAAAAACAGTCACAATGGAATTGACATAGGAAAGAAGACTTTAGGCTGAAGACATGGAGTTCTCGCCAGAGCAGCAGGACTGAGGAAGGACTAGGTCTCTCTACCCCGTTGTTACAACCCTGTCCCAGGTGCCTCCCCCCACCTAGACCCTAAGGCAGCTCCCCAGTAGGCATCCTGCCTCCAGACCTGGTCCTCCCTTCCATTCCATAGTCTGCAGCCATCAGACTCCTTCTAAAATGCATTCTGAGGACTTCCCAGGTGGGTCAGTGGCTAAGACTCTGTGCTTCCCACACAGGTATCCAGGTTCAATCCCTGGTTGGGGAACTAGATCCCACACGCTGCAACTAAGAATTCACGTGAC
>SJXQ01012653.1:505957-552610 GCA_006408695.1 Aepyceros melampus
CATATAAATAATATGTAAATATGTAAATATATAATAAAATATATTATATAAATATATATACATAATTAATACAATAAATATTAATAATACATGAATAAATAAGCAACATTCTGGTTTTATCAGCCCCAACTAGAGCCCATTATATGACTTCTCGTTTCTCTCATTTCTCAGAATAATGTCAGCTCTGAGTACAGCTGAAAATCTTAATTAATGATTATTTCTGCCTGCAACTCCCAGTTTTCATTCTCCACTACATTAAACATCTAATTTGTTTAAACCAGTAAGCTCTCTGGCTTCCTCTTCTGGGAACCCTTTTCCTCTTCTTTTTCTCACTAATTCCTTATTTTTCAGGACTCAATTTAGATATCTTAGTGGGCACTCCTATAGCACCCTAAACTTCTCTTATCATAAGCTATTGCATCTTTTAGGATGTTTAATTATCTGGCTGTCTTGCTGTACAGTATTAGCTCACATCCAGTGTTTAATACTCACCACACCCTATTAAACATTTTCCTTGGCATATCTCATATGATTCCCGTAATAATCCTGTGAGAAAAACACTTGATTACAAATAATTAAACTGACACTCATGTTAAGTCATTTGCTTAAGTCCTACAGCTAGAAATCTCCATAGGGCAAGATGGTGTCGGTCTTGCCTAACATTTGATCCCTAGCAATAAATGCGTACCTAGCCCTTTAACATAGCTAACACTTACATTGCACTTAGAATGTGCTGGGCATCTCAACCTTCTGTCACTAAGATGGGGAAACTGAGATAAAAGTGACCTGCATATGATCACACAGTAAAGAAGTAGTCAGGTTGGGATTTAAATCTAAGCAACTGGCTTCAGAGCTGCAGCACTCTTAACTGCTAGGCAGTTCTTCCTTTGCTTAAGCAGAAATGCTTCAAGTTGCAGAAATGTTAAGGAAACAGATGAAGCAGTCAATAAAGCAAAGCAAATCGAGACCACTTTTCGTAAGGCAATGTGCTAGTTGCCTTCTGACAGCTCTCATGAAATCTTACAGTGCCCACGATAGAGTGGATGCATAGTTGCCACAAATGAAAACATGTCTGGAAGCAAAAAAGAAAAATCATTTTCTGTCTTCCAGTGTCTCAGCTTCACTGGGTAGTTATCAGTGATTTTAAAAAAAAATTCAACTAAAATTTTTAGTTGAATTTTTAGCACTGCAGTATGTACTCAAATGACATTCTCTAGAGAAAATAGGGAGGGAAATCCAGTGGGATTATGGTGAAAAATTAAAGTCAGACAGCTATATTGGTAGAGGACTACAGTGACCTGGGAAAAAAAGAATGGAAAAATCCTTGCATTTCCTAAGAAGGCCAAAAAAGAAAACAAAAACTTTAGTTTGGCCTTTTTAAGTACAAATAGAACTTGGGTGGCAGAGAGAAAGAAGCAAAGGAATGCTTTAGTAGCTGTGTTTATCTCCCTTCCCCAAATGGAAAATTGTATTACTGTTTCTTCTGATTTTTCTGAATTGTTTTGATGGTTTCTACCACAATGACTTTTGAACTGTGGTTGGAGAAGACTCTTGAGAGTCCCTTGGACTGCAAGGAGATCCAACCAGTCCATTCTGAGGGAGATCAGCCCTGGGTGTTCTTTGGAAGGAATGATCCTAAGCTGTAGCTCCAGTACTTTGGCCACCTCATGCGAAGAGTTGACTCACTGGAAAAGACTCTGATGCTGGGAGGGATTGAGGGCAGGAGGAGGGGGACGACAGAGGATGAGATGGCTGGATGGCATCACTGACTCGGTGGATGTGAGTCTGGGTGAACTCCGGGAGTTGGTGATGGACAGGGAGGCCTGGCATGCTGCAATTCATGGGGTCACAAAGAGTTGGACACGACTGAGCGACTGAAATGAACTGAACTGATAGCCCAAGAACCTAGAATATTCTATGGCACATACTAAGTACCCAATACTTATTGGCTGAATGAGTAGAAATAATTATCTGTTATCTGAGAAATGTCAAAAAGATGGATAGATGAGTATAGATCTAAGGAGAGATGAGGTCTGGAAATATTATGGTGATGAATTAGTTAAAACTATGAGAATGGATGAAGCTACCCAAGGTAAAGACATGGCTAGAAAGAGAGGTTCCAATATTAAGACCTGGAAAACGTCCACATTTTGACATCAGGCAGAGACAGAGAAACCAAAAAAAAAAAAAGATATTTAGAACCAGTAATGTAGGAGAAAAACTAGGAGATACTTGGCGTAGGGGTGGTATTGTGTGAAGGAGAGAGGGGTCAATAATCTCATCTCCTGCTATGTAGTTAGGTAAGATAAGGCTAGAAAAGCCTCCATTAAATTGGCAACAATGGAGATCTTTGTCAACCTTGGTAAGAACAGTTTCTGGGAAGATCGAAGCTGAGATGGATTGCCAAAATGGCTTGAGGATACTCCTTGAGATTGTACTTAATACGACTTCCCAGGTAGCACTCGTGGTAAAGAACCCAGCTGCCAATTCAGGTGTATGACAAGGGTTCCATCCCTGGCTTGGGAAGATCCCCTGGAGGAGGGCATGGCAACTCCCTCCAGTATTCTTGCCTGGAGAATCCCATGAACAGAGGAGCCTGGCAGGCTGCAGCCCATAGGGTTGCACAGTGTCGGACATGACTAAAGCCACTTAGCATGTACTTCAGTGTGTGTGTGTGTGTGTGTGTGTGTGTGTGTGTGTGTGTGTGTGTGTGCTTAGTCACTCAGTCGTGTCCAACTCTTTGGACTGTAGCCCACCAAGCTCCTCTAGAAGTCCATGGAATTTTCCAGGCAAGAATACTGAGGTGGGTTGCCATTTTCTTCTCCAGGGAGTGGGTTGTACTTAAATATAGCTCCACCAAATAAGAGCAAAGAATAACAAGAAATAATAACTCACAAGGTCAGAACTATAGGAAAAGAGACGGCAACCAATCAGCAATGTCAACAATTTTTGGAAGATGAGAAGCACCTGAAAAAGTAGAAGTTGACTTGACTTAGTAGACCAGGGGGATACACGCCTATGTGACTGGGGACAGTGGTGGAATTGGGGTGCTTTGATGAGGAACAATCCATTTGCTATGTAGAACTCTTCAGACGTTTTGCACTTGAGTCCAGAAGGTACTATAGAAGGTAAAGTTAATCTGGCTGGATAGAAACAGGGATAGTGGTGGAAAACTTTTATACAGTAATTGATCTCACTGATTCCTTTCCTTATATGACCTGCCCAGAGGACTACAACTCCGTGCACCTCCAGCCTGCCCGAAGAGTTTTATTCTCTGGAGAAACTGGATTAAAGAGAGAGACTAGACTTTGGGACACAGAGATAAGGATAGAACAAGACATGGAGTTATAAAGGTGGGAATTAAGTGAAAATTTTCATACTGAATTATAATTATTAAACTCCCTTCTCCTGCTGTGCTCCTGGAATTCTGTCCACAGATTGGAAAGTATATTGGGGGACTTTCTTTGAAGAATCTAAATTGCACGCGAGAAAAGACTGACAGATACTGGTATCTCCAGAATCATCCAATAAAAAGGCACTGTCTTAGTCTGCTCAGGCTGCTATAATGAAACACCATCGACGTTTCTCACAGTTCTGTAGGCTGGGAAGCCCAAGATCACTGGAAGTTACGGTGTTCGGGAGCGTCCTCTTTCTGTCTTGCAGACAGCTGTATTCTTACATGGTGCAGAGAGAGAATTCTCTCTTCCTCTTCTTATAAAGCCTCCAATCATCTCATTTAATCATAATTACCTCCTAAAAACCCTATGTCCAAATACAGTCGTATTGGAGTTAAAGCTCCAACACATGAATTTAGTGAGAGAGGGGGGTCACAATTCAGTTCATATCCCTGAACAGGAAATCACCATTGATAGTGTGCCTTTTTCTACGTTTGGGATCTGGTTTTAATGGCAGTTATCCCGCCTCGATTAATGTAAGGGATTTCAACAGAGAGGAGTGAAAAAAGATCCATGCGCTAGACTTTTCTAGAGGACAGCCAACCTCTCCTGCTTAGAAAAGAAGAGAGAGGCTTTCGGAGGGAGGGCGCCAAATGAAAAAGGAAACTGATTTCTTCAAACATCTGGGGAAAATATTGGTAAAGGTTCAGCAAGTCTATTGAAACATTTAGAAAAACAATAAATGATAAACACATGGGAAGTTAAGCAAAGGCAATTTCAACTCCAGGAAAAACAAAATGTTGTATGAAAAGGAAATATTCATGCATCTTGGGTTAAACAGGGAATCTTTACTGGACATAGTAATGTAAACAACAGCTGATTTAGCCAAAAATTATAATACGTTTACATGGAGGGGATGAAGCAGGAAAGGGAAGTTGTGTGTGTGTGAGAGAGAGACATGACATACTTTACCTTCTGTAATGGGAGGTGTTTAGAAAATATTTAAAGTATATTAAGAAATAGCATTACTATCCTATAAAAATATGTCAATAATTACTAGTAAAAATAGTAGAGAAGTTGAAAGTGGGTTCCACTGGGAGTGGGGTGGGAGTGCCAGTTGAATATTTAAGACTTATTTGCATATATTAGATAAAACTGATGCATGTAACTTTTCAAAATATATGGTATATATACTTCAATTAAAAATATATATATATAGTCTTCCCCAGTGGGTCAGAAGGTAAAGAGCCTGCTTACAATATGGGAGACCTGGATTCGATCCCTGGGTCATGAAGATCCCCTGGAGAAGGGAATGACAACCCACTCCAGTATTCTTGCTTGGAAAATACCATGAATGGAGGAGCCTGGTGGGCCCCAATCCATGGGGTCGCAAAAAGTTGGACATGACTGAGTGACTAATACACACACACACACACACACACACACGTGTATATATATGTGATAAATGCTGTCAGTCAGTTCAGTTGCTCAGTTGTGTCTGACTCTGCGACCCCATGAACTGCAGCACGCCAGGCTTCCCTGTCCATCACCAACTCCCGGAGCTTGCTCAAACTAATGTCCATCAAGTCAGTGATGCCATCTGACCATCTCATCCTCTGTCATCCCCTTCTCCTTCCGCCTTCAATCTTTCCCAGCATCAGGGTCTTTTCAAGTAAGTCAGTTCTTCACATCAGGTGGCCAAAGTATTGGAGTTTAGCTTCAGCATCAGTCCTTCCAATGAATATTCAGGATTGATTTCCTTTAGGATGGGCTGATTGGATCTCCTTGCAGTCCAAGAGACTCTCAAGAATCTTCTCCAACACCACAGTGCAAAAGGGTCAATTCTTTGGCACTCAGATATCACTTTTATATGTGGAATCTAAAAGAATAAAACAAACTAGTTAGTATAACAAAAAAAGATTTACAGATGTATAGAATAAACTGGTAGTTATCAGTGGACAGAGGAGAGGGGGGAGTGGAACAAGATGGGGGTAGGGGTTATAAGATACAAACTACTGTATATAAAATAAACAAGTCACAAGGATGTATTATAAAGCAAAATACGGCCAATATTTTATAGTAACTATAAATTCAATTGTGAATTTCTATGTCATATGTCTGAAACATATAATATCATGAATCAACTATACCTCAATTTAAAAATGCATAAAATACATTGTACAGAAGGTTTAAAAGAAGAGATAGGAATTTACGGACAGCTCTTTCAGAAAGCTTTGCTGGCAGAAGGGAGCAAAGCAGTGGGGTAGCAACTCATTCAAGGGTGAATCTTAAAATTTTTTTTTGGCTGCACCACATAAGATCTTAGTTCCCCAGGCAGGGATCAAACCAGTACCCCCTGCAGTGGAGGCATGGAGTCCTAACCACTGGACCGCCAGGAAAGTCCCTGATTCTAAAGATGTTTCAAGTGAGAATACTTAGTTACCAAATCAAACAGTGCAGGCTTTATGATGAAAGGTGGAGTCTCTTGCCCCCCACCCCCTTTCCAACACATTGCTTTCCATTCACCTATAAACATTTAAACCATGGTTTCTCTCAACCCAGGAGCTTGAACGAAGTTTCCTGCCCTGGGAGAGGAGGGCATAGACAGGATTTTTGCCAATGGAGAGCAGTGTCTCACCAGCCCGTGTGCAAGCCGAATGGCACATGCTCTGCTGGCATCTTATCACCGCCCAGCCTGTAGGAAGACAGGTAAGCCCAGAAGAGAAGCTGGGAAGCAGCTCTTGGGCATTTTTGCAGCGCTGCTTTGCAGAATTCTGTGATGTCTTAGACTCACAGTGCCCTCATTAGGACCTAGGCAAAGAGGAAGGAAACACCCAGTTCTGTTTGCAGCATATCTTAAAGCCTTGAGGTCCAAATTTGATTTGGGGAGATAAAGAGAGTGATTTCCTACCTCTGCCCCCTTGAGAAGAAAAGGTGAAACGCTTTCTGTGGATATCTACCCAGACCCTGTAGGAAAGTGAAAGCGGTAGTCACTCAGTTGTGTCCGACTTTCAGTGACCCCATGGATGTAGCCCGCCAGGCTCCTTTGTCCATGGGATTCTCCAGGCAAGAATACTGGAGTGGCTTGCCATTTCCTACTCCAGGGAGACTCTGTATACCATAATTATAAAGAGGCACAGGCTAGTTCTCGTGGTCACAGCTCTACTGAGGGTGCTGTAGGTAGGGCTACATTTTATTGCACTCAATTTGCTATAACCATAACAATATAAAGCAAACATACAGTGTTTACTTTCTGAACATTAATGAAACAACCACACGAGTACAGAAGAACAACCAGAACTATGAGAGATTTTAAAACAAACATAAAAAAGCCCTCAGAAGAATGGCCTGTAGATCACCATCTAAGGATTTTTAAAGATTATATTTTAAATTATTTGGTATCCTATGTTTCTTTTGCAGCATATTTAAGAGGATGACAGATTTTCCAGGTTTAATATAATATTTAAGATAATCCATTATCAGTTCAGTTCAGTTCAGTTGCTCAGTCATGTCCGACTCTTTGTGACCCCATGAATCACAGCACGCCAGGCCTCCCTGTCCATCACCAACTCCCGGAGTTCACTCAGACTCACGTCCATCGAGTCCGTGATGCCATCCAGCCATCTCATCCTCGGTCGTCCCCTTCTCCTCCTGCCCTCAATTCATTATAAAAGTTAGTGAACTCAAATATTAGAGGCAGGGCTAGTATACAGACATATGCCACTGCCTTGGAGTGGGAATCCGTTTTGGAGGGAGGTTCCGTAACTAACTTGGGAAGCGTCAGACGACCATTTCCAAACTGGTATTTCATGTTTTCCCCATCAGGGACCTAACTCACTGATGTTTTCTGTGACACTGTCTGTCTATTGAAATGTCAACAGAAGAGAAAAGGTGCCATACCTTTCAGGTGTGTCATGGCTTTGTCAACCTAGAAGAAACTCAGAAGTCTTCAGGGACCAGGCAGGTGAGTAACATGCGTGTGAAAGTGAGGCCCAAGAGAATATGGGTTAAATTAAAAGCCACACTACTCCGTTTTGGAGGGAGGTTGCCGTAACTAACTTGGGAAGCGTCAGACGACCATTTCCAAACTGGTATTTCATGTTTTCCCCATCAGGGACCTAACTCACTGATGTTTTCTGTGACACTGTCTGTCTATTGAAATGTCAACAGAAGAGAAAAGGTGCCATACCTTTCAGGTGTGTCATGGCTTTGTCAACCTAGAAGAAACTCAGAAGTCTTCAGGGACCAGGCAGGTGAGTAACATGCGTGTGAAAGTGAGGCCCAAGAGAATATGGGTTAAATTAAAAGCCACACTACACCTACATGGGCTTCCCTGGTGGCACTAGTGATAAAGAACCCACCTGCTAATGCGGGAGACATAAGAGACACGGGTTCGATCCCTGGGTCGGAAAGATCCCCTGGAGGAGGGCACAGTAGCCCACGCCAACAGTCTTGCCTGGAGAATCTCATGGACAGAAGAGCCTGGTAGGCTACACTCCACAGGGTCACAAAGAGTTGGATACGACTGAAGTGACTGACTAAACATACACACACACACACCTATGCCAGCCATACTGTGCTGGCCAAACAGGCGTCTGGTGCTCACATCTTTCCTCAGTTCAGTTCAGTTCAGTTCAGTTGCTCAGTCGTGTCCGACTCTTTGGGACCCCATGAATCGCAGCACGCCAGGCCTCCCTGTCCATCACCAACTACCAGAGTTCACTNTCATGGGGTTCTCAAGGCAAGAATACTGAAGTGGCTTGCCATTCCCTCCTCCAGTGGACCACATTCTGTCAGACCTCTCTCTCCACCATGACCCACCCGTCCTGGGTGGCCCCATGGGCACGGCTTAGTTTCATTGAGTTAGACCAAAGAGGACTTTGGGAGTAAATAGGTATTTGGAATTGCTTGTAATCCTGCCCTAAAATTTGTCAGTTGGAGTCCCTCCATTTCTCTTGGGGCTTAAAAGGCATTATCTGTATGTACTGAGAACACTGGTTGCCTAGATGCCAGGGGACTTAAGGACTCCCTGGTGTTGCATCTGGGGCCAGTTTCAGTTTGCTATGCCTTCAGGAACAAAGTTCTTTCAAGCCTAATCTTTTTGGTAGGTTGAGGAGAAAGTATTCTCAGTAGTCTTAGAAACAGCTATTAGCAGTTAGTACACAATATATACTTGGATTTTTAATAAAGATTTGAAGAAGGGTAATGAATATTCAATAATGAGGGGAGAAATGGAGATACACATGAGGCAAAGATAACATTTCAAATAGCAATGGGTAGCGTGGAAGGGAGGCTCAAGAGAGAGGGGATATATGTCCACGTATGGCTGATCCATGTTGTTGTACGGCAGAAATCAACACAACATTGTAAAGCAATTATCCTCCAATTAAATCTTTTTAAATTAATGTCAAAATTAGCAATGGGTAGAACAAGCTGTGTGCGTGCTAGGTCGTTTCAGTCGTGTTTGACTCTTTGCCAAACTATGGACTGTAGCCCGCCAGGCTCCTCTGTCCACGGAACTCTCCAGGCAAGAGTACTGGAGTGGGTTGCCATTTCCTCCTCCAGGGGATCATGTTGGATTAGGGACCACACTGATGACCTCATTTTAACTTGATTACCTGTGTCTCTACCCAGGGATTGAACCCCTGTCTCTTGTCTCATGTATTGGCAGGTGGGTTCTTTACCACTAGTGCCGCCTGGGAAGCCCACAGAATGAGCTAGGCATCTTCATCTGGGGAGAGGACCTAAGCTGTTAAGTATTTGCCATTTGCCTGACGGGTGCTGTCTTATTTAATCCTCATACCCTCTGAGTCTCGCTGGTGAGCTGTGGGGCAGGGCAGTCTGTCGCCAGGGCTTGTCCTCTGAAGTGCTGAGCTACACGGCCTCCTTTGTCTGAAACGCAGGAGGCTGCTCTTTCTCTGCGTCCTGAGAATGATCTGTGTCATTTCTTCCACAGCACTGAATCCATTTGGAGTTGTTCCCTTTCTTGATTGTGAGCCCCTCCAGAAGGAACTGGTCCACACTCATCTTCATTGTCTAATCTGCTGCCTGTCACCTTGTGGGTAAGTTTTCAGTTAAATCAATGAATAATTTTTTTATTAAAGAACCCTTGGAGATTTTTCTGATCTACACAGTTGTTATAATATTCATGAACTGTGACTGCTTCACACACAAAAACAAAAACACTCAGGCTAATGATCTGTATTAGAGCAGCGACAATATGCTAACCAGTCTCTTTCATTATTTAGAACTTCCCTCACAGTTTAAATTGAGAAAGCCCTATTTCTTCCTACGTCTTTTTGTGGAAGTGTCCAGGGTGTGGTGCTCAATGCATAGTGTCTTGGTGTCTTCAGGGAACCTGCTGAGTGGTCACTGACTCAGGCTCTTCCTAGACTAGGTAGGACAAGAGTGACTCTGGGCCACTGACACCAGAGAAGTACTGACAAAGCCGTTGCCCCATTCAAACAAGCACTCATTTACATAGTGAATTTCCGAACACAAGAAATTAGCTGGGCTTTATGTTACGTTCTGCTTCCCATGAGATGCCTAATTTTTGGAATCCGTGGAGCACAGGCTTGGTCAAATAAACGCACAGAGGGACATGCGCCTATTAGAAGACTCTCAAATCAAAATCTCAGCGCACCCGACCATGTAAGCTGCTTTGGGAAATGGAAAGGGAGACAGCCCCAGCTGTTACCTGCTTATTCAACTAAGCACCCTGGACCTTGTGCTACTCTGGATGACTTTCTTATATGGAACAAATGGGAGACAAGGGGAAAGAGTACGTTCATGAGAAAACGGCAGGTACTGGAAGCTGAGTGGAAGCCAAATGGGAGGAATGGTGGCAAAGACTATATCTCCTCTGTTTTCTAAACTCAAGTGAACGTTACTTCTTGGTTTGGTGGTCCCTGGGCAGCTTGGCTCTTTAAATATTTGTTCAGTGGTTTCTATTTCTTCATTCATCTATGCATTTGTTAATTTGTTCAGGAAGCATTTGTTGTATCCTACTTCATGCTAGGCACTAGATAGGACACTGAGGATGCAGGGATGAGTGAGCCTATGGCCTGTCCTCCAGAGTTCAGGAGTTTAAACACGGACATGGAGTAGACTGAAGACACTTTGAAGCAGAGATGGAGACGTATTCATCATGGTAGCACCGATCCGTGGTATGGTGACTGCCATATAGGAGGCATTTAATAAATGTTTGTTGAATGGCTTAATGAAGGTACTGGTCATACATTAATAAAACAATTTTCACATTATAGTGTTAAACTGCTAAGTATAGTTGAAGACTTCAAAAAATACTAGAAAGCTTTTTGCATGGTAGTAACTTAAATGAAATTTTCTACTTGGAAAAACATCCAGTATCATTTATACAATACATATCTGTTAATATACTGAAACATCCATGGTGCTCGAGTGCTGCTGAGTGCTACCTACGTTTTAAATGATTCATCCTGAGTTAGAAGTCCCAGGGTAGAGTGTTCTTCCTTAATACTAGTTAGTATTTTTTTTTTCAGTTGTGGCTCAACCTGAGTGAAACAGCTGACGTTAAAAAGGCATCAGTTGTTCTAGTCGCTTTGGTGAAAAGAGCAAGGCGTGGGTTGACAGTCGTGGTGAGGACGTTTGAAACAGCGCGTGTGTTTGTATTCTTATTGATTTCTGATAGCAGTTTAAAAATAGAACTCATAAATTATGTATAGCCAAGAACTATTAAGAACTCCAAGGGAACTACACTTAGAATAAATGGCCCAAGAATTGTAAAGTCAGCTGGCTTAGAGTAAGAATTTCAACAATAATTCATTTCTAGCTGTTACTAGTCATGCTCATGGTCTTGGAGGATGTTAAGGGGGATCTCTGGTGTGGCTACAGCCATGCGTCAGATGCCAGCTGTGGATGGGACACACATAACCTAAAGCCTGCCTAGGGCTAGGGTTTGTTTTTGCGAGTGGCTCCAGGGCCACGCTCATCTCCACAGATGACAGCCCACAGAAGGCCACCGAGTCCCTCTCACGAGATTATCCTTGATACCTGGGCAGTGGTCTCATGTCATGGGCAGAAATTTCAGAAAAGCACCAGAGAGGACTGCGTGTGGGCAATATCAGGGCCGGTGGCGCTGCTAGTTGGAGCATGCTGCAGCCAGAGCTTGTCCCTTAGCTGCGTAAAGAGGACTTGAGTCAACAGCTACCCTGCAGCAAAGTAGTAGCACGCACACGAAGTTCTCCTAGTTAGAGAAGTCTGTAGACAAAGGGTTGGAATAGGCACGTGCATGATGTGGTCCCCTTGCCGTTCAGGCTTAACAATGTGTGACGATTTGATTTGAGGCGTTTTGAAAGATAACATTCCTTAACACCACCTAACGACAGAGGAGTTATCGTAACACATGAAAACAGGTACAGGAGTGCTTTAATGCCTTCTCTCTGTGCAAGCAGAGGAAGATGTTCAGAAGAAGGTCGAGTAAGTTGTACAGTCTGGATGAACAGAGGGAGGCATACAGATAGCTTCTGCCTGTCACGCACAGGGACTTTGTGGTCACCTGTACTTACCCTTCTCTTTGCTACAACCAGGCAGAGAATAAGCTAGTTGTTTTTCTGAAGAATGGCTGAGTGACCAGGGCTGGATAACAATCTCTGGGCATGACCTGGCTCAGTGACAATTTAGGACGTACATTCTGGCCCTTTTAAAAAACTCACCAAAGGTCAGGGATGGAGAATCTGGAAAATGGTTGGCCAAGTGTTCTGAGACCTTTCCTCTTGGCATGTAATGTAGCAGTATAGTTCATTTTTTCAGCTAATATTTAGTCTTTGCTACATCTAGTTGCCAGAACTACACTGGTAAATGAGAGATCCATCCTACCTTGATGGAACCTACTATTATCCAGCAAGGGGAAAATTTTCAAACCAAGCCACCAGAGTAAATATATTTTCAAACAGTGATATGTCTAACAAAAGAAGTATAGGATACTTTGTGAGGCATTGTTATAGGAGAACCTAATTTAGATTTGGGACTAAGGAAGGCCCTACTTTGAGTAAATGACGTTTACTAAAAGGCTGGAGTTGGAGTTGGCAGAGTGTGTGTGCCTGTGTACATGTGCCTGTGTGTGTGAAGAGTGTGAGTGCTGGGGACATTGGGAAGTGTCGTGGGCTGAAGGAGCAGCAAAGGTCTCATGGGGGAAGCTTGACTCTTTGCGGAACTGAAAGCAAGCCGGGGTGGTTGTCATGGGATATGTGAGTCAGAGATGGATGTGAGTTGAAGTGGGAGGTAGGCAGGATCCACACCATTCAGGGCTTTTGCGGAACATCCTAAGGATGGAGAGTGTTTGTTGGTGACCTGCTGTAGGAAGATGTGATGGGTGTACCCCAGCTGTTACCTGAAGAATGATGCTTCTCAGCAGTGGTTCTTGAAAGTGAACCAGGATTGAAGTGTGACCTTGGGTGAAATGTCAGTGAGACAGGGTCGCATTTCATAACACATTTTATAGATTATCAGTGACGGTGATAGAGCTTTATCGAGGTTGTGGAAAAGGAATGCAATCACGCAGGAAAATACTTCATGTTGACTTGATGTCCCCCAAACCTCAAATACCATGAGCACATGTGCAGACATCCAGGAAGGCAGAATCAGTGAACACAAAGGTCCCTTCTAAATCTGAGTCTGCAAGCAGTTGTTCACTCCACATCCTGCCCTGCTAGAACCTCTCCTTGTAAGCGCTCTCTCCTGCCCCTCAGTTCAGGAAATAGGAGAGGAGTTTAAATAACTCACTCTCAGGACTCTTCTCTTAAGCTTGAAAAGAAATTTTTTTCTTGTATGTTTCTTAGGTAAGGGTAATAGAAAAACCAAGCTGCAAAATCTTTGACAGTGTAAAGAAATGCCTGTGGTGCTGCCCACATTTGCAAAGCTTGGGCTGGGATTTTTTTTTTAATCAATATTTTTCTTATTGAAGTATAATTGATTTACAATGTCATGTTCATTTCTGCTGTACAGCAAAGTGATTCAGCAATACATTATATCTGCATTCTTTTTTATGTTCTTTTCCACTACAGTTTATCATAGGATTTTGAATAAAATTCTCTGTGCTCTACAGTAGGACCTTGTTATTTATCCATTGGGATTTTGCTTTTGATTAAGATTTTAACAAGGAGCATGTACCTTACGAGATGTTTATTTTAAGTCCCTAATTTAGCGTGTTTTGCATTTCACTTGGGGAAGTGACTTTTCTTTTAAAACTGGTGAATGGGAAGCATATGCACCGTTATATGTTGAAACCACAACCCCAATGAACCAGGAAAAACATTATGAATTAGTAGAGGAAAGCGTTATCATTTCAAGTTATGTTTCTATGAGTTCAACCAGCAAATATTAATAAAAGTTGTCACTTAAAAGTATTATTCATAGGCTACCAGATGGATTATATATAATCCATTGTCTACAAATGTATCAGGTTAGAAGAGTATTGGATTTTTGGCTTTAAGTAAATATAGATCTCAACCATGATTGCTTCGAAATGAATCTGAATGAGTTGGAGAGGCAATGGACTAATTGTTTCAAAAGACAGAATGAAAACAAAAATATGATAGGAATTCACAGTATATATGAATTCTGCCCAATAGATGGCCAAGTCTCCATTCCTAAACCAGTAAATCTGAATTAATACTTATCCCATTATGTGCCTTAGTTCATAGAAAAATAGCTTTCCTTTCCTCTGTTTCACTTGCTTAATCTTAAGAAAAATAGAAGATAATAGTAATCTTGACTGCTAGAAGTATGACCATGAAAAAAAACCAAAACAAAACCATTGGCAGATCCAATGGGTTGATAAAACTGAATAGTCTGAGGTTTGAACAAATATTTCTCAAGCCTATTTGCCAAAGAACTATGAAGCTGGGCTTCTAGAGAGCACAGCCTGGTCATTTTTATCCCCTAGCTAGTCTGTCTTGGACAGTGAGACTGGATATAGCCAGCTGAGCTAGACTGTCTAACCATAAAATGTGATAGAAATGAGATGAAGAGAGACTCAGTGCTTCATAAAAACTTCATTGTTACTAATGCTGGTTCTCTATTGCCCACTGATTCCCATTGTAAAAATCCAGATGATTCCATCCTAGAGCCAAGGGAAATGAGCACCACTCAGCTGTGAAAATGGCATGAAGGTGAGAGGGTAAAAGTCTGATTGCCGTTCAGAGCACAAATGATTTCAAATGCTTTACTGCATTTTGGGCTTCCCTGATGATCAGGAGGTCAAGAATTCACCTGCAATGCAGGAGACCTATGTTCAATAATTGTTTCAAAATAACTTTTCTTTACAGTTACTTAGTTTTTAAGAAACTTAAGGACCCATTTAGGTAGCCTGCTAATATTTAAGGAATGATCCTTAAAAAGAGTTGTTCCAAAAATTTATTAAATAATACTTGAGAAGTGCTAATAAAGAAGGAAATGATTTGACCATGCTAATCACTGTTTTATTTAGAATTGTATAGAGAGTTCTTCTAATTTTACAATACGTGTTAGTGCTTTTTCTGGTGTTACACACTAAGTCACTTCAGTCGTGTATGACTCTGTGTGACCCTATGGACTGTATCCTGCAAGGCTCCTCTGTCTATGGGATTCTCCAGGCAAGGATACTGGAGTGGGTTGCCGTGCCCTACTCCAGGGTATCTTCCCGACCAAAGGATTGAACCCACATTTCTTATGTCTCTTTTGTTGGCAGGCGAGTTCTTTACCACTAGCACCACCTGGGAAGCCCAAAGCACACTAGAGCATTATTAAAATAGAAAATGTTGGAAATTCCCTGGCAGTCCAATGGTTAGGACTCAGCATTTTCACTACAGGGGCCCAGGTTCAATCCTTGGTCAAGGAACTAAGATTCTGCAAGCCACCCAGGTATGGCCAAAAAAGAAATAAAGAAAGAAAATGTTATGCAATTGTTCTATTTTAATATCTCACACTTTATAACCTCCCAACAACAAGTTGTGATGTTCCTAAAAATAAAAACAAATAAACACTAGGAACACAAGCTATGGGCATTCCTGATATAGCTATAATCAAGAAAAGAACTGTCCTGTTTGCAGATGACATGATACAATACACAGAAAATCCCAAAGATGCCCCAGAAAGCTACTAGAGCTCATCAGTGAATTCAGTGAAGTTGCAGGATACAAAATTAATATACATAAATCAGTTGCATTTCTATATACTAATAATAAACTATCAGAAAGAGAATTCAAGGAAAGAATTCCATTTACCATTGCATCTAAAAGATTGAATACCTAGAAATAAGCCTATGTAAAGAGGCAAAAGACTTTTATTCCAAAACCATAAGATGCTTATGAAAGAAACTGAAGAACAAATAAACAGATGGACAGATATACTGTGTTTCTGAATTGGAGAAATCAATCTTGTCAAAATGATTGTACCACCCAAGGCAATTTATAGATTCAATGCAATTCCTTTCAAAAATACCAATGGTATTTTTCACAGAACTAGAAAAATAATTTTAAAATTTGTATGGAAAAGCAAAAGACCCTGAATAGCCCAGTTCAGTTCAGTTCAGTTGCTCAGTTGTGTCCGACTCTTTGCAACCCCATGAATTGCAGCACGCCAGGCCTCCCTGTCTATCACCAACTCCCAGAGTTCACTCAGACTCAAATCCATCGAATCAGTGATGCCATCCAGCCATCTCATCCTCGGTCGTCCCCTTCTCCTGCCCCCAATCCCTCCCAGCATCAAAGTCTTTTCCAATGAGTCAACTCTTTGCATGAGGTGGCCAAAGTACTGGAGTTTCAGCTTTAGCATCAGTCCTTCCAAAGAAATCCCAGGGCTGATCTCCTTCAGAATGGACTGGTTGGATCTCCTTGCAGTCCAAGGGACTCTCAAGAGTCTTCTCCAACAGCACAGTTCAAAACATCAATTCTTTGGCACTCAGCCTTCTTCACAGTCCAACTCTCACATCCAAACATCACTACTGGAAAAACCATAGCCTTGACTAGACGGACCTTAGTTGGCAAAGTAATGTCTCTGCTTTTGAACATGCTATCTAGGTTGGTCATAACTTTTCTTCCAAGGAGTAAGCATCTTTTAATTTCATGGCTGCAATCACCATCTGCAGTCATTTTGGAGCCCCAAAAAATAAAGTCTGACACTGTTTCCTCTGTTTCCCCATCTATTTCCCACGGAGTGATGGGACCAGATGCCATGATCTTCGTTTTCTGAATGTTGAGCTTTAAGCCAACTTTTTCACTCTCCTCTTTCACTTTCATCAATAGGCTGTTTGGTTCCTCTTTGTCATCTGCATATCTGAGGTTATTGATATTTCTCCTAGCAATCTTGATTCCAGCTCGTGTTTCTTCCAGCCCAGCATTTCTCTTGATGTACTCTGCATATAAGTTAAATAAGCAGGGTGACAATATACAGCCTTGACATACTCCTTTTCCTATTTGGAACCAGTCTATTATTCCATGTCCAGTTCTAACTGTTGCTTCCTGACCTGCATATAGATTTCTCAAGAGGCAGGTCAGGTGGTCTGGTGTTCCCAGCCCAAACAATCTTGAAAAAAAAGGAAGAGAGCTAAAAGAATCAGGGACCCTGGATTCAGACTATACTACAAAATGACAGTAATCAAAACAATATGGTATTGGCACAAAAACAGACACATAGATCAGTGGAACAGATTAGAGAGCCCAGAGATAAAGCCACACACTTATGGCTAGTTAATCTACAACAAAGGAGGTGAGAAATATACAATGGAAAACAGATAGTCTCTTCAAGAAGCAGACCTGGAAAAACTGACAGCTACATGTAAAAGAATGAAATTAGAATATTCTCTAACACCATGTAAAAAATAAACTCAAAATGGATTAAATTCCTAAATGCAAGACCAGAAACCATAAAACTCCTAGAAGAAAACATGGGCAGAACACTGACATAATTGTTTGGCATAATCTATCTCCTCAAATAAAGGAAATAGAAGCAAAAATAAACAACTGAGACCTAATTAAACTTAAAAAGTTTTGTACAGCAAAGGAAATCATCAACAAAATGAAAAGACAATCTACTGAATAGGAGATAGTACTTGCAAGTGATATGAGCAATAAGGGGTTAATATACAAAATATGTAAACAACTCGTATAACTTAATCCCCAAAAAAGAAACAATGTCATTAAAAAATGAGCAAGAAGACCTGAATGGATATTTTTCCAAGGAAGATATACAAATGGATAATTATATTGCTAATCACTGCTGCTGCTGCTGCTAAGTCGCTTCAGTTGTGTCCGACTCTGTGTGACCCCAGAAACAACAGCCCACCAGGATCCCCCGTCCCTGGGATTCTCCAGGCAAGAACACTGGAGTGGGTTGCCATTTCCTTCTCCAGTGCATGAAAGTGAAAAGTGAAAGTGAAGTTGCTCAGTCGTGTCCTACTCCTAGCGACCCCATGGACTGCAGCCCACCAGGTTCCTCCATCCATGGGATTTTCCAGGCAAGAGTACTGGAGTGGGGTGCTACTGCCTTCTCCGTATTAATCACTAGGGAAATGTAAATCAAAACCACAACGAGATGTTGCCTCATAACTGTCAGAATCACTATCATCAAAAAGGCTACAACTAACAAATGTTGGTTAGGATGTGGAGAAAAGGGAACCCTAGTACACGGTTGGTGGGGATGTGAATTGGTGCAGCCACTGTGGGAAACAGTATAGAGGTTCCTCAAAAAACTAAAGACAAGGAGTTTCCTGGGGACCTTGTGTTTAGGATTCTGGCTTCCACTGCCGTGGCCCAGGTTCCACCCTGGTCAGGGAACTGAGATCCTGCAAGCCATGCGGCATGGACAAAAAAAAAAAAAAAACACAACAAGCTAAAAACTAGAACCGCCATATGACCTCGGCTTCCCAGCAGGAGACACAGGAGATGTGGCTGCGATCCCTGGGTCAGGAAGATCCCCTGGAGAAGAAATGACAACCCACTCCAGTGTTCTTGCCTAAAATATCCCATGGACTGAGGATTCTGGCGTGCTAAAGACCAATGAGTCTCAAATAGTTGGACACAACTGAATGACTAAGCATTAGCACCGCATGACCCATAATTCCACTCCTGGGTATATGGCCGAGAAAAAATTACCCTCAGAAACACTAATTCAAAAAGATACATGCATCCCAAGTTTCATGGCAGCATTATTTACAAATAGCCAAGATACGGAAGCAACCTATGTTGTCATCAACAGTTGAAATGGATAAAGAAAATGTGGGCTATATATATATTCTGCTGCTGCTAAGTCACTTCAGTCGTGTCCGACTCTGTGCGACCCCATAGACGGCAGCCCACCAAGGCTCCTCTGTTCCTGGGATTCTCCAGGCAAGAACACTGGAGTGGGTTGCCATTTCCTTATCCAATGCATGAAAGTGAAAACTGAAAGTGAAGTCGCTCAGTCATGCCCGACTCTTAGCAACCCCGTGGACTGCAGCCTAACAGGTTCCTCCGTCCATGGGATTTTCCAGGCAAGAGTACTGGAGTGGGGTTCCACTGCTTTCTCCACTATATGTATATATATGTACACCATATATTAATACATACACATGAAATGTAATACTAGTCAGCCATTTTAAAAATGACTTTTTTCCATTGTTAGCAGCATGGATAAACTTAGAGGGTATTATGCTAAGTGTAATGAGTCAGAGAAAGACAAAATCTATATATCACTAATATGAATTATACACAAAATACAATAAACTAGTGAATAGAGCAAAAAAGCAGACTCGTAGGAAGAGAGACAAACTAGTGGTTGCCAGTGGAAAGAGGGAAAAGGGGGCAGAATAGGAGAGAGTACTGGAGTGGGGTTCCACTGCTTTCTCCACTATATGTATATATATGTACACCATATATTAATACATACACATGAAATGTAATACTAGTCAGCCATTTTAAAAATGACTTTTTTCCATTGTTAGCAGCATGGATAAACTTAGAGGGTATTATGCTAAGTGTAATGAGTCAGAGAAAGACAAAATCTATATATCACTAATATGAATTATACACAAAATACAATAAACTAGTGAATAGAGCAAAAAAGCAGACTCGTAGGAAGAGAGACAAACTAGTGGTTGCCAGTGGAAAGAGGGAAAAGGGGGCAGAATAGGAGTAGGGGAGTAAGAGGTTAAAAACTAGTAAGTACAAAATAAGCTACAAGGTGATGGGGGTTGCAAAATGATATAATCTCTTTGAAAACCCATTTGTTAGTTTCAACTAGGCTTATGTTCCCCACTCCAGTACTCTTGCCTGGAAACTCCCATGGATGGAGGAGCCTACTGGGCTGCAGTCCATGGGGTCGCTAAGGGTCAGGCACGACTGAGCGACTTTCACTTTCACTTTTCACTCTCATGCACTGGAGAAGGAAATGGCAACCCACTCCAGTGTTCTTGCCTGGAGAATCCCAGGGAGGAGGGAGCCTGGTGGGCTGCCGTCTATGGGGTCGCACAGAGTCGGACACGACTGAAGTGACTTAGTAGTAGTAGTAGTAGGCTTATGTTTCATGATACAGCAATTCCACCTTTTATCCTCCAAAGAAATGAATGCATATGCCCTCTTATTTATAAATTATATTCATGGCAGCTTTATTCATAATATCCAAAAGAGAAAAGAATGCAAGTGCTTATCACACAGATAAATGCTGCTGCTGCTGCTAAGTCACTTCAGTCGTGTCCGACTCTGTGTGACCCCATAGACGGCAGCCTACCAGGCTCCCCCGTCCCTGGGACTCTCCAGGCAAGAACACTGGAGTGGGTTGCCATTTCCTTCTCCAATGCATGAAAGTGAAAAATGAAAGTGAAGTTGCTCAGTCATGTCTGACTCTTAGAGACCCCATGGACTGCAGCCTACCAGGCTCCTCCATCCATGGGATTTTCCAGGCAAGAGTACTGGAGTGGGGTGCCATTGCCTTCTCCAACACAGATAAATAAATTGTGATAATTTATGTAATGGAATACTACCCATCAATTAAAACCAAAATAGTTCTAACACCAGGAGAAATCTCACAGACACTCTATTGTGTGAAAGAAGCCGGATACAAAAGAAGTCTAGCATGTGATTGTATTTATATACAGTTTAAGAACAAGCAAAACTAAGAGATGTTTTTAGAAGTCAGAATAATGATCAACCCATCAGGGAAAAGAGGGAAAAGTGCAGGAGACTCTTACAGGAAATATTCTATCGTTTTATCTCAGTGGTGGTTATTAAGATATATACATATGTAAAAATTCAAACTATAATGCTTACAATTAGTACATTTAATGCACTTTGCTATATGTATGTTATTACTTACTGAGTAAAATAAAGTTGATCAAATCTGCAATCAATCAATAAGCTGTAAGGGCATATTGTACAATGTACAGGGAACATAGCCAATATTTTATAATAGCTATAAATGGAGTATAGCCATTAAAATTGTGAATCACTATTATTGTATACTGGCAACCTGCCGGGGTCCAGCCCCGGTGGATCCAGGGTGATTCGAAGGTGGAGACGGATAGGCGAGAAAAACACTCATTGAGAAATATAAGATTAGATTAGGAAATAATAGTATAGTAGGAAAGTTTAGATGGAGAAAAGAAGGCTGAATAACTTGATTTATGTGGAATACCAATCACTACCTCCGTAGGCCACAGGCGTCTTTCCGTTCTCCCGAAGGAGAGGAGGCACTGAGGCCTCCCCGGTCTGAACTTAGAAGCCCAGGCATAATTAGTAGACTTGGTGAGTACCCACTCCCCAGAAGGGAATTCAGCCAGAAGGGGAAAGAAAGAATGACACAGGGGAATCAGCCTTTCCAGAAACTGATCCCCTTTTCTTTATTTTCAGGTTTGCTTATATACCTTTTTTACACATAGGGATGAATACAGAGTCACGTAGGGGTCAGCAGTCCTGACCTTTATCAAAATCAGGTGCTTTACATAAAAAAAGGTCTTAGGGGTTTTACATCACCTTCTGGCCATGAGGCCTGCTGACACTTCATGACCCTCTCTTTCTGATAACCAAAAAACTCATTTTTTCCAAGAGTGTTTTTTCTTAAACCAGGCACCACCCTCCAGATAAAGGTACATTCCTATAGGGTAAGGGCGTAATGAGTTACAATCAAGAAAGGAATTTATCTAACCCAAGGTTAACATGATTAATCTTAAAGGTTAATACTTATTTCTCTTATATGCTAGTTATATTCATTATAAGGGCAGGGAATATGAAGATTTAGCAACAAAACATCAGCCCAAGTGAAATCCTTTCACCAATACAATTCCTAATCAACCCACTATACTAATAAATTCTAACTTCCCAAAAGAATCTGCCTTTAGTAAGTCTAAACCATCTCATGCCTCTCACTGTTGGGAGGCTGTAAACAATCACAGTTGGCCAGACGAACCTATACAGGCAGGCTAGATAACCTTCAGAGGAGTTTGTAAGCTGAAACACTCTTGTCACGCCCAGGAATTTTATCAACTGGAGCTGCAAATTAACTCCTTCTCCGAGAGAAATGGTTATGGGGGAGAGCCCCCCGTAAAGTCAGAGGTGTAGGTGAGAGCATAAAACAGACTCTGGTTTTGGGGGTAGATGCTCGGGAACAGGGGGTTTCCTGAGGCTTGATCATACCTTTGCGTATGCCAAGCCTCCTTCCTCATGACCTTTGCCATGGGTGGAGTTCCTCACGCTGGCCCCCGGCAGCAACCCACTCCAGTGTTCTTGCCTGAAGAATCTCAGGCACGGGGGAGCCTGTTGGGCTGCCGTCTGTGGGGACACACAGAGATGGATACGACTGACGCGACTTAGCAGCAGCATATAATACTGTACTTCAATAAAAGAAAGTAAAAACAAGTAAATGCTGAGAGTAAAAGGTGCATAACTTCTTCAGTAAACTGAGAGTTTCTAATATAGCTATTAACAAAAAAAGAAACTTCAGATGAACCCATTTGCAGGGAAGGAATGGAGCCACAGATGTAGAGAAAAGACTTGTGGACCCGGTGGGGAAAGGAGAGGGTGCGATGAATAGAAAAAGTAGCATTGACATCTATACACTATCATGTGTGAAATAGATGGCTGGTGGGCAGTTTCTATATAAGATAGGGAGTGCAGCCTGGCACTCTGTGCTGATCTCGAGGGGTGGGGTGGGGGGACGAGAGGGAGGCTCAACAGGGAGGGGCTACACAAGTAATTATGGCCAATTCACATTGTTGTGTGGCAGAAACCAACCATAACATTGTAAAGCAATCTTCCTTCAATTAAAAAATAAATGTAAAAAATGTTTAATGAAAAAATAGAAAAGCTTCTGAAATCGTAACTAAAATTAACTTTGCATATCCTATATATTTCACTTATGTTAATAAATAAGTCAGATGAAGTCCAAAATTCTGTTATTTGTTTTAAATTTTATTTTAGTTTTTGGCAGCACTGCACAGTATGCAGGACCTTCCATGACCAGGGATCAAACCTGTGCCCTCTACAGTGGATGCATGAAGTCTTAACCATCGGACCACCAGAGAAGTTCTGTTAAATTATTTTAAAAGGAGCAAACATCTAGATCCTGAGCTATTTGGGAGTTACAGCAATTTACATGTACAGTTGAGAGGCCCCATCTTCCTGCCTTGCTTCCACCAGCTGCCTTTATCTGAACACTCTTCATGTGACGTGTGAAAAATGGAGAAAAAGGTGGTCATTTGAAATTGTTTCTTTGGATTCCTTGGCAGAGGAACAAACTCACTGCTGAAAATATCACAAATTCTTACAATGAAGCAATAATAAAACTTTTTTATATCAACCATGGTTATTTTCATGGAAACAGTGACAGACTATTTTCTTGAACTCCAAAATCACTGCAGACTATGACCGCAGCCATGAAATTAAAAGATGCTTGCTCCTTGGAAGAAAAGCTATGACAAACCTAGACAACGTATCAAAAAGCAGAGACATCACTTTGCTGACGAAGGTATATATATTCAAAGCTATGGTTTTCCAGTGGTCATCTATGGATGTGAGTTCAGTTCAGTTCAGTCACTCAGTCGTGTCCGACTCTTTGCAACCCCATGAACCACAGCATGCCAGGCCTCCCTGTCCATCACCAACTCCCAGAGTCTACCCAAACTCATGTCCATGGAGTCGGTGATGCCATCCAACCATCTCATCCTCTGTCGTCTCCTTCTCCTCCCGCCTTCAATCTTTCCCAACATCAGGGTCTTTTCAAATGAGTCAGCTCTTCACATCAGGTGGCCAAAGTATTGGAGTTTCAGCTTCAACATCAGTCCTTCCAATGAATAGCCAGGACTGATCTCCTTTAGGATGGATTGGTTGGATCTCCTTGCAGTCTAAGGAACTCTCAAGAGCCTTCTCCAACACCACAGTTCAAAAGCATCAATTCTTCGGCACTTAGCTTTCTTTATAGTCCAATTCTCACATCTATACATGACCACTGGAAAAACCATAGCCTTGACTAGACGGACCTTTGTTGGCAAAGTAATGTCTCTGCTTTTTAATATGCTATCTAGGTTGGTCATAACTTTCCTTCCAAGGAGTAAGTGTCTTTTAACTTCATGGCTGCAGTCACCATCTGCAGTGATTTTGGAGCCCAGAAAAATAAATAAAAATAAAAATATGGATGTGAGAGTTGGACCATAAAGAAGGCTGAACACTGAAGAATTGATGCTTTTGAACTAGGTGTTGCAGAAGACTCTTGAGAGTCCCTTGAACTGCAAGGAGATCAAACAAGTCAATCCTAAAGGAAACCAACCCTGCATGTTTATTGAAAGGACTGTTGCTGAAGCTGAAGTTCCAATACTTTGGCCACCTGATGTGAAGAGCTGACTCACTGGGAAAGACCCCGATGCTGAGGAAGACTGAAGGCAGGAGGAGAAGGGGGCAACAGAAGATGAGATGGTTGGATGGCATCATCGACTCAATGGATGTGAGTTTTGAACAAATTCTGGGAGATAGGAGTCGTACACGACCGAGCGACTTCACTTTCACACATTGGAGAAGGAAATAGCAACCTACTCCAGTGTTCTTGCCTGGAGAATCTCAGGGACGAGGGAGCCTGGTGGGGTGCCGTCTCTGGAGTTGCACAGAGTCGGACACAACTGAAGTGGCTTAGCACCAGCAGCAGCAGCAGTGAAGGACAGGGAAGCCTGGCCTGCTGCAGCTCATGGGGTTGCAAAGAGCTGGACATGACTGAGTGACTGAACAACAAAATGGTTATTTTAAGGTGAAGTGAAGTCCCTTTTTTTGGAGGGGGGCAAGAATACTGGAGTGGGTTGCCATTCCCTTCTCCAGGAGATCTTCCTGACCCAGGAGTTGAACCCGAGTCTCCCGTACTGTAGGCAGAAACTTTACCATCTGAGCTACCATACTTAGTACATTTTATTTGCTGAAAGAAGGGCCTTATTAACAAATGCTTTTTGATATTATGTTGATATACTGATGCATAAGAATATAAGCTCTATCTGTTAACTGTGGGAGTTAACTTCAATTACCTTGAAAGATTTGAAAGGGTTTATTGCATTTTAAAAAATTTTAGATAAAGCACAAAAATGTTATTTTTACCCTACTGATTAATTCTAACACCTAAGGTTATGTTTCTCACAAAGATCTATGGTTGGACTTTGGATCATAGAATTTCCATACCCTGTGCTTCTACATGGTCTAGTTCTCTGTGGTTCATGCCATGGATTGCTAGAGTCTCTAGAAGAAGGAAAATTAGTCAATTGTTTTGTTATTTCAGTAGTTCTAGTAACTGAAGTGATAGCAATAGAAGTAATAAGCTTCTTTCATTGTGTTTTTATCCACACTTATTTTTGCCCTTAGTTCTCAATATTATTTCTGCACAACTTCTGTAAGTTGTACTAAGCAATAGAATAATAAAAGTCTCAAGGTATGGTCCACGTGTCCTAGGTGGTTTTCATCTAAAGAATTAGCAAGACTCTCTGAGACTTGGCAAAGCCTTTCAAGTGGGATTTGCCTCGGTTCTGCTTTAAAGAACAAAGCTGTGATCAATGGCATATAAAGCACTCTCAGTTTTCACACCATTGAACAGCTTCGTCTACCTTCAGTCTGTAATTTACTTCTGGAACTCTGAAGTATTTTGAATGTGTTGTCATTCTGGAAAAAAATGAGCTGTGTAAATAACAGGTAAGGTGGAGACTGCCAACTGTCTGCTAGATCCTGTTCCACGTTTTAAACTATAGACTTTCAGGTGAGGCCATGGCTAACAGGCTAGGAGTGCCATTTCCAAACTTCCTTATAGCTAGTTACGGCCATGAATCTCAGGTCTGCCTAACAGAATGTAAATGGAAGTGATGTGGGCCATTTCCTGGTTTAGACTGTGAAACATGACGTATAAATTCCTCTATCCTCTTTCCCATCTCCTGGAGTCAAACACGGACCATGCTTGGACCAGGTCTCAACCATGTAGGTAAGTAAAACACCTAAACTATAGAGAAGAAACAAGTCATTCATTCTTGCAACTAATATTTACTGAAAGGTAGGCTCTAAATGCAGGCCGCATTCTAAATTCTGGGGATACAACAGTGAACCAGAGACCAAAGTCTTCACTCCCCTTGAGCTCAAATGGGCAACAAAGAATGAGTAAATATAAGGCATAGTTTGTTAGAAATAAATGTTAAGGAGAAAAATAAAATATAAAGCAAGGAAAGGAGACTTGAAATCCTGACTGGCTATTTAGGTGATCATAGGCAACTAAATGAGCAAAATAGTAATATAGACAAGGCAATGGGAGAAGAGGCTGTTGCATTCTGAATGTTTTGAAGGCAGAGCCAAGGAGATTTGCCAGGGAACTGGAAACGAGGTGTGGGAGAAAAAAAAAAAAAAAAACGAGTTGAGGTTAACTCAAAGATTTTTTTCCTTGAGGAGTTTGGCAAAATAGTGTTGTTGTTGATTAGGACTGGAACGACAGTAGGAGGGTTTTGAATGTTGAGGTTGTGATGCCTATCAGATGCCAATGGAGGTGTTAAGTGATCTGTGAAATGTGGGTCTGAAGTTCACAAGAGAGATCCAGACTACCAATATTCTTTTGGAAGTCATCAGTATAGCTGCTATTGACTTTATCTTTGGCTGTGCTGGGCGTTCGTTGCCACACTGGCTTCTCTCTACTTGCAGAGAGCCGGGGTCTACTCTTCAGCTGCGGTGGGCGGGCTTCTCGTTGTGAGGGCTTCTCTCGCTAGGAAGCACAGGCTCTAGGGCACACTGGCTCAGGAGTTGCAGCTCCCAGGCTCTGGAGCACAGGCTCAACAGTTGTGGTGCAGAGGCTTAGTTGCTCCACAGCTGGTGGGATCTTCCCAGGCCAGTGACAAACCTGTGTCTCCGGCATTGGCAGGCGAATTCTTTACCACTGAGCCACCAGGGAAGCCCTATATCTTTTTTATGAATGTAAATATTTTTTATTTTACTATTTAATACCACAAGACTGGATGAGATGACCTAGGGAGTGAGTGATACAGAAAACAGAAATAGCCCAAGGACTGAACTCTGTACCTTTAGAGGGATGGCTGATGAGGGACAACTAGCCCCACCTCCAAAAACCAAGAAGGAGCAGCAAAAACAATAGGAGGTATACCGTGTCATTTAAACATATTCAAGGTTTGCCTGGGGCTTTCCCAGGTGGCACTGTGGTAAAGAACCCACCTGCCAATGCAGGAGAGGTAAGAGATGTGGGTCCAATCCCTGGATCGGGAAAATCCCCTGGAGAAAGGCATGGCAACCCACTCCAGACTGTTGCCTGGAGAATCCCGTGGACAGAGGAGCCTGGTGGGCTCCAGTCCATAGTATCGCACAGAGCTGAACATGACTAAAGTGACTTAGCATGCATGCATGCACATAGGCAGGTAGACAAAGGCAACAGAACGCCGCTCAGTCACAAAAAAGAATAAAATTGTGCCATTTGCAACAACATGGATGGACCTGGAGGGTGAGGTAAGTCAGACAGAGAAAGACAAATACTGTATGCTTTCACTTAGATTAGAATCTAAAAACCAAAGCAGGCACGAATGTAGCAAAATAGAAACAGATTCACTGATATGGAGAACAAACTAGTGGTTATCAGTGGGGAGAGGGATCAAAGGAGGGACAAGACAGAAGCAGGCAGTTAAGAAGTACAAACTACTATGTATAAAATAAATAAGCTAGATGGGTACATTATATAGCACAGAGAATCTAGCCAATGTTTTATAATGACTAGAGTATAATGTATAAGAATAATGAATCACGAAGCTGAACATCTGAAACTAATATAATATTGTAAATGAATTAAAAATTTGTTTTAAAGAAGAACACAGTCACTTGGGAGACAGTTATAATGTGTGTGTGTGTGTGTGTGTGTGTGTGTGTGTGTGTGTTAGAGATTAAGGCATACTTCCTTAGATTCCATCCTGCATGCTATTCTTTCTCCAGAGACCTGGGTTAATGACATCAGTCTCTACACTCTGACCTGAGGCATCATTTCTAGTGATTCATTATGTTACTTCAGTGTGTTTTGAAGAAATCCTTGGTTTCTCTGGCCATCTGGGTTTTGCTTCTTCCCTTTTGCCAATTTTTTTTTTCATAAGGGGTAGACAAGGCAGAGGGAATAATACCCGAGGGGGAGGTAGGAAGTCAAACTTCCTGTGCATTTATGTGTATTTCTGACCGGAGTGTATGTATTGGGGACAGAATGTCCAGGGAGTCTGTAAAAGGGCAAATTTTGAGTACACACAGAAGGAAGCATAGAGGGGTTACCTGAGCTTAGTACTTCAGATACAGGCACTGATTTACAAGGCATGGCAAAAAGATGGAAAGGAAATACACTGAAAATTCTGCAACAGCTATGCTTCAGGTCTAAGCCCTTTTATCTTTTTGATTTTTCTATATTCTATAATTTTTGTACAGTGAACATTTATTATTAGAACGTGTTGGATTCCCAAATGGGAGACAAAAAAAAAAAAAACTAAAGAACTTTGGTTTTAGTTCTACCACTTCCTAATTCTGTGACCTTGGGCAAATTTTAAAATATTGCTTAGCCTCAGTCCTCTTGTTCTTAAAATGTGAATACATGAGTTAATTGAGTGGATTAAATGAGATAATATATAAAAATGCTTAGTGTACATTAAGGACCTGGCATATAATAGGGTCCAATGAATTGTCTCATCATCATATTCATTTTTATTAGTAGGGGATATGCTGGCAGTAACGACTTATATATAGGAGTAGTTGACTATTCCAAAGACATTAAATGATGAGAACCTTTTCAGATGGCACACAATTGAAGAACATTGCAGTTCTCAGGAAACCAATTACAAGGAAACTGAAAATAAATCCTACACCCTTTTTTACAGGGGGCCTTCAGATACAGATTTGTTTTAAATCTGAGAAAAACTATGCATTTTAAGCAGTATCTTCTTACCACAGGTGATTATGTACTCTCCAGATTTTTCTCATGAATCATAATAATTAGATCTACTTTTAAAATCATATATGTTACTAGTGGTCATAATGCCGGCACCAATAGTTATTATTTGGTTATTCAAAGAGAGTCCCAGGTCAAGCTCTCAGTTCTTGTGAAAAATGACTCTTTTTGGATCAAATCCCCAAACTCATCCAATTGGGAACTCTAATTCTTAAGATTTTAAATTTGTTTGTTAAAAACCTACAGATAATTTCACTTCACTTTGGAATATGTTTTTGCTTTCACAGTTGAATATGGGCTGTTCTGTTTCCTTAAAATTTACATATTAAGAGAAATAAAGCCATATTAAATTTCTGGCTAAGATGTTTTCAACTCCTTACTTTTAGTCATTCATCTAACCTTAGCTTTTCTGCTGGCTGTAAGCAGCTTCCTCCCTCTGACTATCACAAAGCACTAGCCTGAAATGTTTTTTTTTTTTGTTTCCCCTTGCTTTTCAGATTTTGTGACTTCCAACTCCATGTTTTGAAAAGTCTCTGGCTTATTCATTATTAAGTGATGGATATTGTTACTCTCAGGATTTTCATTAAAACTGTGTATAAATCTGAAAAAGAGTCTTTAGATCATCTACTTGGAAATCCCGATTCTAGTGTTCCTCTATATTCTAGAGCCATCAATCCTCATTTCTTATTAGTAAATATTTTGTTACTGCCATTTATGTTCTTATTTTTTAAATTGTAGTTTACCTGCAGACCAAGCCTGATGTATTTAAAGAGTTTGCTTCATGAAGTATGTGTTGGTGCATATTCCTTTTACAGGAAAAAAATGATGGGGGATTTTTAAAAAGAATACTTTTTAAAGAATTTGAACTGTAGGTATGTGATGAAGTCCTTAATTTTCAAAGACTTTTGTATCCTCAAAGCCTAACACAGAGCGTGGTCCTTGCAGGCCCTTGGTGAGGGTTTGTTGTTGTTGAGACACTCCGTCGTGTCCAACTCCTTGTGACCCGAGGACTGCAGCAAGTCAAGCTTCCCTGTCCTTCACTATCTCCTGAAGTTTGCTCAGACCCAAGTCCATTGAATCACTGATGCCATCCAACTATCTCATTCTCTGATGTCCCCTTCTCTTCCTGCCCTCAGTCTTTGCTCGCATCGTGGTCTTTTCCAGTGAGTCAGTTCTTCGTATCAGGTGGCCAAAGTATTGGAGCTTCAGCATCAGTCCTTTCAGTGAATATTCAGGGTTGATTTCCTTTCAGTTCAGTTCAGTCGCTCAGTTGGGTCCAACTGTTTGCGACCCCATGAACCGCAGCATTCCAGGCCTCCCTGTCCATCACCAACTTCTGGAGTTCACTCAGATTCACGTTTGACTAATTTGATTTCCTTGCTGTCCATGAGACTCTATTCGTGCTAAAGTAACCATTTCCTTTGGTTAAAAATCTGCTTGTGTATTTTATTTGATAATATGTGGATCTGTATTATCAGCCTTCCAGCATATTAAACCATCTTGGTGATTTTTAAAAAGTCAATGCTCAGGCCCCACAGCAGGCCAATTCAGTACCTAATTTTGTATTATTTAAAAGGTTTCTAGGTGATTCTAATGTGTGCTGGGGTTGAGAACCACTTACACAGGTCTGAGATTTGGGGAATTTATTTTAACCTTTACCTGATTGCAGGTTTTCATTTTGTAATCATTTATATTTAATAACTTAGGCTGCTTATGAGATTTAATGTAGGCATTTGCCCAATCTTTTCTTTTTTAAGCCAAGAAAAAAATAGTTTCTTTACCTTCTCTTCCTTCCCACTTTGATTCAGTACATTTAAAAATTCAATGTGAGAAAGTAAGAGATCTTGTAGGTTACAGAGTGTTGCTTTCTTAGCTGTTGTTTTAGCCCCTGGGCTTATTTGGTAACTGGTATGGAAATTAGCTCTAGAAACTGTAGCTGACAAGTACATGTGCATAGTTATTGAAGGCCTCTTTTACAAATGCCATTTGTCGTTCAACAAATAGTGACTTTGGGACTTGAAAAATTCAGTGAGAGAGTGGAGTTAAAATTTAAAAGTTATTTAAAGTTCAAGGAGATTTTCCCTTCAAAGGCAAGGCAAAGTTAAATTAAAGGGTTTAAAATCATAGTTCTGAGTGTGATGTTTTTAAAAAGACTTATTTTTGTAGCTTGTTTAGGGTATAGTTTTGCCTATGATTATAAACACTGCTTTCTAATCTCTTTTCTTCCATAAGCCTAGCCTGTTTTTATGACTCAAGGATAAGAAGCACCAGAATTACAGGGCTTTTTGATGTCCTTTTGTAGTAAAACATTGTATTCTTTCCATAGTAAATGAAATAGTCACAAAGATTATGTTTCCACTTGTAAGATAAGTAGATGGATAATTATAGTAGTTTTAAAAAGAAGGATGCCACACAAGATATAAACAAGAAAATGCTTATTTAGTGGATAAAAATATGCTATCAGTAGAGCACAAAATTTTGAGAAAATATCTGTTCTATAGAAAGCATTACTGGAAAATCATGAAAAACAGGTTTCTTCAAATTATAAACAAGTACCTTTGTACTAAGTTTATCAGGTACAAAGTGAGAGAAAAATTGACTATTTTTTTAAGAAAAAATCTAGTCAGCCAAACTAGGTCACTCAGACTATCTAGATTAGACTTAGTTAAATTAGCCGGATAATTACCAGTTTTGAATGTATATTTACACTTTATACATTAGTGACATTCTTTTTTTTATTACCATGCATGATCATAATTTCACTATCTAGTAAATAATCAATTCCAAAATTTAATTTTTTAAATCTTAAATAGAATAACAACCTTAGTATTTCTTGTTAGGATTATAACACTTGAATTTAACGACCTAACGGTTTGGTCAACATCTACCCATGACAATATTATAAAGCAATTATCCTCCAATTAAAAATACATTGAAATTAAAAGAAAATCTACCCATGGGTTTTGAGGTGAGTGTGAGTGTTAGTCGGAGAAGGCAATGGCATCCCACTCTAGTACTCTTGCCTGGAAAATCCCATGGATGGAGGAGCCTGGTAGGCTGCAGTCCACGGGGTCGCTAAGAGTCGGACACGACTGAGTGACTTCACTTTCGCTTTTCACTTTCACACGTTGGAGAAGGAAATGGCAACCCACTCCAGTGTTCTTGCCTGGAGAATCCCAGGGATGGGGGAGCCTGGTGGGCTGCCATCTATGGGGTCGCACAGAGTCGGACACGACTGAAGCGACTTAGCAGCAGTAGCAGCAGTGAGTGTTAGTTGCTCAACCATGTCTGACTCTTTGCAATGCATGGACTATGGCCTGCCAGGCAAGAATACTGGAGTGGGTTGCCATGCCCTTCTCCTGGGAAGCTTCCTAACCCATGGAACGAACCTGGGTCTCCTGCACTGCAGGCAGAGTCTTTATCATCTTAGCCACCAGGGAGCCCATCTAAAAGCTAAACTTTGCATCAGCCTGTGTACATGGATTATGCTTCTTTCTGTGTTTTCCCTCATATCTTTCAATGTATTTGTATAAACTAAGTGAACTGAATGCTTTAAAATTGTTGGACATTTTAAAATATTATAGAAAGCGCATCTGTAACATGTGTTATAAATGCACATGTATAGTATTTTTTCCCCACAGTCATGAGCTCTGTTTATCTAAAACTCATACCCTCCCTAACTCCACTCCCATTCATCGGGTTTATGAATATCCTCCAAGTCAACCCAGACAGACCTAACTCATTTTTTCAATGACCATATATTATATATAGGGCTACTAAAGTTTATTTAGCTATCACCCTATGGGCAAACGTTTAGATCACTTTGAATTTTTACTATTAGATAATGCAGCAAAGAGCATATATATGCTTACACAGTTCTGTAATTATCTTTCAAGGATAGAATCCAAGAGACAGATTTGCTAGGTCAGAGGATGTGTGTTTTAAATTTGACAAGTATTGTCCGTGCATAAGAGTCCTTATTGCCCACAGTCTACTAAAAAAAAATTGGAAGGAACTATAAATGACTGACAGAGAAACAAATAGTTATGGTACTACTATAGATGAATTATTATACAGATATTTATAGATGGATTATTGTTTAAGTATTAAAATAAGTATGAAGGAGGTCTTATAACCTGAAAATGTTTATAATATGATACAAAGGTAAAAAGTATAATACTTTATATGTAAAATTATGTATTTATGGGGATGAAAAATAAAAGTTACATAAAAAAAGGAAAAACGGTTTCTTTGGGTGGTAAAAGTATAGACAATCCCCCCTGCTTTTAATTTTGTTTTCTGTTATTATTATGTTGTTCCTACAATAAATATAATAAAAACTATAGCCTTTAAAATAATTAACAGGAATCATCAATATAAAAATTAATTCTTATCAGATTTATTGGTATCTTAATCTAATCTTGATTTACTGTTTGTCCCTTCAGATGGGCATTGAAAAATTTGTGTGTGTTCTTGTTGTTGGGACTGGGTGCCTTAAAGAGATGGTCCTTTAATAGCAAATGCCACAATGCTAAAAAAACAACAAAAAAAAATCACTGGTACATCACATTGTGGAAATTATTGATATGGTGCCAACCCGATAGATTCAGCACATTTGTCTTGAATTTAGACAAATGTTCATTTGTTTAAATTTTCCTTTGTCTGAGAAGGTCATAAACAAAAATTTCAAAATTTTTCTTCAGTAAGTAGTATTTTCAAGTTGTAATGATAAAAAAACAAAGTTCAAGGATGATAAAATGGTAGAATTATAATGAAAAATATCTTTGCCAATCCTGAAGCAGGTTTTGAAGGATAAGAAGGCCTTGGCCAGGTACAGAGGAAATGGGCCCAGGTATTGAAGTCATAGCTTGACCCAAAAGGTGACAGCAGGCATGGCCCAGAGGGGACAGGGTTCTGAGACATCCATATAACTCAGAAAGTTCTTATTGTGATGAAATGGAAAGTAAGGCTTCAGTTCAGTTCAGTTCAGTCACTCAGTCGTGTCCAACTCTTTGCGACCCCATGAATCGCAGCACTCCAGGCCTCCCTGTCCACCACCAACTCCCGGAGTCTACCCAAACCCATGTCCACTGAGTCCGTGATGCCATCCAGCCATCTCATCCTCTGTCATCCCCTTCTCCTCCTGCCCTCAATCCCTCCCAGCATCAGAGTCTTTTCCAATGAGTCAACTCGGCTAGATAGGTAGAAATCAAGCGTCTAGGGGAGAGGAGGACAGGCTTTGAAAGCCAGGAAACAATGAGTTTGGATTGAATACATTAAATTGGATTGATTGAAATAAGGAGAAATGTTAAGATCCTTAGCCAGGAAATGAGAAAGAGCGAACAACTGTTATTTTTACCAGGATTGGGAGGCATGTTCTTATCCTGTTCTGTGGAAGAGGCAAGAAGGATATATGTGCAGTTTGAAAGCAAAACAGTATTTTGTCTTATTGCTTATTTTTTTTATATTAACCTATGAACTTTATTTTGTCTCATTGCTTTAAACTATTTTTAGCCACAAAGTTTGCTTCATTTCAATCTCCAAATAATATTAAAAACAATACATGGTTTTTGTTTGCTTACCAAATGTAATTATGGATTAAACATTGTTGAACAACACAGAATATAAGGTCATGTATAAGCTACTACTTGATAGTATAATTAAAATAATGGGCTACAATAGATAGTTATGCTGCTGCTGCTGCTGCTAAGTAACTTCAGTCGCGTCCGACCCCGTGCGACCCCATAGATGGCGGCAGCCCACCAGGCTCCTCCGTTCCTGGGATTCTCCAGGCAAAAACACTGGAGTGGGTTGCCAGTTCCTTCTCCAATGCATGAAAGTGAAAAGGAAAGTGAAGACGCTCAGTCATGTCTGACTCTTTGCGACCCCGTGGACTATAGCCCACCATGCTCCTCCATCCATGGCATTTTCTAGGCAAGAGTACTGGAGTGGGTTGCTAAGTTTTATAATTTTTAAAAACTCTTCCTGTGGACAGTCTCACTCCCTATTTCTAATCTTCCCGGTGTCTTGTGGTATTTATTTTTATACATGAGAATTACATGTTTATGCTGATATAATTTATTGTATCTATTTACACATGGTCTATTGCCTTTTTACATTGGTAAGTAAGGGTTTAGTTCTCTTATTTGATCAACTTACTTTTTTTCCCTTCCAACCTCCCAATATAATCAGATCACAGATTTGGCTAAGTTTTATTATGTGTTTACTTTATTTTGACTGTCTATGCATATTTCGCTGCTGAAACTAGCTGTGTACCATGATTATGCTTCTTTTCATTTTCCCTGGAGTCAACAGTTGTATCAATTATTCATTTGGTAGTCTTCCAAATATTTTTTCTAAATATGGCCTAATACTTGTCAAATAATCTGAGTTCCATTTTAAATTTATTTCCAAAAACTTTTGTTCTCCTGCTCCAATCTTGAATGGTTGCTTTCTAGCCATAGTTTATGATTTGTATGTTTGTCTGAGACTCTGCATGCCTGACGCAGCTTTGAATTTGCAGAATATTCTCAGGGGTCACTCAGTTTCTACGCAGAGACCCTCAAGTCTTGTGCCTGGCTACAAGTATTTGAGGATCTGGAAGGGGAAACAGGGCTGGTGAAAGGGTGATTGTGTGTTTCTCCCATAAATATACAAACTTCCGCTTAATCCACCTATTTTCAGCCCCTTGGCTCCCCTTGAGCTTTTCTGAACCTTTCTCTCCTCAAGCTCAGAACCTCTTTGATTCATGTTCTGAAGGAATCAATCTCATGTCTGAGGTTTTTGAAGAGGATTTTTTGGGTCTAACTGCCTCATGTGCAGACTTTCAAACGATTCTCTGAATTCCAGATCTGTGCTTCACTGTCTTTCTGTACAACCAAGTTCCTGAGTTTGGTTTTTCCTCCTTCTTGGAAGAAATTAGGTTCAATTTTCCCTACTGCCCTAATTCATCAGCTTTCCATCCTACAAAACCTGTTACTATCTCCTATCCCCTGCTGTCTTCTCTCCTGTTTTTTTTTTTTCAGTCCTTTAGACCTATTTACTTTAAATATTATTACTATCATTTGAATAGGAATTCAGGAGAGAATGGAAGTGATACATCCATTCAATTTATCATATGGAATCATAAATCCCCATTTATAGTTTAAATCCTGTGATAGTAGTATATTATTTTCTCTTATTCTCTATGAAATGTATTTTTTCAAAGATAGTTTTGGCAGAAATATGTCATGAGTTGAGTCATCCCACTCTTTTTTCCCCCTATTTATTTATTTTTGGCTGCACTGGGTCTTTATTGCTGTGCGAGGGCTTTCTCCAGTTGTGGCGAGCAGAGGCCCCTCTCTGCTTAGGTGTGCAGGCTTCTCATTGCGGTGTCTCCTCTTGTTGTAGTCGTGCCAGATGAACTTAGTTGCCCCTGAGGCGTGTGGGATCTTCCTGGACCAGGTAGATCATTCTCTTTAAGATCTTTGCATTTCACTGGTGCCTCCTCATAACTAGTTTGTTATATTGACTCAAATACAAGATTCCTAGGTTTGCAAGTATTGTTCCTCCCCATAATCTTCAGTTCCTCTAAAACTGCATTTCTCAGGAAGCTCACGTTCATTGTTATAACTTCTCTATGTAATTCTATTTTTGGAGAATATAGTGACTGCATGATGTGAAACTGTCAAAGTCAGAATAGTTGCCCCTGAGGCGTGTGGGATCTTCCTGGACCAGGTAGGTCATTCTCTTTAAGATCTTTGCATTTCACTGGTGCCTCCTCATAACTAGTTTGTTATATTGATTCAAATACAAGATTCCTAGGTTTGCAAGTATCATTCCTCCCCATAATCTTCAGTTCCTCTAAAACTGCATTTCTCAGGAAGCTCACGTTCATTGTTATAACTTCTCTATGTAATTCTATTTTTGGAGAATATAGTGACTGCATGATGTGAAACTGTCAAAGTCAGAGCAAGACAATGGTTGGGGTTAGCTATTTTTATACATATAACTCTAAAATTTTATAATACATTTCTTTTAAAATCTCTCACTTAATACCACATATACCTGCCTTCATCTCTGAATTTGTCTGTGCATTTAGTATAGGAAGCAAAAAGGAAAGAATAAATAATAGACAATAATGCATTGATTAATATATATTATGTTGATATAAAATAAGGCAATAATAGTTGATATATAATATAAATAATTCATATTTAAGAAATAAACACTGAAGGAAGAAAACAAAAGCATTTCCCATACAGCAACAGCTAGTATAGTGGTTCTCAGCAGCATTTCTAGTACTTAGGGTGAAAGATTGTTTCTGTATACTATCTATATTGAAAAACATTTGACATTTGAGATGCCAGACTCGAGAAGCAATAAAGTAAAGAATAAATAATAGACAATAATGCATTAATTAATATATATTATGTTGATATAAAATAAGGCAATAATAGTTGATATATAATAATATAAATAATTCATATTTAAGAAATAAACACTGAAGGAAGAAAACAAAAGCATTTCCCATACAGCAACAGCTAGTATAGTGGTTCTTCAGCAGCATTTCTAGTACTTAGGGTGAAAGATTGTTTCTGTATACTATCTATATTGAAAAACATTTGACATTTGAGATGCCAGACTCGTGATACTATTTCTTTTCTTCACTGAATTGACTGTTAGTAATGCCCTGGTGGCTCAGCTGGTAAAGAATCCGCCTGCAATGGAGCAGACCTGGGTTCGATCGCTGGGTTGGGAAGATGCCTGGGGAAGGGAACGGCCACCCACTCCAGTATTCTGGCCTGGAGAACTGCATGGACTGTATGGTCCATGGGATCATAAAGAGTCGGACATGACTGAGCAACTTCCACTTTCACACTTCAATGTATAAGCATCACTTAATCTGCTCTAGTGTTCATACTTTTTGAATTTAGTTTCATGCATGACAGGCCAAAATTACCTGTGTGTATATACTCAGAAAGCAAATACGGAAAAATGAAAATTTCAATCAATCATGTACTAGCTAATACCAAATCCTCAATGATAACCCCTACAGCAGAGCTATCTTTGAATGAAGTGGGAGCTCAGTACATATTTGCTCCCTTTTTTCTTTTGTTGCAATTTGTTAAGGGCTCTCATATACAAAATGTAGGTAAACTCTGAGGGCATCTGTCTAACTTAGTATACATATATCATATTAGAATGATTTTTTATTTGATACATAAAAGATAGGAATGGACGTCCTTATTCTGGACTGGAAAATCACTATTCTGCTAGGAATTCTTCACACAGTCTCCAGTTAATCTAGTAAATTATCAGCTCCCTTTATATCTTCTAGTTCTTCTAAATTGTGTCTCGTTTTCCAAAACTTTAGATAATAGAAGGCTTATAGCCTAGGCAGGATGCTATCTGCCTCACTCTCAGCAGTCTTTCTGCTTTGTTGATCTTCCTCTCACCTTCCAGCATGAATACCCGTTTTTCTCCAAGTCTTACTTCCTGACCATGGAGTACAGCTTGGAAAAAATAGACAAAGCTCATTGGCTCTAAAACTACTTAATGATTTCCAATATTAGCTCAGTTTTACTCCCTAGATAACTTCCTTACCAACTGATCCCAAAGATTATTTCAAACTTCTATTACTTTTATCAGGCTTTATCTCTGTAGGTGTAGCCCCTTATGTCTATCAGAGAAAATAGCAACAGCAGCTGCCACTTAATGAGCGCTCACTGCCAAGTGCTTTACGACACAGCTACACAGTAGATCTTTTATTCCCTTTCTGTAGGTGAGGACAACCTCAGAGAGGAAAAGAAACCTACTTGAGAGCACACAGCTCACCAGATTGCATCTGATTCATGTCTTACTATCTTTTTCTTTGTTCTTCCTTTTATTATCTTTTAAAGTATATATTTTACACGTACAAAAGTACATAATGTGTCAGTTCAGTTCAGTCGCTCAGTCTTGGCAACCCCATGGACTGCAGCAAACCAGGGCCCCTTGTCCATTGCCAACTCCCAGAGTTTACTCAAACTCGTGTCCATTGAGTTGGTGATGCCATCCAACCATCTCATCCTGTGTCGTCCCCTTCTCCTCCTGCCCTCAATCTTTCCCAGCATCAGAGTCTTTTCAAATGAGTCAGCTCTTTGCATCAGGTGGCCAAAGTATACATGCTAAGTCACTTCAGTTGTGTCCGACTCTGTGCGACCCCATAGACGGCAGCCCACCAGGCTCCCCAGTCCCTGGGATTCTCCAGGCAAGAACACTGGAGTGGGTTGCCATTTCCTTCTCCAATGTATGAAAGTGAAAAGGGAAAGTGAAGTCGCTCAGTCGTGGCTGACCCTCAGCGACCCCATGGACTGCAGCCTACCAGGCTTCTCCATCCATGGGATTTTCCAGACAGGAGTACTGGAGTGGGGTGCCATTGCCTTCTCTGAAAGTATACATATGTATACATATACACATATATGTATATATACATACATGTACATGTACACACATGTATACATAATGGGTAAAGCTACATAATAAAATGGGCACCCACCGTCTCATCGTCTAGTGTGGGACTAGCACATCGTCAGCACTGTTGCATCTACCCATGCGTTCCTCCCTTCCCCACCCTCAGGCCTCTCCCACTACTCACAAACGTTACCACTGTTTCCACTTTTCTACTTATTTTTTCCTTGCTAGTTTTAAACATTTTATTACAAAGTAATTTAAGACACAGAGAAGATTAAAGCATATTGCCAAACATTTCTGTATACCCTTCTCTAAACTCAACAGTCATCATTTGCCACATTTGTTTTCTCATTTTGTGTCTCTGTGCACATGGTTATTGTTGTCATTTCTGAACCATTTGAGAATAAGTTGTAGATATTATACCTTTTTGCCTCTAAATACTTGGGTATATATTTTCTAAAACAAGCACATCAGTTATCAAAACTGGAAGATTTAACACTGATGCATTGCTATGTTTAACCTATAGCCCATTTTCAACTTTTACCAGTTATCCTAATAAATATCCTTTGTAGCCATCCTGGGCTACCCTGGTGCTTCGGTGATAAAGAATCTGCCTGCCAACGCAGGAGATGTTGGGAAGATCCCCTGGAGAAGGAAATGGCCACCCACTCCAGTATTCTTACCTGGGGAATCCTGTGGGTAGAAAGAGCCTGGTGGTGGTGGTTTAGTTGTTAAGTTGTGTCTGACTTTTGCGACCCCATGGACTATAGCCTGCCAGGCTCCTCTGTCCATGGGATTCTCCAGGCAAGAATACTGGAGTGGATGGCCATTTCCTTCTCCAGGGGATCTTCCCAACCCAGATATCAAATCTAGGTCTCCTGCATTGCAGGCAGATTCTTTACTGACTGAGCTATGATCAAATCCACTGGTAGGCTATAATCCTTGTGGTTACAAAAAAGTCGGACAGGACTTAGTGACTAACCAACAGCAAGCCACTCTACTGTTACCAAAAGGACACTCTGTGGGGTCTGACTGCTCGTCGCTCAAAAGCCAAAAAACAGGCCAAGTTGGTGGAAAGGAAAATTTGCTTTACTTCAGATGCCAGCAACTGAGGAGGATGGTGGCGGACACCTGTCCAAAGACTGACTCTCCCCCGCCCTGCCCCACTGGTTGCCAGTAGGGCAAGAGATTCTTAGACAGAAGAGGGGGGAGGGCTACATGCAGAAACGGCACAGCCAGCTCTGAAAGCCATCTTCAAATTGGTCATCAGTGGTCTGACCAGCGTCATCTTGACTGTTTTAGGTACAGTTCATCTTTAGTTCCAGGGTCCATTAATTACCATTTCTTTGAGGCCGATTCTCAGAATTGTGGCGGCTTCTGTCGTGGGTACAGTCTGGCCATCAAATAGTTAACTTCTTCCACCTGGTGTTTTGGTCTCTATGACAGCTCACAGGATATGGCTCAGAATATTATCTACAGTCCTTGGGAAAGAACAAAGGTCCTTGACTATGCTTAATGACGACATGATTATTATTTGGTCTCCTGTGACTGTTGCCCTTTTTTCCTGTGTTTCTCATTTCTCTGATTAAGTTTATTCTTTGACTAGTTTTCCACAAACAAAAGGCACGCAGAGGACCTGGGGTGAGAGGCAAGGACCACAGGGTTCTGCTCTGCTCCACCGCTCCACCCCCAAGCCCACACCCCCACCGTAGGATCTAGTCCAGGATCCCCCCAGTCCAGGATCACATATTTTACTTAGCGCAATTATCCCTTCAGTCTCACTTAGTTTAGAACAGTTCCCCAGTCAGTTTTTGTGCTTTTTGACCCTGACATACTCAAACAATTCAGGTCAATTATTTTGTAGACTGTCCATCAGTGTGGAGTTTCTTCATGATTTTCTCCACGGAATGTTTCTTCACAATTAGACTTAGGTGATGACTTTTTGGCAGGAATATTATGAGTGAGGTTGTGTCCTTTTCCACGTAACGCTCAGGAAGCATACTGTGTCATTATTCTCTATTTTTGGTAATGTCAACTTTGATTACTTGGTTATGCTGATACCTTCCAGGTTTACCATCTCTAAAAGCATGATTTCCCCCTTTGTAATTAATAAGTAATTTGTAGAGAGATACTTTGAGACTATGTAGCTATCTTATTCATCAAATTTCAACCTAATAGCTTTGGCATCCATTGACACTTTTGTCTGAAAAAATTTTTACTGTCAGTTTAGTTCAGTCGCTCAGTCGTATCCTCTGCAACCCCATGGGCTGCAGGACGCCAGGCCTCCTTGTCCATCACCAATTCCCAGAGTTCAATCAAACTCATGTCCGTTGAGTCGGTGATGCCATCCAACCATCTCATGCTCTGTCGTCCACCTCTCCTCCTGCCTTCAATCTTTGCCAGCATCAGGGTCTTTTCTAATGAGTCAGTTCTTCACATCAGGTGGCCAAAGTATTGGAATTTCAACTTCAGCATCAGTCCTTCCAATGAATATTCAGGACTGATTTCCTTTAGGATGGACTGATTGAATCTCCTTGCAGTCCAAGGGATTCTCAAGAGTCTTCTCCAATACCACAGCTCAAAAGCATCAGGTCTTTGGCGCTCAGCTTTGTTTATAGTCCAAATCTCACATCCATCCGTGATTACTGGAAAAACCATAGCTTTGACTAGACTGACCTTTGTTGGTCTAGTTATGTCTCTGCTTTTTAATACACTGTCTAGTTGGTCATAACTTTTCTTCCAAGGAGTAAGCATCTTTTAATTTCATGGCTGTAGTCACCATCTGCAGTGATTTTGGAGCCCAAAGAAATAAAATGTGTCACTGTTTCCACTGTTTCCCCATCTATTTGCCATGAAGTGATGGGACCAGATGCCATGACCTTCGTTTTCTGAATGCTGAGCTTTAAGCCACCTTTTTCACTCTCCTCTTTCACTTTCATCAAGAGGCTCTTTAGTTCTTCTTCATTTTCTGCCATAAGGGTGGTGTCATCTGCATATCTGAGGTTATTGAGATTTCTCCTGGCAATCCCGATTCCAGCTTGTGCTTCTTCCAGTCCAGCATTTCTCATGGTGTACTCTGCATAGAAGTTAAATAAGCAGAGTGGCAATATATAGCCTTGATGACTCCTTTTCCTATTTGGAACCAGTCTGTTCCATGTCCAGTTCTAACTGTTGCTTCCTGACCTGAATACAGATTTCTCAAGAGGCAGACCAGATGGTCAGGTATTCCCATCTCTTTAAGAATTTTCCAGAGTTTGTTGTGGTCCACACAGTCAAAGGCTTTGGCATAGTCAATAAAGAAGAAGTAGATGTTTTTCTGGAACTCTCTTGCTTTTTCGATAGTCCAATGGATATTGGCAATTTGATATCTGGTTCCTCTGCCTTTTCTGTAATGGTTGCTAAATGGTCATTTGCTATCTCTTCATTCCTTCTACACAAGATTCCTCTAAAAGGGAGAAATTTTCCTTCTTCCCTATTTACTTATTATCAAAAGAAACTCACCTATTTACTTACTGTCAGTTCTCAGTTCATCACTGATCAGCATTGTCACCTCTGTCATGTATCAGGTTTCCATATATTCTTGGGTCTTTTGGGCTCTCCCTTTTGTTCGATGACCTTTTTTTCTTCCCTGTATCAAAATAATATTATCTCAATTACTATGGTTCCATCATTAGTTTCAGTCATTTCAGTGTCTGACCAAGTTTCTCCTTCAATAAAAATTAAACAGTGCCTTGGGTTTTCTTCCTTTTCCATATAAATATCAGAATCAGCTGTCATGTTTCACAAAACCTCTGTTGATATTTTGATTAAGATTATATTAATTCTGCACATCAATTAAGGGAGAATCACTTTAAAAAATTCAACCTTTGTTTCCATGAATATATTTCTCCATTTACTTAGATCTTCTGAGTTACTTTTAATAATGGTTTATATGTATATATATATTTTCTGTACAGACCTTGTACATCTTTTATTAAGTTTAATTTAGATGTCTATTTTTGAGCTATTTAAATACAATTTCTTTCTAAATTATATTTTCTATGTGGAGATCAGTCCTGGGTGTTCATTGGAAGGACTGATGCTGAAGCTGAAACTCTAGTACTTTGGCCACCTCATGTGAAGAGCTTACTGACTGGAAAACACTCTGATGCTGGGAGGGATTAGGGGCAGGAGGAGAAGGGGACGACAGAGGATGAGATGGCTGGATGGCATCACCGACTCAATGGACATGGGTTTGGATGAACTCCGGAAGTTGGTGATGGACGAGGAGGCCTGGCGTGCTGCGATTCATGGAGTCGCAAAGAGTCGGACATGACTGAGTGACTGAACTGAACTGAACTGATGTAATTGGAAGGACTGATGCTGAAGCTGAAACTCCAATACTTTGGCCACCTCATGTGAAGAGCTGACTCATTGGAAAAGACTCTGATGCTGGGAGGGATTAAGGGCAGGAGGAGAAGAGGACAATAGAGGATGAGATGGCTGGATGGCATCACCAACTCAATGGACATGGGTTTGGATGAACTCTGGAAGTTGGTGATGGACGAGGAGGCCTGGCGTGCTGCAATTCATGGAGTCGCAATGAGTCGGACATGACTGAGTGACTGAACTGAACTGAACTGATGTGTATATTGTTACAGAAGCATTTTCTGAATACTTGTTAAATTTTATAGAAATGCAACTGAATCTTACATATTAATCTTATGGTAAATTCTTATTACTTTTAATAAGCAATCTTCTTGATTTTTTACATAACTTATCATATCCTTTGTGAAATAATGTACTCCTAGGTCTTCCTTTCCGGTCTTTTTGTCTTTGATTTCCTTTGCGTCTTTCAGTGTGAGATTAATAAAATGGGTGGGAGACCCTGCCCAGTCCTGCTCTGCAAAACCCATCCTGGTCCCCACTGTAGTTTGGCACCATCTAGTGGTGCTTGTTCACTCCAGTTTGTAGTGATGGGAAGGATTCACGGTCTGCAGCTGACTTGAGGGCAGCACCAGTGATTCCAGAAAATTGCTGGCTAGATGGCAAAAGTTTTGTTGGCCCAGTTTGGGAATATTGAGTTGGGAGATCACTGAGCTAGCAGGAGTCAAACTCCACCTCCCTTCTGGGTTTTGCGGTATTTTCCTGCCAGGCTCCTCCCTCTACCCCCTGTCATTTTCCATTCCCCAACCCCAGAATAAGAACTCTACTTTCCTTCTTTTGTACCATCTGCAGGATTTGGTGGTGGAGAAGAACGAATCACCCATTCTATCATCTCAGAATTCATCATACCCTGTGTGTATTTTCACAGGATTTTACTCTATTTATTTGTATATTTTGCCTCTCCTTCCATTATACTAAACTTCAAAAGGATTCTTATGTCTCATTCACAGTCATATTTTCATGAATAGAAAAGTTCCTAGCATGCAGACACTTGAGAACATTTATTAAATAAAATGAGCAAATGACACAGAAGTCTTCCATTACATGATAGATTTGTTAGTTTCTTCCTGCAATTTTTGGATGAAGCACAAGCTGGAATAAAGATTGCTGGGAGAAATGTCAATAATCTCAGATACACAGGTGATACCACCCTTATGGTAGAAAGTGAAGAGGAACTAAAGATCCTCTTGATGAAGGTAAAAGAGGAGAGTGAAAAAGCTGGCTTAAAACTCAACATTCAAAAAACGAAGGTCATGGCATCTGGTCCCATCCATCACTTCATGGCAAATAGTTGGGGAAACAGTGGAAACAGTGACACACTTTATTTCTTTGGGCTCCAAAATCACTGCAGATGGTGACTGCAGCCATGAAATTAAAAAATGCTTACTCCTTGGAAGAAAAATTATAACAAACCTAGACAGTGTATTAAAAAGCAGAGCCATTACTTGGCTGAGAAATGTCTGTATAGTCAAAACTATGGTTTTTCCAGTAGGCATGTACGGATGTGAGAGCTGGACAATAAAAAAGGCTGAGTGCTGAAGAATTGATGCCTTCAAACTGGGGTGCTGGAGAAGACTCTTGAGAGTCCCTTGGACTGCAAGGAGATCCAACCAGTCCATCCTAAAGGAAATCAGTCCTGAATATTCATTGGAAGGACTGATGCTGAAGCTCCAATACTTTGGCCACCTGATGTGAAGAGCTGACTCATTGGAAAAGACCCTGATGGTAGGAAAGATTGAAGGCAAGAGGAGAAGGAGATGACAGAGGATGAGATAGTTGGATGGCATCACTGATTCAATGGACATGAGTTTGAACAAACTCTGGAAAATCGTGACGGACAGAGAAGCCTGGTGTGCTGCAGTCCATGGGGTCCACAAAGAGTCAGATACAACTGAGCGACTGAACAATAGCAACAGTTACTAGAAAATTTGAAGGTTTTTGATCAGATGCATACAAAATTAAAATCGCTGCAGTTTCCTGATGAACTGTCTTCCTTAATGATGTTTTTAGTTTTTTGGTTTTGGTTTTTATATTTTTGGTCATGAAACCTATTTCAAGGCAGTGCACTCAGTGGTCCTGCCAATCTGTCTCTTGCTTCAACAGTGTTTGATGCAACAGGCCCCGGGATGTCCCTCGCTCCAGCTTCTGACCACCCTCCAGCTTCTCTTCCAAGCGCAACTTTAGAACCAGCCACTCGGCCATCCTCGACCTCTGGGACCAGCCAACACCAATTTTTGAACTTAGCTCCTTATTACCGATTAACCATGAACTCCAAGATTCCTTAGAATTATTCCACCAAAGTCGAGGCTGCCTTCAACTGCCTGGTCACCTTGCATCGGCTTGCCTCCTACACCTACCCCGACTGGGCTTCTATTTCCACCACCACAGCATAACTCTGGAGGGTATGGGCCACTATTTCAGGGAATTGGCCAGGAAGAATTAGGGTGCTGAGCCTCTCTTGAAAAGGAAAAACCAGGGCAGTGACTGCACTTTCTTCCAGGATGTGCAGAAACCATCTCAAGTTGAGTGGGGGTAAAACCCAGGACACTATGGAAGCTGCATTCTCATGGAGAAGAAACTCAGCCAGGCCCTCTTAGGATCTGCACAAGCAGACCCCCACCTCTGTGACTTCCTGGAGAGCTACTTCCTAGATGAGGAGGTGAAACTCACGGAGAAGATGGCCAATCTCCTGACTAACTTCCAGTGGCAGACTGGTCCCAGGCTGAGCTGGCTGAGGGTCTCTTCCAAAGGCTCACCATCCAGCATGACTAGTTGCAAGGAGCCTTGGAAGCCCAGCAGCCTTTGAGGAGCCCTTCTGGTGTCAGGGCTTGCACCTGAAGCCTCTCTCTGCAGGCACTAGGCGACTTTTTCACCACCCTGGAGCCCTCTTCCAAGCCTTGGACCAAACGAAAACAGTAAAGCTTCTTGCAGCAACAAAACCAAACAACCCTCCCCGCCCCACCCACCCCCTAAAACCAAAAAACCC
>SJXQ01012653.1:553793-682854 GCA_006408695.1 Aepyceros melampus
GTGGTCTGGTATTCCCATCTCTTTCAGAATTTTCCACAGTTTACTGTGATCCACACAGTCAAAGGCTTTGGCATAGTCAATAAAGCAGAAATAGATGTTTTTCTGGAACTCTCTTGCTTTTTCCATGATCCAGCGGATGTTGGCAATTTGATCTCTGGTTCCTCTGCCTTTTCTAAAACCAGCTTGAACATCAGGGAGTTCACGGTTCACATATTGCTGAAGTCTGGCTTGGAGAATTTTGAGCATTACTTTACTAGCATGTGAGATGAGTGCAATTGTGCGGTAGTTGGAGCATTCTTTGGCATTGCCTTTCTTTGGAATTGGGATGAAAACTGACCTTTTCCAGTCCTGTGGCCACTGCTGAGTTTTCCAGATTTGCTGGCAAATTGAGTGCAGCACTTTCACAGCATCATCTTTCAGGATTTGAAACAGCTCAACGGGAATTCCATCACCTCCACTAGCTTTGTTCCTAGTGATGCTTTCTAAGGCCCACTTGACTTCACATTCCAAGATGTCTGGCTCTAGATTAGTCAACACATCATCATGATTATCTGGGTCATGAAGATCTTTTTTGTACAGTTCTTCCGTGTATTCTTGCCACCTCTTCTTAATATCTTCTGCTTCTGTTAGGTCCATACCATTTCTGTCCTTTATCGAGCCCATCCTTGCATGAAATGTTCTCTTGGTATCTCTAATTTTCTTGAAGAGATCTCTAGTCTTTCCCATTCTGTTCTTTTCCTCTATTTCTTTACATTGATTGCTGAAGAATGAACATTCTATACCCAGTCTCCATTCTCAAGTCAAGTGGTAACAGTTCTACTAGTCACATTTAAATAGTGCTAACATAGCTGTTAAATAATTAGGTAATCCCATGTGTGCCAGATACTCTCTTTAAAAATTTTAATAAAGTATTTTAACCTAATATGGGCTTCTCTTGTAGCTCAGTCAGTAAAGAATCTCCCTGCAGAGCAGGACACCCAGGTTCAATCCCTGGGTTGGGAAGATACCCTGGAGAAGGAAATGCAACCCACTCTAGTATCCTTGCCTGGAAAATCTTATGGACAGAGGAGCCTGGTGGGCTGTCGTCCATGGGATCGCAAAGAGTTGGGCACGACTGAGCGACTAACGCTTACTTTAACCTAGTATACCCAAAGTATTTTTTCAACCAAGTACTCTTTTAAGAACTTTACTTTCATTAGCTCATGTAAGTCTCATTTTACTGATAAACCCCATTTTATGGAATAGAAAACTGCAGCAGAGAGAGAGGTAAAAAAATTTGGCCAAGGTCACATAGGTATGTGGATTTTTTAGCTGGGATTTGAATGCAGGTTGTCAGCTATACTCACTATGTGCTGTGCTGTGCTTGGTAGCTGAGTCATGTCCGACTCTGCCAGCCCATGGACTGAAGCCTCCCAGGCTCCTCCATCCAAGAGGATTCTCCAGGCAAGAGTACTGGAGTGCGTTACCGTGCCCTCCTCCGTGGGATCTTCCCAACCCAAGGATCGAGGGGAAAAAAAACCCAGATTTTTTTTTGGCAAAATAAAATGTTATTTTTGCTTTTTTTTTTAAATGCTAGTGATTTTCAACTTTCTCATACAATAGTTGGCTTTCTGTACATCTTCTTTAGTTCATTTTTCATATTCTTTGTCTATTTTTATCTTGGAGTAATAAATAATCTCTTGTATTAAAAACTTCTTGTCTTAACTACAATACAATGTATTTTTATTTAATAAATTTTTCATTTTACCAGAGATAATTTCTCAGTTAACATTTTAATTTTCTAAGGAAATTTAGAAGAGTCATATAATTCCCTTTTCAAAGAAAACATTTCTCTGCTCTCCTTCATCCTCACTATCAGAAAATTCTCAGCTATTATTTTACAGTCCCTGAGCTCAAATTTCCAAAGGAAAACATGAAGAAAGTAAAAAAAAAATTCTTCTTTTATGTGTATTATGTAAAATATAATTTCTGAATCTCTATAAAATTAAATAAAAATATATTAGATAAATCAAAGAACTAAATCTGTTTAATATTCCATAAGCATATACAGTACAATGAATAAATAGACAATTTATATTTGTGTTATTTTAAAGAAAAAAACAAAATTTTCAAAAAGGTGAAAATTAGTGATCATGAAAGATATAAAAAGGAATACTCTGTTTTCAAGAATGAGCCAATACAGAGATCCTTTATGGAGAGATCCAAAGTCTTATTTGATTGTTAAAACAGTCAAACAAATTAAAGAATCATGCAGTCCCATTTTGAGGCTCTCAACATTTGCCGTGGTCAGAAATTGTCCTGGGAGAACAGCACAATATAGGAATGTTGCCATCTAGTGTTTACTTTTAGAACTGGCCCCACAAAATTAGTGTAACCTAAACATATTATTTCAAAATGTAGTGACTTTTTGAAATTGGAGCCAGAGATCAAGAGAGTTTTCTGCGGTAACTGAGAAGTTTTTAAAATTAAGGAGAGAAAGGAGGAGGTTACTAAAGATGTGTATACATACACGTGAAGACTGCAATGAATCAGGATAGACAACGGAGAGAGAAAATGGCAACTGCCTAAGACCCTTTAGAAGGCGATGGCACCCGGCTCCAGTACTCTTGCCTGGAGAATCCCATGGATGGAGGAGCCTGGTAGGCTGCAGTCCATGGGGTCGCTAAGAGTCGGACACGACTGAGCGACTTCACTTTCACTTTTCACTTTCTTGCACTGGAGAAGGAAATGGCAACCCACTCCAGTGTTCTTGCCTGGAGAATCCCAGGGATGGTGGAGCCTGGTGGACTGCCGTTTATGGGGTCGCACAGAGTCAGACATGACTGAAGGGACTTAGCAGCAGCAGCATAAGACCCTTTAGAGAGAATAAAGAATGTGAGAAGGTGGAGGGTCAAATCTTTGAAGCAGTAGAAAAGTAGCAGTCTTTGAAATGTATTGGATGGGAAATTTAAAGAATAAAATGTATGTTTACAACTTTTGAAGGATTTTTGTTTTAGATAATGAAAAGTTACCATCTGTTGAGGGCTTACTGAGAACCAGCTATTATAAATGCTTTGCATGTAATATTATTTGACTTCTATAATTACTGTTACCTCTATTTTAAACATGAGAAAATTGAGGTACAGAAAGTTTACAGAGTTTGGTAAGTTGCAAAACCTCGTTATTGATTTGTCTAAACCAAGAAGCTGTTTCCAATGTCCCTGCTCTTAACCCACATACTATGTACCTCCTTCTAAAATAAGTATAGAACTTGAGCTGGGGTCACCATGTAATGTTAGTTAGAAGGTTCAGTCAACTATCCAAAGAATTCTGACCAAATTTTATTATTTTTATTATCTGGATCTGGTGTTTGGTCAACTTATCTCACAATGGCCCATTTTTCCCTTTTACACCTGTGTCATGTTCTTTTTAAGCCACATTTATTTATTTATCTGGCCGCATCACATCTGAGTTGCAGTGCTTGAGATCTGTCTTGGCAATGTGCTGGTTCTCTAGCTGCTGCGAGTGGGCTTACTTGCCCCCTGGCATGTGGGATCTTAGTTCCCCATCCAGGTACTGAAACTGAGTCCCCTGTATCACAAGGCAGATTCTTGACCACTGGACCACCAGGAAAGTCCCCTGTTCTATTTTCCTGCTAAAGTTTAGTACATACATGTCTTAGGTATAAAAATATTACAGTGCTCCAATTTCTTTTGTAGAGTGTGTATATCAGCTTCAGCAGTGGTGAATTTCTTCTCTCAACTATTGGTCCCCTTTCTTCTCACCAGCACACCTGTGGTCACTAGTATGGGTTAAGTTGCATCACCTCATCCCATTTCCCATTCATACGTTGAAGTCCTCGCTCCCAGGACCCCAGAATGTGGCTGTATTTAGAGATAAGGTCTTCAAAGAGGTGATTAAGTTAATACAAGGCCATTGGATTGGACCCTAATCTAACAAGAAAAGGAAATTTGGGTGTGAACACGTACTGGCGAGACCCTGTGAAGACACAGGGAAAACACAGCCAGCTAAAAGTTAAGGGGAGAAGCCTCAGAAGAAACCATCCCTGGTAACAGGTTGATCTCAAACTTCTCGCTTCCAGAAATATGGAAGATACATTTCTGCTGTTTAAGCCACCCCGTCTAGGGTACTTAGTTATGGCAGCCCTAGCAGATGGAATGGAGTGCGTGCATTATTCAGGCTCTTGGTTTATAAAGCAAGCAAACTGCTCTCACTAGGTTAAGAAGAAGAAAAAAGGACAGTTCCTAAGGAATATTAGCTAGCTCAGAGAATCTTTGGAGGACTAGAGAGCCAGGCTGAGAGGCCACACAGTCAGAAACAGTGCCCAAACCACATCAGCACATTGTGCCAGTAAAGGCTTCAGTGAAACTAGAAACGCCACTCACTGTGGACTTGAGATGCCAGGACTTCCATCTTCTGACCACAGGAGAGGGCATCTCAGCAGCTACCTTTGGCCCCCAGAATGGAATTCCTGCAGCTCTGCCTTGCCACAGAGCTCAGGTATGGTTTGATGACTCATATGGTTGTGTGTGCTTGGGGAGCCTAGGTTCCATGCCTGCAGCCTAGTTGTGAGTGAGCCAAGGGAGTGAGTTTTCTGCCTTCTGCCACGTGGAGGTGGATCAAAAGGCAGGAAGCTGTCTAGACATGGAAGGAGTGTTAGTGGAAAACCAGAAAAAGCACATAAAGGGAGCTAACTGTAAAATCTCAGTAATATGATTCTTGGACCAGTTGCTCTGCTGGTACATTTCTCTGAAACCTAGTTGTCATTTCCATAGTCCTTGCACTTTTCTTGAATTTATTTTTATTTTCATTAGATAAAACTCTCCCTTGTCTAGAATTCACATGACTATCAAGCACAAACAGCTGGATGCCTCACCCCAGCTTGTTGCCTACTTTTGTAGGACAGAGAGAAATGAAGGCAGTTAATACGAAGATGCTGCTTTGCAAGTATCCATTCCTCTTTATGCTGGTAAAAGAATCCCCAATTTCCCTCAGTGAATCATCCCTTCTCCCTGTCTTTCTGTATAATTTCCGTGGGAATACCATTCCTGGTCTGCCACTCCTGCCCAAGTTCTAGAAGACTGAGGCTCAGTTTGGCTGATCAGAACATCACATACCATCCCTCCTCCCCAGCTCTGTGATTAGCTCTAGAATAAGCTGCAGCATTGTCCAGGGCAGACCAATGAAACTCCATCTAAGGATATTTCCTAGAATAATACACTTGCCTTTTCTGGCTCCTCTCTTTCTACTGTGGTTGCTGGGCTAGGACACAAGCCTGGAGCTGCTGCTGACTAAACCGATACTCCTTGATAAGAACTTCCCTGTGAGTAAAACTGACACAGTGCAAAGCAGAGCAAGAGATTAATAAACAGAGTCCTAATATCCTGTGAGCCGGAGAAGGCAATGGCACCTCACTCCAGTATTCTTGCCTGGAAAATCCCATGGATGGAGGAGCCTGGTAGGCTGCAGTCCATGGGGTCGCAAAGAGTCGGACACGACTGAGCGACTTGACTCTCACTTTTCACTTTCATTTCTTGGAGAAGGAAATGGCAACCCACTCCAGTGTTCTTGCCTGGAGAATCCCAGGGACGGGGGAGCCTGGTGGGCTGCCGTCTATGGGGTCGCACAGAGCTGGACACGGCTGAAGCGACTTAGCAGCAGCAGCAGCAATATCCCATGAGCACCTAGAACCAGCTGTGCTTGAAGCTTGCATTGCTTCTGGATTTTTCAGTTCCTTATGCCAGTGAGGTCACTTTCTGCTTAAATCCAGTTGAGTGTCTTCAGTTACTTGCAAGCAAGACTCTTGATTCATTTTATTAGGTAAATAAAATATTTCATTACTACAAATTTTTCTCTAATAATTCTGATTAACAAACATTTATGGTATCTCTCAATTCGATGTCCAAATTAAAAAAAAAACTTGGACTTGTTTTTATATAGGTGCGTACATACCGCATATGCATGTGCGCAAGCAAACACACACTGGGTAAGGAAAAATGGAGTAACTACATCAAGGATTTATTCTTCTTGGTTTCTTTCCCTTTAGATGAAATGACCTTTTTGTGATTTGATGAGAGAGAACATACTTGCATATCTTTTCTGTATTTTTTGCTTTATCTAGATTTAGTCTTGATGCAACAGAGAAATAGTTTGCTCTTTCTTGCATCCCAGTGTTTGGAGGTCAGCATATGGCTTAGTTACATTAATTTTGTTTCTTTTTAACCTATGTGTCTCTACAGGTTTGACCTTTCCATTTTTTTTCCTACATCTGACTGCTGCTGCTGCTGCTGCTGCTAAGTCGCTTCAGTCGTGTCCAACTCTGTGCGACCCCATAGACAGCAGCCCACCAGACTCCCCCGTCCCTGGGATTCTCCAGGCTATTAGAGGTTAAATGCTGGGGTATACACACAACGTTTAACAGAGGAGTAACTTAAGTTCAGGCAGACTTGCAATTCTCTGTCTTCTGTAAGAACTTATAAGCACTCTCAAATCACAATAGTACCTCACTTTGTTTCATCTTTTAGCTTTCAGTGCCTAGTTTTACCTGTCCTCCTTCTTCTAATCATAAATCAGTTTCCACTGTACTTAAGAGCAGCTGTTGTATTGATGCAAACAGATCATTATCACTAATTTAAATGTAATGTACTTTGGAGGAAATATTTTTGTTAAAGGTACTGTACTGTACTGTACCTAGATATGTTGAGAATCTAGCTGTTGAGTTGTTTTTCTGCATAAATTACAACATGAGACATAAATGAGAGCCCTGGAGAAACTATAGACATATATACCATCTTGGTCTGTTCAGCTGGTTCTAATAAAATGCCTCAGACTGAGTGGCTGATAAATAGACATTTCTCTCTCAGGGTTCTGGAGCCTGGTAAGTCCAAGATTATGGCACCAGCAGGATAAAGTTCAGGGACTTCCCAGGTGGTGCAATGGTAAAGAATTCGACTGTTAATAGAGAAGATGCAGGAGACACGGTTCAGCGGTTCAATCCCTGGGTCAGGAAGATCCCCTGGAGAAGGAAATGGCAAACCACTCCAGTATTCTTGCATGGAAAATTCCGTGGACAGAGGAGCCTGACAGTCCATGGGGTCGCAAGAGTTGGACATGTCTGAGTGACTAACACACACACACACACACACACATACAACCAGCATCTGGTCTTCTGACTATCTTACCTGAAATGAATCTATGTGTTTCTCAGAACACCACCCCACAAAGACTCAGATTAGTGTGACCTACCTAGTATTCTGGACATCAGGGGAGAAAAACATTAGGGATGAGGGAAGGCTGGGCAGAAGGAAAGGCGAGAGAAGGAGGAGGAAAGAAAGAAAACTGTATTTAACTGTGGTTAGCACTTTATATTCTTAGGGCAAATCCTGAGTATCCCCAAGCCTGTAAATAACAAGATAATGTTCTATCTCTGAAATTAGGACCTTGAATTATGTTACGAATTTATAATTTCCTAATTACTATGCCAAAGAATGCTCAAACTACCGAACAATTGCACTCATCTCACATGCTAGTAAAGTAATGCTCAAAATTCTCCAAGCCAGACTTCAGCAATATGTGAACCGTGAACTCCCTGATGTTCAAGCTGGTTTTAGAAAAGGCAGAGGAACCAGAGATCAAATTGCCAACATCCGCTGGATCATGGAAAAAGCAAGAGAGTTCCAGAAAAACATCTATTTCTGCTTTATTGACTATGCCAAAGCCTTTGACTGTGTGGATCACAGTAAACTGTGGAAAATTCTGAAAGAGATGGGAATACCAGACCACCTGACCTGCCTCTTGAGAAATCTGTATGCAGGTCAGGAAGCAACAGTTAGAACTGGACATGGAACAACAGACTGGTTCCAAATAGGAAAAGGAGTACGTCAAGGCTGTATATTGTCACCCTGCTTATTTAACTTATATGCAGAGTACATCATGAGAAATGCTGGACTGGAAGAAACACAAGCTGGAATCAAGATTGCTGGGAGAAATATCAATAATCTCAGATATGCAGATGACACCACCCTTATGGCAGAAAGTGAGGAGGAGCTAAAAAGCCTCTTGTTGAAAGTGAGAGAGGAGAGTGAAAAAGTTGGCTTAAAGCTCAACATTCAGAAAACGAAGATCATGGCATCTGGCCCCATCACTTCATGGGAAATAGATGGGGAAACAGTAGAAACAGTGTCAGACTTTGTTTTTTTGGGCTCCAAAATCACTGCAGATGGTGACTGCAGCCATGAAATTAAAAGGCGCTTACTCCTTGGAAGAAAAGTTATGACCAACCTAGATAGTATATTCAAAAGCAGAGACATTACTTTGCCGACTAAGGTCCATCTAGTCAAGGCTATGGTTTTTCCCGTGGTCATGTATGGATGTGAGAGTTGGACTGTGAAGAAGGCTGAACGCCAAAGAATTGATGCTTTTGAAGTGTGGTGTTGGAGAAGACTCTTGAGAGTCCCTTGGACTGCAAGGAGATCCAACCAGTCCATTCTGAAGATCAACCCTGGGATTTCTTTGAAGGAATGATGCTCAAACTGAAGCTCCAGTACTTTGCCACCTCATGCGAAGAGTTGACTCACTGGAAAAGACCCTGATGCTGGGAGGGATTGGGGGCAGGAGGAGAAGGGGATGACCGAGGATGAGATGGCTGGATGGCATCACTGACTCAATGGACCTGAGTCTGAGTGAACCCCGGGAGTTGGTGATGGACAGGGAGGCCTGGCGTGCTGCGATTCATGGGGTCGCAAAGAGTCGGACACGACTGCACGACTGAACTGAACTGAACTGAAAATAAGCACACACGCTTTTAAATTAGATTTGCCTATTAAAAACAAATGGATGTCTGAGGTTCAATCCAATTTTCTTGGTTCCTTATAGTATGAAAGTATTTTAATGTTGTTTTCTGTAAGAAATATCCATAATTAAGTTGGCTTCTCTGTGATTAAATATTTTATAACTTCCTTTATGTATTTGACTTGTGATTTTCACTGATAAAGTGGTTAATTTCAAAAGTGCATGCGTGCTAAGTCACTTTGGTCATGTCCAATTCTTCACGACTCCATGGACTGTAGCCCACTAGGCTCCTCTGTCCATGGGATTTTCCAGGCAAGAATACTGGAGGGGGTTGCCATGCCCTCCTCCTGGGGGATCTTCCTGACTCAAGGGTAGAACCTGTGTCTCTTAGGTCACCTGCATAGCTGGTGGGTTCTTTTACCACTCACGCCACCCAGGAAGCCCCTTCAAAAGGAAGTGAAGGCAAATGATTGCAGTAAATGTAGGGTAAGGCAGTTAGAGAAGGAGAGGTTCGGAAAAAGAATGAGACCGACACTTTACAGGAACAGATCGCCTTTAATGAGGCGAGAAGGGGCAGCAGTCAGATTAGTGAGCTGCTACACTAACCCAAGAAAAGAGTAAGTATGTATAGACATGTACGTGGAAAGCTACTGTCTTAAGGGGGCCTGTTCTCCAAGGCTGTTCGGAGTAGTTATCTCTTAAACTGTTGCGGCAAGGAATTCTAGAGATTGGCCAGAGGCTGGACCGGCTGGGAGCTGGGCATAATCAACCTTAATGTACATTTTTTTTCTTCCGGTGAGAGAGTTTTTTGTTTTGCATAGAATGGTGGGGAGGACCCGGAGGGGAGTTTTAACTCCAGGCTATTTTGAGCCAAGTAACTTTTCTTCAGTAAACAGTGAAATTATTTAAATATTTATAAATAAATAATGTATTTCCTCTAAAATAGGTTATTTCTGAAGCAGACACATGTGTTTATAAATAAAGTTTAGGCAAAATAAGTTAAGATTATGCAATACTTTTCCAAAGTATTTAATATATTTCTTTGTTTATCTATTGTTTTTTAAATGTTACTTCAAAACTTATTGGCTTAAAATAACCACCTTTTTGTTATGCCTCACATTCCTGGGAAGGAAATGGCAACCCACTCTGGTATTCTTGCCTGAAGAATCCTATGGACAGAGAAGCCTGGTGGACAAAAGTCCATGGGGTCACAAAGGGTCAGACATGACTCAGCTTGCACAATTTGTGGATTGGGATTTGTCTATGGCTTATTGATTTCACTACTAGTACTGGACTGGAATATGCAGGATGCCTGCTTCACTCACATTAGTCACTTGGATACATTGGAATGATTGGCTGGAATGGCTCTCGTAGGGTCAGATATTTGGTGCTTTGGTTCCCCCTGCTGGCTGGGTTCCTTGGTCTCTCCAAGTGCGTCTGTGTAATTCTTCCGGCAAGGTGGCCAGACTCCTTAAGTTGCCAAGTGTAAACCGGAACTGATACACAGTCACTTTGCTGCTGCTAAGTTGCTTCAGTCGTGTCTGACTCTGTGCAACCCCACAGACGGCAGCCCACCAGGCTCCCCCATCTCTGGAATTCTCCAGGCAAGAACACTGGAGTGGGTTGCCATTTCCTTCTCCCATGCATGAAAGTGAAAAGTGAAAGTGAAGCCACTCAGTCCTGTCTGACTCTTAGCAACCCCATGGACTGCAGCCTACCAAGCTCCTCCCATGGGATTTTCCAGGCAAGAGTACTGGAGTAGGGTGCCATTGCCTTCTCCAACACAGTCACTTCAGCCACATTGTGTTAGCCAAAGTAAATCCCAGGGTCAGCCTGGATTCAGTGTGGGAGACTACATAGAGAGTGAACACTAGGATGAAAGATTCAGAGGGGAGTGGAGGTGCCCTGTGGAGTTTAGCTAAATCAGTCTGTGTGTCCTTAGGCAATATCATTTCCTGGATCTTCAAGGGCAAAACTGAATATTTCTCCAGATGTATCCTTTGTGTTATCTGTAGCTTAAGAAATGCCTTTCAGGTGATGGTGCAAATGATAGCCTTTCTCTTGGGTTTATAATGGAATCCTAAAAGCAGTAAGGATTTTGCAATATACAAAATATTGATTTTGTTTAACCTGGCATTTCCAAGCATTTAAGTGCACAGAACCATGCCTGGTACTTAGTAATCACTTGTAAATATCTGTTGAATGAGATTTACCCTGGGACATTGCTCCCCCACTTTTTTTTTTTCAAAACGTTCATGAACATTACTAAGAACTGGTGTTTCCAAAGGAAGAAACTTTGTGAAAAACAGGCTATTATGTGAGAAAGGAGCATGTGATTCTGAGTTTCTTCCTGACCTATAACTCCCCATCTCCATTCAGTACAGTTCAGTCACTCAGTCGTGTCCGACTTTTTGCGACCCTGTGTACCTCAGCACACCAGGCCTCCTGTCCATCACCAACTCCCGGAGTTCACCCAAACCCATGTCCATTGAGTTGGTGATGCCATCCAATCATCTCATCCTCTGTCTTTCACTTCTCCTCCTACCCCCAATCCCTCCCAGCATCAGGGTCTTTTCCAATGAGTCAGCTCTTTGCTTCAGATGGCCAAAATATTGGAGTTTCAGCTTCAACATCAGTCCTACCAATGAACACCCAGGACTGATCTCCTTTAGGATGGACTGGTTGGATCTAATTAATTGTTGTACTTTAGTCTATACGCCCCCATCTCCTGGTTGCAGGTGAGTAGACTCACATGGACATCTAACCCAAAGCCAGTTATCTACAGGCTGGCCAGCAAGAGTGCTGTGCTACAGTCTAGCACAAGAGCTTTTACCAAAAGTAGTCTAAATTGGGCTGTGATAGGCAGGCTGAGTTAGATCCTGTCCTTTGGATAGTTTGAATGAGGGAAAATCAGCCCGTTAGTTGTCAGGGGTAGGACAGTAGAAGCAGAAGCATAGAACAAATGAGTTTCCATTACATGGAGCCCTAGGATGCTGTTTCTTCATTATCTTGGTTGTGTGGCTGCTGAAAACACTTCCTATTTCCCTTTCTCCACCCATATTTAAAATGAAACCCCATTAACTGAGGGTAGCCCAAGCGTGTCTCTATGTCTTACTCTCTGAAAGAGCCTAGTACATGATGTCAGGAAGTGAGGCCTTATGCTATCTTATTCAGAATCAGAAAACACTCTAATCATCTCAGGAGAGAAATGCCGCTATAACATGGGCCTCCAGAAGCATGACTCCTACTAGTGGTGCCAACAATAAGTAGAATGGTAGGGGAGGCTGGCAAGTGAATTGCTCAGGAAATTTTTTCAACTGTTATAGGAAACCCTTTGGTTAATAGCTACAAAAGAATTTTTCTATTAAGAATCTCAGAAATACATGCTGAAAAGTCAGTTCAGGACATGTTATTTTCCCCCACTGACTACCAGAAAGGAATGAGGAAATTAATTGTGGAAGGGAGGTGCAGGTGGAAGCAGAAAGCACCTGGACGCCAGCGAAGCTGGGGCTGTGGTGACAAATTTAGTTGGCTACTAAAGCAGAGCTGTTCTAGGGGACAGTAGAAAGCCCAGAGAAAGGTTCTGATGGCCACTAGTCTAAGGTAGAGTCAGCATGTAACCACCCGCTCCAGTATTTATTAGGAGGCGGGGGGAGTGGAGAACAGCACCCAGAAAAATTCGGTGTAAGCCCACAAAAATGCAAGCCAACAATGTCAGTGAGAAGAGATAGAATACTGACATTTGAACACCTAATCAATCAGCGGGCAGGGCTGCGATCCACACGAGGGAGAAGAAATTAAGTCAGAACCCAGGCATAAACAAAATTTGCCTGTTCCTGTCTGAACAGATTCAGTGGGTGGTGAGCATTTGGGACTTTTAAAAAGAGATTTATTTATGTGTTTGGCTGGGCTGGGTCTTTGTTGCTGTGCACAGGGTTTCTCTAGATTGCAGTGAGAGGGGGCTATTCTCTAGTTGTGGTGTGCTAGCTTCTCATTGCAGTGGTTTCTCTTGTTGTGAAGGCTCTTCTCTGATCGAGGGCTCAGTAATTGTGGCACACGGGTTTAGATGTTCTGGGGCATGTGGGGTCTTCCCAGAGTAGGGATCGAATCCATGTTCTCTGCTCTGGCAGGTGGATCCTTAACAACTGGACCATCAAGGAAGCCCCACATTTGGAATTTAGCACAAGAAAGAAGCATGTTTGCTCTATGGTGTCAGGATTCTTTCATTTTATTAAAACAGTTTTATATTTACAGAAAAATTAAGTAGATGGTACGGAGAGTTCACAAATACCTGCACATCCAGTTTTCCCTGTTGTTAACACTTACCTAACAGGGTACGGTGTTACAGCTAATGAACAAATACTGATAATTTATTATTAACTCTAGTGCACAGTTTATGCAGATTTCCTTAGTTTTTGCCTGATTTCTTTCTATGCTGCAGGGTCCCATCCAGGATATCACACTGCATTTAGCTGTCCTCCTTTGGCTCTCTTGGCTGTGACAGTGTCTCAGACTTTCCTTCTTTTTCAGTTGGCATATAATTGCTTTACAATGTTGTGTTAGTTTCTGCTGTACAAAAACAGGGACCAGTTGTAATTACACATATGTCTCCTCCCTGTTGAGCCTCCCCTGCCCCCATCTCCCCTGTCCAGGTCATCACAGAGCTTCGAGCTGAGCTCCCTGGGGTCTACAGCAGCTTCCCACTAGTAATCTGTTTTACACATGGCAGTGTATATGTCCGTGCTACGCCCTCAGTTCATCCTTCCCTCCCTTTCCCACTCCCTCCCCTGTGTCCACGTGTTTGTTCTCTATATCTGCATCTCTATTCCTGCCCTGCAAATAGGTTCATCTGTATCATTTTTCTAGGTTCCATATATATGCATTAATATATATTTCTTTTTCTATTTCGGAGTTACTTTGCTCTGTATAACAGACTCTACATTCATCCACATAATGACAAATGATCCAATTTCACTCTTTTTTTATGGCTGAGTAATATTCTATTGTCTATATGAACCTTATCTTTTTTACCCATACATCTGTTGATGGACATCTAGGCTGTTTCCATGTCCCAGTTATTGTAAATAGTGCTGCAATGAACATGGAGGTACATGTGTCTTTTTGAACTATGGTTTTCTCAGGGTATATGTCCCATAGTGGGATTTCTGGGTCATATGGTAGTTTTTAGTTTTTTTACCTCCATACTTTTTTCCATACTGGCTGCATCAATTTACATTCCTATCAACAGTACAAAAGGATTCTCTCTGCTCCACACCCTCTCCAACATTTATTGTTTGTAGATTTTTTAATGATGGCCATTTTGACTGGTGTGAGTTGATACCTCATTGTAGCTTTGATTTTCACTTCTCTAACAGTGAAGGAGATCAGCCCTGGGATTTCTTTGGAAGGAATGATGCTAAAGCTGAAACTCCAGTACTTTGGCCACCTCATGAGAAGAGTTGACTCATTGGAAAAGACTCTGATGCTGGGAGGGATTGGGGGCAGGAGGAGAGGGGACGACTGAGGATGAGATGGCTGGATGGCATCACCGACTCTATGGGCATGAGTCTGAGTGAACTCCGGGAGTTGGTGATGGACAGGGAGGCCTGGCGTGCTCCGATTCATGGGGTCACAAGGAGTCGGACACGACTGAGGGACTGAAGTGAACTGAACAGTGATTGATGTTAAGCATCTTTTTATGTGTTTGTTGGCCATCAGACTTTACTTGTTTTTTATTATCTTAACAGTTTTGAGTATTGGTCAGGTATTTTGTAGGTTATCCTGCTATTGGAATTTGATGTATTTCTCATGATTCAATGGGAGCCAAGGGTTTTGGAGGAAGATCACAGAGGTAAAGTGTCATTTTCATCACATTACATCACATCAAGACTACCAACCATCAACAGGACTTATCAAAGTTGATGTCGATCTTGATTACCTGACTGAGGTAGCATCTGTCAAGCTTACTAGCTGTAAAGTTTTTTTTTTTTTCTCTATTTCCATAATGTATATCTGGAAGGAGGTATGCATAGCCTACATTTAAGGAGTGAAGATTTATGGTGCCTGACCTTGAGACTTGAGTATCTACATAAATTATTTGGAATTCTTCTTCATGGGAGATATCTCTTCTCCCATTTATTTATTTATTCAATCATTTATTTATCAATATGGACTTGCAGATATTTATTTTATACTTGTGATTATCCAATACTACTTTGCTCTGTTGCTCAAATTGTTCCATCTTTGGCATGGGAACTCTTTCACTTGGCTCTTGTGCTCGACAGAATGACATGAAGGTGGTATTTTGCCGTGTTTGTTTTGCTTGGTTTTGTGTACTCCCTCACTTTCTGTCACTATATGTTCCAGGCTCATCTTGTATATTTCTTTGGTAGTCTTTAGGTCAGATTATTATTCCAAGGAACTCTGGTTACTGTTATTGCAAGTGGCATAAGAAACCAAGATCTGGGCATTAGGTATACTTGTTACAATGCGTGGAGTGTTGTTTCTTTAGAGCTTTTTCAATTGGCAAAGCAAGAACTATGTATGCACACATCACTTATGCATATACACGTATCTATAAATGATGATCGACATGTAATGAAACTTGACTCCCACTTTGTGCCACCCATTTACTTGTTTAATTCCACTGTACATGTATAGTAACATCAGAATTATTCATCCACACACTCGTGCAGAATGGCTTTATCAACTAGCGTACAGTGCTTATGGGTAGTTCCTTTGGTTTTACAGATTCTACTCTTTTCCAAATTTACTTAGTTCAGCACCACACTTGCCTGTAGTGACACTGTAAGGAATTGAAGAGGATGGAGAAGTAAATTTACAGACCAAAACAGTCTTAAAGATGTATAATGCTTTTGAAATTGGTAATATTAAATTACACCATCCAGGGATATACATTTAAATGGTGAAAGGAAAAAAAAAAGAAGTTGTGACTATAGAAGTTACCACAAACAAGCAACTCCTCCTTCTGGGCAGATAAATTGTCAGAGACTGGATGTACTATCCCACCTGAAACAGGTTTTAAGAAACCCAACAAGATAATATATGAAACAATGATTTTCAGACAGTAGATGCCAGGAAATGCAGGGCAGTGATTCCTGAGAGATGAGGAAATAAATAAGGTAAGCCCTGTAATTGCCTTGGCTTAACTAGGAGAGAGCTTTGAGGCTCCAGTGCAGGAAGAGGGAGCCCCAGAGGCCAGGAATTCCCCTGAGTTAAGGAAATGGCACTGGGAATCCAACCTCCAAGGAGTGGAGCGCGAGAGAAGAGACAGTTACCATAGAGAAAGCTCCACAGGTGGCAGCAAGTCCACCTGAGCACAGGCGAGTAGGAAGCTAATGTAGGACAGAAAAAGGAGCAGAGGGAAAAGGCCTGGAACTCCACCGGAAGAAATAATGTCCCTTCTAGCCAGAGTAGAAAACTTGACTTTGCGCAAAATACCCAAAGAGCTTACCAAAACCTCATTCATGTCACTGAATTAACCAACACAGCCTTGACCCCAAACCACTCACCCACGAACCCTAATAAAGGCACATTCGCACCCTGCCTTGACCTGCCAGTGTGGCCCCTCAGGGTGTGCCATGTACTTTGTTCAGGACCTGTGAGTAATAAACTTCTCTATTTCAAGCTCTCGTCTGTACTTGAGCCACAGTTCATCCAGTACCTTATGTTCCACTTAACAAATGTCAATGTGACCCAATCATAACAACATACAATGAAGTACTAACCATCAATAAAATGGAATGAACTACTGATACACACAATAATAGGAATGAATCTCAATATTTATGTTGAAAGCATGTGGGGAAAGAATCTGTGCTGTGTTTGGTGCTGTATTCTATTACTCACTACTTAGCTACTTTAACATACAGAAATTATTAACATAATGCTTTACAGAACATAAGGTACTTAAAGACAATTTGTGGTTTTGATTAAATTATTATTGACAGGTAGAGATAACACACAAATTAACCTAGAATAATTTTAGAAGAAGAATCCTTTGAGATAAATATATCCAACTGCTCCCCGGTCCCACCAAAATTTGCATGATTTATCCAAAGTCATATATTTAGTAGAAAACCTAGATGTCTAGCAAGTTATTTCCACTCACTCTGAAGATCTCCTCTGAATTATGAATAAGCCAAATTTTAAAACATAATTTTTAGCAACTGGTCTTATGAAATCCACTATCTGGGGACTTTTTCCTGAGGAAAAAGAAAAGTTAACCAAAGGAAATGCTTCAGATGAAATTGATAAGTGATGATTCAAGGTTTCTTTCAGTCCTGTTTCTTTATTCAATAAAATCTCTCTGGTGGAAAAGACATTTACTTATCTTCATATATTTTCTCCACAAATAAAATATGGAGAAAATGGAACTGCTTTGACTAGAGGCAAACAAAGCAGTATTTTGTTCACTCTACAAATGCACTAGAAATCTTCTCACAAGTCCCAGAGACTCTAAAGGAACTTTACTGAATCTGATGATTCCCTCCAGATGGAAACTAAACATTCCTGGCTGCTTCCAAACCACCACACCAGTTTCTCAGCTGGTAAGGATTAACAATGGAATGTGGAGGGTGACTGAGATTCTAATGATCATTTACCTTTGGCTTGTGTGGCATCAATTCTCCCAGAACTCCTAAGACTGATGTTCTGATATCACCAGGTAAATGACTTAACAATATTACCAAGCTTACTTACCTATTACTCTCTCACAGAGAAAACCTGTGTACCCAAAGGGTTAAAATATACTTTGCTCCAGGTTTCCTAACTTTTATACCTCCTCAGTTTAGCTTAAAATATTTAATTTTTTTCTTTTCAGTTTTGATGACATTTGAAATATATAGTTAAATTACAAGAGTGATCTAATGCCTTCAGTGAATTACTTAGTTATAGATATTCAGGAATGACAACCCATTACTTAGAGCAATAGTTCTTAAAGTATGGTCCTCTCTCACTAATAGTCTTGCTTCATACTAAATGAGAAAATAAAAGCCTTCAGTGGAAATCCCCTCATCTTCCCACCACCTATACAGATGGACTGGTGTCTCTGCCCCTCTTCTCCTTTCAGCTTATTTTGCAGAAATTACTGTCCATCAAGAGTCCGTCTTGATTTGTGCTCCGAATTCTCAGTCACGAGGACCTCCATCCATCAGTTACCTCCTCTCTCTGTTGGATCATTCTCATCAGCATACAATTCACTCTAGTTTTTCCTTTCTTTTTAAATTATCTTATTTTGATTCTGTATTATCCTTCAACTATATCCCATCTCTGCTCCTTTTTTCAAGTCAAACATCTTAAGGATTGTTCTCACATGCTCACTTCATTTGACTTCTAATTCAGTCTTTCCAAAAAACGTTTCTTGCAGGCATGTGTTAAAATGATATATCCTAATAGAGTCAAATAATGTTTTAAGGAATTTTAAAACAGAGAGCAAATCCTTAGTCATCTTCCCCTTCTCCCCCAATTTCCTTCCCTGGAGGCAACTACTCAAGTCTTTTAGTGAACTTCCTTGGAATTCCCTTGAAACAATAGGTACATTTCTATTCTTGGTCTTTATGTTTTACACAATATCTCTTATCTCTCACTATGGAAAATGAGGGTTTCTCTCTCCTCTTCTATCACCATCACTGATACACACACACACACACACACACACACGCAAGTGTTACCTCCTCAACCTCTTCAGCTAGTCATAGTGCATTTTTTTAAATATTTATGTTCATAGTTTGCATTATTATGTCTATGTGTGATTTAGAGCTGACCCAGGTAGTAGCAGCAGCAGCAGCAGCAGCATGTAGTAACTATTATTAGTCTTCCTTTCCAGCATAATATTTTTCTTCTAGAGACAGTTTTTCTTTTTTTCATTTTCTATTCTTTTAAGTGGACATAATGGTTTTCTTTGAAAAACTGGGTTTTTTGTCTTCTTAAAAAGAAAAATTCTCACATAAAGAGTGTAGAAATATGCTTTTTTAAAAAGAAGACTTCATAAGTGGCTCTAGCAGACACTCCTGGTGCCCATCTACATCCATTCAGCCCTTACTACTGTGGCGCAGGCTATTTCGACTTCCACCTGTGAACACACTGCCATCTCTTTTCACAGGAGTTTTCTTTGGGACTAATGCCCTCTCTATTGAGGTGCACTGTGATCCAAAAGTATCAGAGAATGACCACTCCCTGGGAGTAGCCCTTAAGTAATGACTGAAGGGAGTTGTATAAATGCCCTAGCCCTCTCCCTCAGGTGACTACTCTGAAAGACAAGTTCAGAGTTCAGAACTCTGAAGTTCAAGTTCCAAATTCCCTGCTGAAAATAAGCTCCAGCCTCCCACAATGACCGCTTGATAGCACACTCTTTATCGACTACCTTCTTGTTTCTGTATCACTCCACTAATGGTGTTTCCTGGGATAACTTCCCAAATGAATGACTTGTACTTGAATCTGTCTTTCCATGCCTGCTTCTTGAAAAATCCAAACTAAGACAATAGTGTTGGGTATTTCCTGTTACATCACTTTTTAGTGATATCTGCTATCTCAATTTTAGAGATGCTAAGACTGATAGGGGAGAAGGCAATGGCACCCCACTCCAGTACTCTTGCCTGGAAATCCCATGGGCGGAAGAACTTGGTAGGCTGCAGTCCATGGGGTCGCAAAGAGTCAGACACGACTGAGCGACTTCACTTTCACTTTTCACTTTCATGCACTGGAGAAGGAAATGGCAACCCAGTCCAGTGTTCTTGCCTAGAGAATCCCAGGGATGGTGGAGCCTGGTGGGCTGCCGTCTATGGGGTCGCGTAGAGTGGGACACGACTGAAGCAACTTAGCAGCAACTTAGCAGCAAGACTGATAGGAGGCTACAGGTGGTGTCAGCCTCATTTCTCCATTATAAAGTTCCCTTGCCTACCTGTATTAGTCAGGGTTCTCCAGAGAAACAGAACCTGTATGATAGATAGATATTTATCATAAGGAACTGGCTCACCTGATCATGGATGGTTAGAAGTTCTAAGGGCTGAGGTCAGTAATCTGGAGACCCAGGACAGCAGGTGGTGCAGTTCCAGACCAAGTCCAAATGTCTGAGAAGGAGGAGAGCTGATGATGTATATTCCAGCATGAAAAATAGTAAGCTCGAGACCCCAGAGCCAATGTTTCAGTTCAATTCTGAAGACAGGAAAAAGACTAATGTCTCAACTCAAGGAAGTAAGTCAGGAGGAGTTCCCTTCTAGTTGTAGAAGAAACATCATTTTGTTCTCTTCAGGCCTTCAGCTGACTGGATGAGGATCACCCACATTAGGGAGGGCAACCTAGTTTACTGTCTACTGATTCAAATGTTAATATCACCCAGAAACACAGACACACCCAGAATAACGTTTAACCAAGTATATGGGCACCCCTTGGCCCAGCCAAGCTGACACAAAATTAGCCATCACATTATCTTTCACCTAACACTTTTATCAATTACTAATGGTTACTGCCTGGTCATATCATTTACCTGGTCAGATGTTTAAAATGGTGATTTTTAAAAAATGCCAGTATTCCTTCTGTATTTATTAGCTGAAATTCTATCCATACCAACTTTCCCTTCCTTATCAATTATTTTATTACCCTGAAATATAGTTTGTACAGAAAGATGCAGTAAATGTATCTTTTCTGATGACTTGGGTTTCTAAGGAGTTATCACTAATTTAATCCCACACTATGTCAGCTGTCTAAATTATTTTCAGTATGTCACTCCCATCGGAAGCTCTGTCAATTTCATCTTCCTAAACTGAGCTCTCCAAGGATTTTCTGACTTCTTGGAGAAGCTTCTGGATGATTATCCTCTAGACTTGATCCACAGCAGTCATCCCGGGATCTCCCTTCATTAGAATTCCCTCCAGCTGTTTCCTGTGTAGGAGCTCCTATTTCTGAATGTTGTTTTCCCTGTTCTATTTAAGTGAAGCATATCCCCCAGGTTTTTTAAAGAGAGGGTGTACAATAATTCCAAATTCTAGGTTGGAAACATTTTTTCTTTTCTTTTTTTTCTTCGTGGAAATACTTTTTGATTTAGAGCATTTGTTTTCTAGCTCTTGGTGTTTTTCTTGATAGCTTCAGTTCCTATTTTTTTCCTCTTGAGAGAAAAAATTCTGCATTAAAAGACTGTGGAGTCTGCTTTTTATCAACTGCTAAGTGTATGAGGGAGACAGCAGAGGGGGGGTGGGAGAGGCAGCCCTGCCAGCTCTGTAGGGCTGAGGAGCACCCCAGCCGTATTTTTCGCAGCCATTCATTGTGGTGAGAGCCAGCTTCAGCCCATTTTCACTCCTTATTCTTTGTGAACTCTCCTTCTCCTTGGAAGCTTGTAGGATTTCCAAACAACTTCTGAGCACTGGGGAACAGTGTTTGGAAATTTCACAGTGCTGTGCTTTGTGTGCTTGATATTTATCTGTTTAGTTGGACATTCAGGGAAGCTCTGAAGTCCTTCAGTGACAGGAAATTTTGTTGAATAATTTTCTTGTTTTTTTCCTCCGGTGAGCTTTCTCTTTCTGCAACTTCTAATATTTGAATCTTAAATTTTCTAGACTGTTCTTTCAATATTTCTCATCTTTCGGGGTTTTTCTGCTTTGCCTCTGAAAGATATCGACACCTTTCTTCCACTCCTGCTATCTTGTTTTTATTTCCAGGAGCCCAATTTTGTTTCCTGAATACTTTTGGCATTGCCATTTCATTGGTAAATCTTTCAATATATATCTCTAAAATTACTCTTTTAATCATAACAACACATATCACAACAGACAAAGTTATGTCTTTAATATCAAGAGTCTAGGGACTCTTTAAATTTCCTGTGTTAAAAAAGATTTTTTTGTTTGAAGCAGTGTTCAAGTAAGTTTATGTGTTTCACTTGCTTATTTTTCATGTTATGTTTTAATGTTTAGTTCTTCCTTATTTATTTTTTCCAACCATTGAGTGACTGAAGAGTCAGGTCATTTATGATATAGAGTTTTCCACAATTTGGACTCGACTGATTGTATTTATGCTGATTTTATATCTTCCTCTTTCCTCTGCATTGACTATAAATTGATGTAACCTGAAGACTTTATTAGAATCAGATTTGACTTTTTGGGGGGCTTTAATACTTTAAGGCAGCAAAAAAGTTCTAATGTTCTTTATTTTCATGATTTAGCAGTCATTGATGATCATTGTCATTATTTCATTTAATGGTATAAAATGATATTATAAACTTATATTTCTTTCTGAATTTATTAGCTGTGTCTACAAACAAAAAATTGCTCTCATCAACTTTTTCATTACCTGACTTACAGTTAGTGCATGGTACAATTAGCCATCATTATGAACATCTAGATTTAAATGTATTTGATTTGTTTCAATACCTTATAGATTTTACCCCCTTTAGTCCTCTAATTGTGTAATTTTATTTTTAATTATTTATTTTTGGCTGTGTGGAGTCTTTGTTGTTATGCAAGGCTTTTTTTAGTGGCAGCGAGTGGCGGCTACTCTCCAGTTGTAGTGCGAAGGCTTCTTGTTGTGATGGCTTCTTTTTTGTGGAACATGGGCTCTAGGTGTCTGGGCTCCAGTAGATGTGGTGCACGGGCTTAGTTGCCCTGAGGCATATGCAATCTTCCTGGACCAGGGATCGAACCTGTGTCCCTGCACTGGAGGCAGATTCTTCACCACTGACCACCAGGGAAGTCCCTGATTGTGTAATTTTGACGGAGGAAAGCTTCTTCTGTTTGGCTTCTGAGTCCTTTTTACGTAATCGTACTGGTTTTTTTTTTTTTTTTTTGACAGTTCCTTGTTTTGGATTTGACAAGTTGCTTCAGGCTCATTTGCATGATGTCTGAAATAATAAATTTGAATTGATAGTATCAATGTAAACTTATGATACATTTTACCTGAAAAAGTCCACAAATATTGAGTAATTCAGAAGCATTAAACACTCCTGGAAGCCTAGGTTGTGATATCTAAAAAACATTTGCTTCTGAAAACCAGGTATCCTGGGTCTCCTTAGAGAAATGGCTGATTCCAGATGTGGTGTTGTGTTTTCATCTGAAGCTTGGGATCCTCTTCTAAACTCGTTCTGTTATTGGCAGAGTTCAGAAATTCATTGAAATTAAGTTCTACGTACAGACTGTAAATGAAGAATCCCCAAAGAAAAAGCTGTAAGGAACCATTGGCAATTTGAAGATCAAATTTTTAGAGACACTACTCTGACAGCAATGACAAGAATGGAGTGCGTGGGCAGTAGAAGCACAAGATGCCTATATACAAAGATTAGTTGTGATTCTTCCTGGATGTCGGGAAGGCCTAACACTAAGACAGTAGCAGTAGGGTAAATAAACAGGGGACTGGTTTGCTAACTATTAAGAATGTATGACTGTCAGCTTAACTGATGCCAACTTGGGCATGTACAAGTTCCTGTCCTTCCACTGACCCTACCCAAGACTATACTCTGCAGTAAATCATTTTACTGTCATCAAGAGCTTTGTAGTTAATAGATACTATTTAATAATCATTAGGATCCAGTGGCTTCCCTGGTGGCTCCGACAGTAAAGAGACAGCCTGCAATGCAGAAGACCCGGGTTCGATCCTGGGTCAGGAAGATCCCCTAGAGAAGGGAATGGCAACCAACTCCAGTATTCTTGCTTGGAGAATCCCATGGACAGAGGAGCCTGGTGGGCTGCAGTCCATGGGGTTCCAAGAGTTGGACACAACCGAATGACTAACACTTTCACTTCAGGACCCAGTGGCCTCTATGTTATCTTAGTCCCTGAACAATGATGAAGACCTTCGCTGACATTTTCCCAGAGCTCAGGAGACTAGTTAGCCGTCTATACATCTTGATTTAGGAATGCACTTCCTGTTTCTAAGCACTACTCCCATTCCCTTGGCTAACTATAAAACTGCCCCAATGGCCCCTCAGCAGCATATGCAGTGAAACTGCAAATTCCTCTGGATCATAGTCCTTATGATCTCATCCTGTAAGTTACTGAATGATAAACAAATCCGTTGATTACATGAACTTCCCTGGTGACTCAGACTGTAAAGAATCTGCCTGCAGAGCTGGAAACCCGAGTTACATCCCTGGGTCTGGAAGACCCCCTGGAGAAGGGAATGGCAACCCACTCCAGTATTCTTGGCCTGGAGAATTCCATGGATAGTAGAGCCTGGTGGGCTACAGTTCATGGGGTTGCAAAGAGTCGGTCAGGACTGAGCGACTTTCACTTTCACTGACTACATGGAGCTGCCTGTCTCATTTTTTTCAGTTGCAAGATACCTTCTCCGTTTGGTGGGCATTTTTCATTTCCTTTTGTCCTCCAACAAAGAGGCAGTAACGTCAGGTCTTAGTGATTGGCGTGCGCGTGTAGGGGAAGGCACTGGGTTATCGGGAAGCGCTGTAAACAGCTACGGAAAAGCCCGAGAGGTGGTTTAGTCGCTAAGTCGAGTCCGACTCTTGCGACCCCAGGGACTGTAGCCCGCCAGGCTCCTCTGTCCACGGAGGTGGAAAGGAAGATAACTCCCAGAGGAAGCTCCCTCCATCCCCAGCTCATCCTCAGGTGAAGTAGCTACTGAATTCTCAGGTGAGTTTGAAAATGTCCTCTGCAGATGGGCATTCTACTCAGTGGTAACCAAGGGCTCTTCCTCAGCCTGGATTTCATTCCTCTAAGGATTTCATGAGAAGCTAATAAAATACATGCCCCTTTCTGACTTAGCCGGTGAGAATACCTGACAGAAATCTCAAGAGATGTCTTCTAGTGGGGACGGAGGCACCTGGCAGATAACCGCTAAAACCAGAAGAGATGTTAACCACTGATGGTGTATTGACATTTTTTTTTTTTAATTGTTGGGCAGAATTTCAAAACGAAGCGGAATGTGTGGACAATAAGCTGTTCAATCTTCTCTTTGAGATGCTGGAAAATTCCTTTTTATATGTGCCCAAGCCGAGATGAGCACAGATTTGGAAGATAGGAAATTGGTGACCGAGCTTGCGGAGGAAAAGACAAGGGCGGGAGATCGCGTAAACGTCTTCTTTTTAGTAAACAGCAGCAGGGAGCCAAACCCGCAAAGAGCTGGGAGGCTAGTATCTCGTCTCTAGGTGGAGGCTTGGGACCGGGGGCGGGGTCCAGCCTCCACGCATGCGCAGCGCAAGGTGCGAGCCGGGGAGGGACCGGGGAAGTTCCACGACTACCTTCTCAGGCTCCGCCCCTTCTCCGAAGGGGTGGAGCGTCGTGCGCGCTCGCGTCGGTGCGCGCCCTGAAGCCCGCCCCCAACTCCTGTCTCTGGTCGCTCCACCCCACACACCTCTGCCCCGGACTCATTTCGGAGGCGCGGCCGACACGGCGCGCAGTCAGAGCCACGAGCACGAGCGCGTGCGTACGACAGCGCGCGCCAGCCCCGTCGCGAGGAGGCCCCGCCTTCCCGCCCCGCCCCCGCCGGCCTCAGGTCCTCTGGCTTCGCTCCCGGCGCTGAGAATCCCGGCACCCGCGCGCGCTGTGTAGCCATGGAGGTCCCCGGTAGCCTGTGCAAGAAAGTCAAATTGAGCAATAACGCGCAGAACTGGGTGAGTCGAAGCAGATGTGCGGAGGAGGCTCTGAGAGGCTCCAGCTGCAGATCCATTTGGAGCCCACTGCCTGCTTCTTCTGCATCCTGCTTGGAGAATCCGGGAGGGTACCCGAGGCCGCGGCGCCTTCCAGCAGGGGCGGTGGGTGGTGCCCGGTGGCGTGGCGTGGCGTGGCTGGGGCGGGGTCTCGGGCTGGGCTCTGCAGGCAGTCAGAACCACGGCCCGTGGGAAGAACGCCAGCCTCTTCAGCTCCACGGCTCGGATGAGACCTCGAGGACTATCTTTCGGGAGTGAGCTGGCGGCTGCTGAAACCTCCGGCGAGGGGAAGCTGCCCGCATCCCTTCCAGTGGCCTGAAGGTCTGCAGAGGAAGCGGAGGCCGGCGCCTTTGGTGCATTCTTGATTTTTCTTGGCTCTGCCAGTGCAGTTAGCCCAGGTTTGGGTCCATCTCCATGTCTTTCCATTTCTGACTTACAACATGAAGGGAGAGTACCCAACAATGTGGCCATTCATGAGTTGAGACTGCCCTGAACTGAGGTTCTTTGTGACTCGGTGTTAAACTGGAATATTTATCAAATAACGTGGAAACTAAAATGTAGGGGGAAACTAATGGTTTATAACGTTTAGCAAGGACTGCCAGTTGGCTTTGATGGGGGTGTTCTGTCCTCAGAAGATTGCTTCCTTCCTTAATTATTCTTGCTAGGAAATTGCCTTAAGCTAAGCTTTTGTAAGTGATGTGGGAGTAGAGTGGGGGAGGTGGTGTCCTACTCTGGAGGCCGGAAAGGCCTTGGTTTTAAGTCTGGATGGAAATTTTTTTTCACCGGTACAGCAAGATCGTGAGGTTTAAATGCAGCCTTGTAAGTCATCATTACCCTTGGTGAATCGAAGGAAAAAAAGCCTTTTCAGACAAGCGTTCATTTCAAGTCATTAATTTACCATTTCTGAGGTTGTCAAGGATTTTCACCCGATTCCTTTCTCCTTTTAAGTTACTTCACTCTTCCTTTAGGTGATAAGGAGGGAGAGGAGATGAAAGGTGAATTAGAACATTGAGAGGGAGCCCTGGACTACCAGTCTGGACTCTGGTTCCAACTTTGCCATTTAGTAGTTTGATCCTGAGTGAAAACACTCGACTTCTTGAAACCTCAGCTGACTTAAAGATACTTCTGTAAGTATCTTTAAAACAGTTTTGAGGAGTAAAGAAGGTAATGTTTGGAAAGGTCAGTGATACCACTGCTATGCAATTATTGATATTGCTCCTGTTACTCTGAGGTATTTCCTGGTTAGGGACAAAGGGTTGGTTAAATTAGAGTATTCACAGGTCATTGCAGCTACACCGTCTGTAACTCATTTACTGTTCCACTTGCCACAAAGTGCATGTACTTTGTAGAAGCCCTCAGAGAAGATGAGAAATGAGGGACTCAGTGCTTGCCTTCCAGCTGGTCATGGCCTGGTTGGGGTTGTAGTTGGCATTTGCTGGGTGATGAATATATCATTACAGGCCCAGTTATTTTATCACAATTTACAGGAGAGATTAGCTTAGTCTCGATGTTTTGGAGAGGATTTATGGAAGAGAGGCCTTCCCTGGTGGCTCAGACGGTAATGCGCCTGCAATGAGGGAGACCTGGGTTGGGAAGATCCCCTGGAGAAGGGAATGACTACACACCTATTTCATGGACACAGGAGCCTGGCAGACTACAGTCCATGGGGTTGCAAAGAGTTGGACAGAACTGAGCAACTTTCACTTTTGTGGATAAGTGTGCTTAGGTTTTTGAGGTAGAGGGAAGCTGTGTGAATAAGGTCTAGGAACAAAAATAATTTATATTATTTATTGTAATATTATAATTACTATAAATAATAATAATAATAATTGTTATTTACTCCAGGAACAATGAAGACACCTGTGTATCTACTCTGGAGGGCTTTTGTTGACTGGAGATAAGATTGAATAAGGAATCTGGGGCTAGGCTATATAGTTGTTAATATTTGGCTGCTGAGTTGAGACTAGATTCTGTGAGAGATTTTTGATGAAGCGCTGCTGTTGCTGCTAAGTCGCTTCAGTCCTGTCTGACTCTGTGCGACCTCATAGATGGCAGCCCACCAGGCTCCCCCGTCCCTGGGATTCTCCAGGCAAGAACACTGGAGTGGGTTGCCATTTCCTTCTCCAATGCATGAAAGTGAAAACTGAAAGTGAAGTCGCTCAGTCGTGTCTGATTTTTCGCAACCCCATGGATGCAGCCCACCAGGCTCCTCCGTCCATGGGATTTTCCAGGCAAGAGTACTGGAGTGGAGCGCCATTGCCTTCTCCAAGACAGGGTTATAGTGAAGTTTAAATGAATTAATAGGTTTGAAGCATGTCTGTGCATTGGTTCATGTGTTTTTCTTGTTATTGCTGTTAACTCATCCAGTCGTGAGAGTGCAACTGGAGCTGGGCTAACGTGGTGGTGGGAAACAGAATAGCTGCCTTAACAGCATTCTAGGAAGAGTTATGAGGGACTGACCAGAGTTAGGGGATGAAAGAGGGGGAGGTGTTAAAAGATGATTTAGCCCTGGGAGCTGGGGAGAATAGTTGTGGCATGCAGGGGATTTGGAAAATAGATTCAGGGCTGGAGTGATGGTAATGATGAACACTGAGGGAAGTTTACTGTTCGCTGGAGACAGTTTGACATCATTTGGTAAATTAACTTACTGATTTTTTTGTAACATTTTTAGAGGTGAGTATCATGAGACAGTGGTTTAAAGCAAAGATCTTGGAACTGACTGCCTGGACTTGATCCTGGGTTTCACGGTTTACTCATTGTGTAACCTGTGGCCAGTCACTTAATTTCTGTGCCTCTACTTCCCTGGTGGCTCAGAGGTTAAAGCGTCTGCCTCCAATGTGGGAGACCCGGCTTCAATCCCTAGGTCGGGAAGATCCCCTGGAGAAGGAAATGGCAACCCACTCCAGTATTCTTGCCTGGAGAATCCCACGGACTGAGGAGCCTGGTGGGCTGCAGTCCACGGGGTCACAAAGAGTCGGACACGACTGAGTGACTGTACTTACTTACTTACTTACTACTTTGCTCATCTAGAAAGTGGGAGTGATAGTCTGACAGGGATGTTGTGAAAATTAAAGGAGTTAATGTATGAAAAATGCTTAGGACAATGTCTGGCATATAGCATTATGTGTCTGTTGGCCCTTACTGCCTTAGTGTTACGTGTGTTAGCTCGTATTGTTGCAGTTATCCTCTTTATTGCAATTGTTGTTCAGTCGCTAGTCGTGTCTGACTCTTTGCGACTCCGTGAACTGCAGCATTCCAATCTTCCCTGTCTTTCACCATCTCCCAGAGTTTGCTCAAACTCATTGATGTCCATTGAGTCGGTGATGCCGTTCAACCGTCTGATCTCTGCCACCACCTTCTCCTTTTGCCTTCAATCTTTCCCAGCATCAGAGTCTTTTCCAATGAGTAGGCTCTTCCCATCAGGTGGCCAAAGTATTGGAGCGTCAGCATCAGTCCTTCCAATGTATATTCAGGGTTGATTTCCTTTAGGATTGACTGGTTTGCTCTCCCTGCTGTCCAAGGAACTCTCTCCAACACCATAGTTCAAAAACATCAATTCTTCAGTGCTCAGCCTTCTTTATGGTCCAACTCTCACATCTGTACATGACTTCTAGAAAAACCATAGCTTTGACTATATGGACCTTTGTTGGCAAAGTCTTGTCTCTACTTTTTAATATACTGTCTAGCTTTGTTACAGCTTTTCTTCCAAGAAGCAGGTGTTTTTAAATTTCATGGCTGCAGTCACCATCTGCAGTGATTTTGGAGCCCAAGAAAATACCAGTTAATGTCTCCATTTTATTGATGAAGAAGCTGAGGGACAGATACAGAGGTTGTAAGAGGTGGAACGAGTATTAAGCATGGTCTTCCCTGGTGGCTCAGACGGTAAAGCGTCTGCCTATAATGCGGAAGACCTGGGTTTGATCCCTGGATCAGGAAGATCCCCTGGAGAAGGAAATGGCAACCCACTCTAGTACTCTTGCCTGGAAAATCCCATGGACGGAGGAGCCTGGTAGGCTACAGTCCATGGGGTTGCAGAGTTGAACACAACTGAGCAACTTCACTTCACTTTCTATAAGGGACAGGCATTCTTAGTAGAGATGGTCTGTAGAACAAGGCTATGTGTGTGCTCAGTGGCTCCATTTTGTCCAGTTCTTTGCCACCCCATGGACTGTAACCTGCCAGGTTCCTCTGTCCATGAGATTTTCCTGGCAAGAGTACTGGAGTCGGTTGACATTTTTTCTCCAGGGAATCTTCCTGACCCAGGGATTGAACGTGCTTCTCCTTCGTTGGCAGAGGGGTTCTTTACCACTGAGCCATCAGGGAAGCCCATAGCGAAAGTACTGTCATCTCAGTATAAAAATGAGTTCAGTACTGTCATAATCAATACAAAATTATTAAGAAATTGCATAAGTGTATTTTTTACACTTAGCACACATCTCAGTTCAGACTAACTACATTTTAAATCTCCATAGAAACATGTGGATAACCAGTAGGAATCGAGTTAGGTGAAGGTTGGAAATAAAGATTTGCTGGTTAAATTTGAGTTAGAGAATTTAGAGAGAAGGGTGGTATCTTCATGTACCTACAAAAATAGTAAAGAAAATAAAAATGCAGAGGGCCTTGTTAGCCTCCTCTTATGTCAGTCTGACAAAACATCAGATGTAATGAATATCATTCTCCATCTGCCTTAACCTTTCTCCGTTGGGACTGGTTTTCATCTGCCTTTGGAAAACACTTCAAAGTGCGTCTTAGTTGGCCCTCGGTTCAGACCCAGGTGTCACTCACGCATTTTGTAGACTCATGTTGGCCCAGATCCTTTGTCTGAACCTGCTTTATGGTGGAGTTGCACCCTTGCTACCCGCAGGTTAGTCTGAGATCAATCTAGCACACTGGAAGCACACGCAGTCTCCTTCTGGTTTGCCGTTCCAGTCCCCTCTCTCCTCCTCTCCCCAGATTCCTATTACTCCATATGTCCAGCGTCAGTTTTTTTCTGTGCCTTGCATTCTCAGGGTTTTACACAAGCTTTTCCTTCTGCCCTGATGCCTGTTGACTTTTACCACCTGTGGAAATCTTCAGAGCCTCAGATGCCTTTACCAAAACAGTGTGGCCCTCCTGTGCCCACACACTCGAGTGTGTAGGATGAATTGTTTCTGCACCTCCCTATTACATTGCACTCTGCTGTTACCATGTAATCATATTTCGTTACAGAGGTTTTGTGTGTACACTGAGCTTCTGCTGATATAACAGGATGGGGATAAGGTTAGGGTGCAGAGTTAGCTAGGGTACTTCTAATATTAAAAGGCTTAGATAATTTGCTAGTAACTTAGCACAGCTTAAATAAGAGAATAAGCTCCATATGGGGTAGGATTAAAATTACAGTTTTGTCACTTACTACCTGTGTAATCTTGGGCATGTTACCTAACTCCTCTGTGTCTCAATGTCTTCAAATGTAACAGTGTGGATAATAAAACATACCTTGTAATGGAGCTAACAGTGCATACCTCATAGGATTATAGCAAGGTTTAAATCAGTTAATATATTTAAAGCTCTATAGCTGGTGCCTTAAATGGGCGTTCTTATTTATTTAAGGCATTAAATTCAAGGTGTTTTTATTTATTAAGTCATCAAATATTTAACACCTGGTTGGTGTATACCTTTGTCCTAGGTGCTGCAGATGCAGTCATAAAAAGACAGACGGGGCCCAGCTCTCATGGATATTGCATTCTACCTGGGAGAGAGTTAATAATAAAAAAGCAAATAAGTGAATGAGATAACTTTTCCCTTTTATCAGTTCGCCTTCTCTGAACAGTATGTCCCTCATACTGTTCAAAGTCTTTCATAGAAGGCCAACAGCTCATTCTGGATTTGAAGTGAAGTTTCACAAAAGTGAAACAAGCATGCAGAAGCGGAACAGTATGACATCTGAAAAACCATATATTCCTCCTTCACAGCATGGACCTGGCTGAGGGCAGGGGTGGGTGTTGAGCCAGAAGTTAGGGAGCTGCTGCTGGAAAAGTTGCCTAAAGGAGAAGGAAAGCTGGACTTCTGCCAAGAGTGTGCTCCATTGTTGACTGACCACAAGAACAGGAAGGATGGCAGGATCTAGCTCTGCATTGTCCATTGTGGTAGCCACTAGTCACCTGTGGCAACTTAAACTTAGTTAAAATGAAAAATTCTGTGTTTCAAGCACTACATTTTCACAGGAAGCTTATGGCCACTGTTTTGGACCATGCAGTATAGAACAGTTTTACCATCTCAGAAAGTTCTATGGGATAAGGCAGCCTAGATAATAACTCTGGGGTGGCTACTGACATTTTTTTCCTGCTTATTTGTGTATTTGTTTTTACTTTCTTCCTTGGGGAAGGAAATTTCGAGATGGTGGCAACTTTGGAATCGTGGTTTTGGGCAGTTCTGCTGTTCTGGCTCTAGCAGGGCACCCAACTGTCAGTTAGTCTCCCCTTAACACAGTGACTTCTCTAAAGTTGGAATGTGAAATAAGCTTCCCCAGCTTGGCTCTGTTATATTGACCTTTAAGAAGTAGATTTCTTCAGTGACTCTCAACCAGGTAAAGATTTGCCACCTGCTAAGCAGTGTTTGGTAATATCTGGAGACATTTGTTGTTGTTACATTTATGTGTCTTTGTGGACAGGATTGCTTCTGACATTTGTTGGGCAGAGGCCAGAGATGCTGCTAAAAAAATCCTTCAGTGCACAGAACAGCCCCCTCAACAAAGAATTGTCACCAGTGCCAGGGTCCAATAGTCGTTAATGCTAAAGTTGAGAAACCCTTTTCTATGCTTTGAGTAAGAAAAAAAAGGGGAAGTAAATTATGTAACTCCGAAATGCAAAACTAGTCATTTAAAACAAAGTCCAGTTGATACTAGCATTTTTTCATCCACCTGCCTGGATGTCCCTGTCTTTTTGCTCTGAGATGAGTCATTTACCTGAAGCACACTGACAGCAAAACCGTACAATCCACCACTGAATTGTTTTGAAACATATTACTGAATACTTAGTTCACATGAAGAGGCTGTATCTTTTGTTTTTGTTTCTGTTTTTGGAATTTGCCTAAGTGGTAATTTTCTCCATGAAATTTCCTTTCCCAAGGACACAGTTCTCTACCAAGTATGTTTTAACTGGATAAAAATAGTGGAAAGATGGGATACTATATAGAAATACAGTGAGATGACTGCAGCCATTGTTCTTCTCTCTAGTTTCTCTGATGCTTGCATCCTTGCCTTCTCTTCCTCTCTCATGTATTTAAGAGTTCAGTTCATTGCTTTGTAGTATATTCACAGTTTTAAGCCATCACTAACCAATATCTAGTTTTAGAATATTTTCATTACTCCCACAGGAAACCCTGTAGCCATTAGCACTCATCCTCTACCTTTCCCTTTCCCTCTCTCTATCCCCTGACAACCAATAATCTACTTTTTTTGTCCCTGGATTTCCCTGTTCTAGACTTTCCTCTGAATGAAATCATACAATATATCGCCTTTCGTGTCTGACTTCTTTAACTTGCTGCTGCTACTGCTGCTAAGTCGCTTCAGTCGTGTCTGACTCTTTGTGACCCCATGGACTGCAGCCCACCAGGCTCCTCCGTCCATGGGATTTTCCAGGCAAGAGTACTGGAGAGGGTTACCATTGCCTTCTCTTTAACTTAGAATGTTTTCAAGGTTCATTTAGTGTAGCCTGTGTGGATACTTTGTTCCTTTATGTGATTATATAGTGGTATGTTTTACAGATGTATCACATTTTGCTTAACCCTTCATTAGCAGATGAACATTTGAGTTTCTTCTACTCTGCTAAGTCGCTTCAGTCGTGTCAGACTCTGTGTGACCCCATAGACGGCAGCCCACCAGGCTCCCCCATCCCTGGGATTCTCTAGGCAAGAATACTGGAGTGGGTTGCCATTTTCTTCTCCAATGCATGAACGTGAAAAGTTATGAATAATGCTCTTGTGAACATTCATGCACAGATTTTCTCTTAGATGGTTTGAGGTAGACATTAGTATATTTTTGGCTGCCCAGCCTCTAAATGCTCTTTGTGTATTTAGGGAATGCCCCACTGTCACTGTGATGGGAGGCAGGGGCCTGTCACAGTATAAAGGTTTCTTTATCTGTTTATTGTCTGTCTCCTTCCCTGAAATGTCCTTGATCATTTTTCTCCCATATGGGAGAAAATCAACAAATAATGAATCAATCAACAAATAATGAATGAATGAACAGACAGGTAATCTCAGATAGGTAATTTCTGTTTTTCAGGAATCTCTTATGGCTGAGTTTCCCAATTAGAGGTCACCCAAGGACCATTCCTGAAGAAGGCATGGCACCCCACTCCAGTACTCTTGTTTGGAAAATCCCAGGGACAGAGGAACCTGGTAGGCTGCAGTCCATGGAGTTGCTAAGAGTCAGACACGGCTGAGCGACTTCACTTTCACTTTCCACTTTCATGCAGTAGAAAAGAAAATGACAACCCACTCCAGTGTTCTTGCCTAGAGAATCCCAGGGACAGAGGAGCCTGGTGGGCTGCCGTCTATGGGGTCACACAGAGTTGGACACGACTGAAGTGACTTAGCAGCAGCGGCCTTCGCAAGGGCCATTCCATTAAAAAATATCCATTAAGTCAGTATTTAAATGTTCTTTAATCTGTAAAACAGAATAGTTGGCCAGCCATAATGTACACGCAGAGTGCATGCGAGACAATCAGTGCTCAAACAAACATGCCGGTTTCTCAGCTCTGATTCAGGAGATCCGGGATATGGCCAGAGATCACTTTCTGATGAGCAGCCAGCTCTCTGCCAGTTTTTGCTGTGCATCGTGCTTTGAGGCAGCAAGGTTTTAAGTGTAGCCTTTACAAGTTGTTTTCTTAACCTCCAGGAACGTATGGGCTTTTGCTGTTTGTGTTTGGCTTGTTAATGTTCAAACGATTAATTTCAGTCATCAGTAACTCTGTGAACTGAAGCTTTTTTCTCATTGTACTCTTCAGTAGTTGGCCAGCCATAATGTACACGCAGAGTGCATGCGAGACAATCAGTGCTCAAACAAACATGCCGGTTTCTCAGCTCTGATTCAGGAGATCCGGGATATGGCCAGAGATCACTTTCTGATGAGCAGCCAGCTCTCTGCCAGTTTTTGCTGTGCATCGTGCTTTGAGGCAGCAAGGTTTTAAGTGTAGCCTTTACAAGTTGTTTTCTTAACCTCCAGGAACGTATGGGCTTTTGCTGTTTGTGTTTGGCTTGTTAATGTTCAAACGATTAATTTCAGTCATCAGTAACTCTGTGAACTGAAGCTTTTTTCTCATTGTACTCTTCAGTTTGTCCACATGGTACTCTACCATCTCTCCGGTTTATTCACTGTAAATTGGGATGTAAAACAAACGTGCCTGTGGCCATTTCAGGTATTCCCTTTTGAGGAATACACAGTTTGGCAGTCAGTTAAAGGTGGATGGTGGGATGTATGATAGATTTTTGAAGTCTAGAATTGCTCCTGTTATTTGGTATATGCTTTGTGCCTTTGCAAATTCGACTTAAAAATGCAGAGATCCTCATAAAATCAGAATAAACTCACAAACCTTGAAATTCTCTGAATATCATCATGGGAAAAGTTAGTTTGTTCCTTAGGGAGGTGGACAGAATAACAAAAAATCCCAGGTGGAAGTTGTTGCTTTGTTGTTGTTTTTAGTTGGTAAAATTCTTCTCCTGTTTCATGGACTGTAGCTCTGCCAGGCTCCTCTGTCCATGGCAAATTAAGGTGGCGCAGGGTCAGCTGTGTGGCTGTCGAGGACAGCAGCAGCAGGTGTAGAAGATGTACGCCACAAATACAAGCGGCCGCCTGACATTAGCCTGTTAACAAGGCTGGTCGTCATTTAGTCCCAATCAGAGAAAAAGAAGGCATTCTCTTGAAATGAGTTGTCCCAGTCCTGCTGTTCTTAAACTTGTGAATGTCAGTTATCAGTTCATTTGCAGGTTATACAGAGAACACAAATTCACACTTTAAATGCCTTATATCTGACTTTTACTGAGTGCAGACTAGGCTCAAGAAAAGAGGTTGGGGGTTGTGAAAAACACAAAGAATCTGTAACTCATACTGCTTGACCAACCAACTTTCCCTTAGAAAGTAAAAACTATATACAAAGAGACCCCTAAAAGTATAAAACAACAAATGAATCCTATGGGCAGTAAATGTTATAGGGACCGCCTTGCTGTACGTGCACCAAGCCAAATATTACTTCCAACCACCCAGACTGTTAGGAAAGAATAAGCCTGACTTTGCTACTCTGTGGCTAGAAACTAGGCCATTGAAGATCTGAGGACAGGAGTGGAGAGTCGGAAGGAAATAACTCACTCCTGGCCCTTAGTCACTAACGTCAAGTTTTCCCAGCAGAATTACAGGCAGGATTTGGCTAGAGTGGAATGGAAAAGGAAAAGAAGAAGCCCTAGATTACATACAGAAGTGGCCTTTAGATTTTTAGTAAAATTCAGGCATATACCTACCATCTTGCAATTCTAATAGATTTTTAAAATGTTCTTTGGTTTATTCCGAAAAACTGGGATTTAGGAGATTGTGGCAGATCTTTTTGAAAGTTTTTTTTTTTAATATGAAAAATATCAAATGTCCATGAACAGTAAGCCTCCTTGTACCCAGACTGCCATATTGGCTGCCAGAATTTTTTGAAACGTAGGAGGCGAGAGGCCTGGAGGGAGCCTACTTTCCTAGTGATTAAAACGATCTTTTATCCTATATCTTCTGTCAACCATATCCTCTGCAGTTTATAGCTTCTCAGTTTTTTTTTTTTTTTTTACATTCTACTCAGTTTTAAAAAGAAAAGCAGAAGGTATTTTATGGTGCCAAAATGAATTAAAATTCATTAGACACATGTTTCTTCTTGCCCTAAAGCAAAGTAACTTGGAAGAACATCCCCAAACCAAATGGCCAAGTGGAACATGTTTTGCGGTGTAGACAGCTAATGTGTGTAGCACCCTCCTGGTGCCCCCCATTCCTGTCGTGTCCCCTTTCAGCAGACTCGGCTTCTGTCTCCTCCCAGGCTGCCTGGCTAGGCGCTGAAACTGGACACTTCAGGAAAGAGGTGCCAGTGCTTGCCAAGAGATGCAGACGTCTGTGTCTGATACCCCATGTTTTGTTTAAAATCCTGGAAATGCAGAGCTGGAAAGTTAGGCCTGCCTCCTCAGTTTAATGGAAATGAAATGGGAGACCCCCTATTAGCATTCTTCCTGATTATTGGAAGTACATCTGTTAATGAGATGGTTAGTGGGAGAGGGGTCCTTTTGGCTCCTGCAGTCCTTTTGCCCACTCCCAAGGGCAGTGGGTGGTAGACAGTAAGAGGCAGATGGACAGAGATGCTTGCTCCTGTAGGCCCCAGCGATTGTGCAGGGAGATGAGGAAAGATTCCCAACCTCCGGCACTTCTTTAGGCTAGCCAGTTTTAGATAAGAATACATCTGGAAGTTGAAGATCTTGATGGAAAAATAGTCCTTTTTCGAAGTCCACATGTGTGTACCTGGGAGGGTGTTTGTTCCCTGTTTTGGTGACCTCTCCGTCAAGGTTGAATCCATCTCTGACTGTTTCATGCGTCAACCTGAGCCACTCGTGGGGCTGTGGAAGCACACAGTCCTGGCCACTGCTCTGGCTTTAAATGAATGAATGTGCTGCCTGCAGATGCCTTGTTATGGCTGCCCAGCGGTCATTCTGGAGCTCTCCGTGGCTTCTTGCTTTTCTCTGCGCTTGCTGTTCCCCGTGGGCTTCCTTCAGAGGTCCTCAGAGACCTTCAGTGCTTTATTCTGGCTGAAGCCTTCCTTGGCTACCCTGTCTAAACGTCACCCTTCCTCTGATACTTCTTCTCATTTTTAGCTTTATTTACATTCCCCTCCTGTTTGATGCTATTTCTAATTTACATAATTTCCATATTTATCTTGGTCTGTTTTCCCTCCTCTGTTTTTCCAGTGGGTTCTCAAACTTAATTGGCATTGGAGTCCCTTGAAGGCTTTAGAATGCAGATCGTTGGGCTTCATCCCAAAGTTTCTGACTTAGTTTGCATGGGATCGGTTCTGGTAATTTGCATTTCTGGCATTTCCCACGCGTGCTTGCTCAGTCACTCAGTGGGGTCCGACTCTTTGCGATCCCATGGACTGTAGCCTGTCAGACTCCACTGTCCATGGAATTTTCCAGGCAAGAAGGCTGGAGTGAGTTGCTATTTCCTCCTCTAGGGGATAGTCCAGACCTAAAGATCGAACCTGTGTCTCTTGCATTGGCAGGTGGATTCTTTACCAGCATATCCCAGGAGATGCCAAAGCTGCTGGTTAAGGACGAGGCTTTGAGAACTCCTGCCTTGGCAGGGAGGATTAGAAAGGCCTCAGGAGGACAGTGATTTTATAGGTATTTTCATCAGAACCTAGAAGAATATCAGGCATGTAGTGTGCATTCAGTAGATATCTTTGAATGAATGATGAATAAAACTGTGTTGGAAAAGAAGAGCTATACGAAGTATCAGATACAAACACCCAGTTAAAAGAATGCTGACACTTATTTTACAAAGGCATAACTTGTTGGAAAGACCCTGTAATTATGTTCTTGCTCCATGGGAGGGCAAAATACAACCTATACGATTCATTTTTTTCAATTTTAGAAAACAACTTTATTGAGATAAGTTTGCCTGCCATTCAGTTTACCCACTTAAAATGTACCATTTGTAAATACACGTTGTTTAGTATATTTACAGAGTTGTGCAACCATTGGTACAGTCAATTTTAGAGCATTTTAATCACCCTAGAAAAGAACCCCGTTCCCATTAGAAGGCACTTAACATCCCAGTCTGAAGCTGTCACTAATCTACTTTCTATTCCTCTAAATTTTCCTGTTCTGGATGGTTCACATAGTAACAAATGGAATTATGCAATATGGGGCTTTTGTTACCAGCATCTTTCACTTAGTATAATGTTTTTGAGGTTTGTCCATACTGTAGGATGTACTGGTACTTCATTCTTTTTATTGGCAAATAGTATTTCCTTATATGGCTATACCATACAATAAAAAAAAGCATTTTGTTTAGTTACTGTGATGCACAGTTGGGTTGTCTGACCCATTGGCTTTTGTGAATCATGCTTTTAGAGCATATGTGTACAAGTTTCACGTGGACTTGTGTTCACTTCTCGTGAGTATAAATCTGGGAGTGGGAATCATTTGGTGATTATATGTGATGTTTTGTAGAACTGCTCTTTTCCAAAGTGGCTGCACGTTTCCATCAGTGAACATACGTGGATTCTGGTTTCCCCGTGTCTTCACTAGCGCTTGTTATTGCCTGTCTTTTTAAAAATGATTTTATTTTACTTATTTATTTTTGATTGTGCTTTATCTTTGTTACTGTACAGGCTTTTTTCTAGTTGTGGCGAACTGGGGCTGTTCTTCATTGCAGTGCACGGGCTTCTTATTGCAGTGACTTCTCTTGTTGCCGAGCACAGGCTCCAAGGCACACAGGCTTCAGTATTTGTAGTGCACGGGCTTAGTTGCTCTGCAGCACGTGGGATCTTCCTGGACCAGGGATCGAACCTGTGACTCCTGCATTGGCAGGTGGATTCTTTACCACTGAGCCACCAGGGAAGCCCCCTTGCCTGTCTTTTTGATTATAGCCATCCTAGTGGGTGTGCAATGGTATCTCATTGTGGTTTTGATTTTTACTTCTCGGGTGGCTAATGTGGTTGAGTATCTTTTAACATGCTTATTTGCTATTTGTGTTTGTTCTTTGGAGAAATGTCCATAAAGATCCTTTGAAGCCTATGTAATTTTATACCCTTTTTGTTTAAGAAGAAAAAATTTGGGAGAACAACAGTTGCATTCCATTTTTTTTTTTCCATTACCCATTTCGTGATGCCTCCAAACATCCCTTCCACACCTCATTCAGGAATCTGCTCAGATGCCACTACTCAAGAGGCTTTTCCTGATCATCCTGTTTACAGAAGCAGTCACCCCCTATCTCTCTTTCCACTTTTATCCTGTTTTATCTTCAACAGCACTGGTCACTTTCTGATTTAATAATTAAGTTTTATTGGTCTGTCTCCCAGTGAAATGTTAACTCAATGAGGGTAGGGAACCTGTTTTGTTCACTTGGTGTACAAGTATGGCCTCAGGAATCACTGGTTGAATGGATGAATAAATGAATGAATGAGTGAGAAGACAGGGCTCTGGAGTCCACCATTCACAATTTATGGGAACTGGGGCAGGTTATTTAACTTTTCTCAGGTTTCACACAATCTGGAAAACCATAGTAGTAGGACTTTCTGCATCTTTGGGGAGCTGTGCAGACTAAATCGGAGAAGGCAGTGGCACCCCACTCCAGTACTCTTGCCTGGAAAATCCCATGGATGGAAGAGCCTGGTGGGCTGCAGTCCATGGGGTCGCTGAGGCTCGGACACGACTGAGTGACTTCACTTTCACTTTTCACTTTCATGCATTGGAGAAGGAAATGGCAACCCACTCCAGTGTTCTTGCCTGGAGAATCCCAGGGACGGGGGAGCCTGGTGGGCTGCCGTCTTTGGGGTCGCACAGAGTTGGACACCACTGAAGCGATTTAGCAGCAGCAGCAGACGGAGTCAGTTGTGTGTATGTGAAGAACTGGACACCATGCCAGGTACTCTAAAGAGAGGAAAAGCTGTTAATATTCATCTTTTTCCCTTGCTTTTGTCATGTTACATAGGGCAGTTACTGTGTGTTTGCAAGGAATATATGTTTACCTTTTAAGGGACTCAAGTAGACCAAAATTCTTTCTTTTTCCCCCCCTTTTTTCCAGGGGATGCAGAGAGCGACTAACGTCACCTATCAAGCCCACCATGTCAGCAGAAACAAGAGAGGACAAGTGGTGGGGACCAGAGGCGGCTTTCGTGGTTGTACAGTTTGGCTGACAGGTATGGTCCAGAGAGTTAAACCAGTTTTTCAAAAGCAGTGTTTATTATGGACAGCCTTGACCTGGGAATAAGCATATTTCAATTTTGAGTTCTGTTGTATCTGGAACATCATAATAGAGCTGCTCAGAATAACATATTTTCTTTTAGCAATTCCTCTTGTTCTTTATAAAATTGCTGTTAAATGGGAAAAATCAGAATGCATCCTAAAATTGCTTTACATTCTGTTAACTTCTGCATGCAAATGAGAACTGCGTTCTGCCTTCAAGATGCTAATAATGTAGACCATACGAGGAGAAAGAGTGAGCGATGAAGAATTTTACATTTTTTGTCATTCTTTTTTTGCTTTGGCTGCTGATTCTTGTGTTGATTTTTCCGGAGTCTGTTTTGGAGAGGGTAAATTGATCCAGGTTTTGGAGGTAGTTTTAAAAATGATGGATCTTTTCACTTCTAGGAGGTTGATTTAAAATTTTGGTGCACCTTGCCAGTTTACCCACGTTGGAGGACAGAGGTAATGAAGAGTGCTTACTGAATGGAGGAGGTATCTTGAGACTGAATAACAAGGCAGGCAGTTCCGTATAATCAATGGATCAGTTTATTATAGGGTAACCTACTTACTGGGTGGGATCTGACAGTGATCTGGAAGCATTCTCAGCTGCACTCTGCACTGCCGAAGGACCTCCTGGGACAATTTGATAGTTAACCTAGGGCATGGGAGTACGTGCTTGGACATAGGATGTTTATTCTTAAGTCAATATTTATGAATGGATAACTAGTCTTCTGGGTACCAGGAGTACGTTAGCTAAGGTCTTCATCATTGTTTGGGATTAACAGAGCATAGAGGCATCCTGGACCTAATGATCTTTAAACAGTATCCATTAACTGCAAATTCTTGATGACAGGGAAGTGAAATATAGTCCTGAGTAGGGTCAGTGGAAGGACAGGAGGAATTGTACTGGCCTAAGATGGCATCACTTATGCTAACAGCCACACAACCCACTAAAATTTAGACTTACTTATTTTCCTAATGTAGACAAGGGTCCATTTTCCAGTGTCTTGTCAACCTGGATATTCAGTTCAGTTCAGTTCAGTCGCTCAGTCGTGTCCGACTCTTTGCGACCCCATGAATCGCAGCACGCCAGGCCTCCCTGTCATCACCAACTCCCGGAGTTCACTCAGACTCACGTCCATTGAGTCCGTGATGCCATCCAGCCATCTCATCCTCGGTCGTCCCCTTCTCCTCCTGCCCTCAATCCCTCCTAGCATCAGAGTCTTTTCCAGTGAGTCAACTCTTCGCATGAGGTCCTGGATATTACTCATCCTTAAAATTTTTGCTGATTGCCAAAAAGCAGCATTCCCATTTTTTGTTTTTATAAGTTAAAAGTTTCAGTTGTAGATAGGTGATATGTTTCTGTATGTGGCCCTTTTGCATTCTTCCCATCTCCTCATTCTTGAGATTGATGTTAAATTGTTATGTTTACATTGTCTATACTTGTAATGGGCTTTCTAGGTGGTGCAGTGGTAAAGAATCTGGCCGTCAGTGCAGGAGATTCAAGAGATGTGGGTTTGACCCTGGGTTGGGAAGATCGCCTGGTGAAGGAAATGGCTACCCACTGCAGTATATTTTTGTCTGGAGAATCCCATGGACAGAGGCGCCTGGAGGGCTACAGTCCATGGGGTCACAAAGAGTCAGACTCGCCTGAGCATGCTTGTAACATATTCTGTTCCAAATCTTAAATAGACATAATTGTTTGTATTTGAGTCCTGTGAGTAAATCGGCTCACCCTTACCACCTAATCGTCAGTTCTTGTATTACGGCATGTCTGCTCACGAGCTCTTTCTTTGAGTCACGTTCCTATGATCTGTATTTTTGAAGTGGTTTATGTAAGATGGCTTTCTGTTAGATTCTAAATTCCCCGAGTTTTTCTGTTTGAGAATGTCTTACCCATCTTTTATGACAGCTTGGTTGGGTAAAATATGTATTTGGTTCCTACTTTCTCTGTCTTAGAATTCTTAAAACATTGCTCCGTTTTCTTCTATTAAATGTTGTGACTAATCTGACTTTTTTCTGCTCCTTACGAGCTTTTTTTTTAACCTGCATTCGTGAAGAATTATTACTTTTCCTATACTCTTCCAGAAGTTCTGCTTTTCTCATTTAGGCTCTTTGTTGTTCATCGTGTCTGACTGCGACCCCATGGACTGCAACACACCAGGCTTCCCTGTCCTTCACTATCTCCTGGAGTTTGATCAAACTCATCTCCATTGAGTCGGTGATGTCATCCAACCATGTCATCCTGTGTTGCCCTCTTCTCCTCCTGCCCTCAATCTTTCCCAGCATCAGGGTCTTTTCCAGTGAGTCCGCTCTTTGCATCAGGTGGCCAAAGTACTGGAGCTTCAGCTTCAGCACCAGGCCTTCCAATGAATATTCAGTACTGGTTTCCTTTAAGATGGACTGGTTGGATCTCCTTGCAGTTCAGTGGACCCTCAGAGTCTTCTCCAGCACCACAGTTCAAAAGCATCGGTTCTTTGGGGCTCAGCCTTTATGGTCCAACCCTCACATCTGTACATGATACTGGAAAAATCATAACTTTGACTAGAGGACCTTTGCCAGCAAAGTCATGTATCTGCTTTTTTAGGCTCTTTATCTTTCTGTAGTTGGTTTTTGTATGTAGTGTGAGGGAGGGATCCGTTTTCTTTTTTTTCCATGTAGATAATCAGTTGTCTCAAGAGAATATATAGATGAAGGTATCCTTTTTCTCTCTGATCTGCTGTGCCAGCTATGATAGATCAGGTTTCCACTTATGTGTGGGTTTTTTTCTGGGAACTCTCATTGATTGCACTGGTATTCTTTACTTGTCTATTCTTCTCTTATTACCACACTGTTTTAATTACTGTATGTTTGTGAAGTCCTGAAATTCAGTGGAGTAAGGCTTCTTACCTTCTTCATTGGAAATACCTTGACTTTTTTTTTTTTTTTGGCTCTTTGTATTGTATGAATTTTGTAATCTGTTTGACCAATTCCCCCAAAATTTTGTTGGGATTTGGTTTGGGGTTACGTTGTATCTTAAAGATCAATTTGGGGTGGATTGATCTTTAAAAAATTGAGTCCTCTTTTTCTTGAACCTAGTATTCCCTTTATTTTACCACTAATGATGTTTATAAATGCTGTTTATCAGATTTGTTTGTTTTTTTGGTATTACCTTCAGGTCTAGTATGTAATCAATTTCATAATTGTCTACTTGAAAAGAAAATGCATTCCCCTGATGTGGGCAGTATTCTATATACATTCACCAGAGCAGGCTTGTTAATTGTGTGTTTTGTTTTGTTTTGTTTTTTTGACAGAATTGTTGGGTACAGAATTCATGACTTCTTTCTTTTTCTTTCAATTCAGTAGCTTAACCAGATCTGTCCAGGTTTGTACGCCATTTTCTTGAAACACTGGCTTTTCTCAGATTTTGTTTCAGATCAGCTTTCTTTGTATTTTTATGTTGATTTGTAGATTATTTCACCAGGGCCCCTGTAACAAATTGCTGCAAACTGAGTGACTTTAGACAACAACAGTTTATTCCCTCACAGTTTAGGAGGTGCCTGGAGGCCTGAAATCAGGGTGGCTTCCTCCTGTCGGCTCTGAGGGACAGGCTGCTCTGCGCCCCTCTCTTTGCACCTGGCAGTCCTTAGCGTTCCCTGGCTTGCAGGCACACCACTCCAGCGTCTGCTTTCACCTTCACATGGCCTTGTTATGGAAACACCAGCCCCTGGATTTAGTGCCCATCCTAGTCCTGCGTGACCTCATTTTAGTTTAAGTAATTGCATGCACAGAGACCCTATTTAAAACAACAATAAACAAAGGACAGAAAAACCCAGTCTCCCCAGCCTGTGTGTTCACTCATTCATGATACGAAACAAGTTACTCAAAACCTTGCGGTGCGGAACAGCCATTTTAATTCGCTCATGTTTTGTGGTTAAGGAGGTCAGGAGGGCTCTGCTGGGCAATTTCCCTCTGGGTCTTGCTTGGTTGCAGTCATGCTGGCTTGGGCTCCAGTCATGTAAAGCCATAGCTGGTCAGGTGTCCGCAGGAGCTTCACAGTAGGTGCTGCTTGTCGGCCGGGATCTTAGCTGGCTAGGATTATCAACTAGGACACCTACTTCTCATTTCTCCAGCGTGTGGTCTCAGAGTATTTAACAGCTGTTGTGTAGTTGCTAAGTCGAGTCTGACTCTTTTGACCCTGTGGACTGTAGCCTGCCAGGCTCCTCTGTCCAGGGGATTCTCCAGGCAAGAATACTGGAGGGGGTTGCCATTTCTTTCTCCAGGGGATCTTCTGACTGAGGGGTCGAACTGGAGCCTCCTGCATTGGCAGGTGGATTCTTTATAGCTGAGCCACAAGGGAAGCCCTGTTTAACAGCTGGCTTCTCTCAAATTAAATATCCAAAGAGAAGCTGAATAGCTTTTTCTGACCCAGTCTTGGAAGTCACGCATCATCATTCTCACTGTATTCTTTTGGTTATAGGTGAGCCCTAATTCCAGCCCAGATTCAAGGGCTGGGAAATACGATAGACTCTGCCTGTGAATGGGACGGTGGCAATGCCCTATTGTAGAAAAGCTTTCAGGCCAATGTTGGAAAATATACTGCCTGCTGTACTTATTAATATACATTTTTAATGTAGAAAGCATCTAATGCTATATTGATCCTTTTAACATATCATCCTTTTTAAAATTTATTTTTCAGTTTGCCTTCTATACCGAAACGTCAAGAGTTTCAGTACATGAGGTTCAGTGTTTTATCTCTTGTCTCCTAACTGTCTTAGTTGTGAATTCTGTAATAACATACTCCCTAAGATGGCACATCTTAGTGCATAAATATACTCTTTCTTTTCCTTCACTTCTCATCATTTAGTGACTAAACATCATTAGTAGAGGAAGGTGAAATGAGAATATTCTTTTCTTTCTAGATTCATTATGTTATAAATTAGATTCTCAGTTATTTTTATCATGATAGCCTTTGGGAAGTGTTGATCCTGGGATCTAGAGGTCACTTTCTAATATTTATTTCACTGACTTTGGTCTTTTCTTTTTCTACCCTCACCAGAAGTAACTTGGGCATATAACTTTGTTTTAGAATTGGCATGCAGCTTTAGAATAGTGGTAACGAGAGGACTTGGTGAATATCTGTACTCAACCAAATATAATATTCAGATTGGTTAAGCCTTTGTAGCTCAGTGATTTCTGGGATACCTTAGGATTAGATAGGAATTACTAAAACATAAATGCTTATTATATTTAAATTATAGATGTTTTTCTAGCTAAGACATAGTAAAATCTTACAGAGAAATATTGGATAAGAATGTTACTAAGAGATTGCTTTGAATAATGAATATAATTAAGCCTGCGATTAAAATTCTTTATTACTAAGTAATTATCCTCAATTTTCTATCTGAAATCTGTGGACTGTTCACTTCTAGGCTTATCTGGAGCAGGAAAGACCACAGTAAGCATGGCTTTGGAGGAATACTTGGTTTGCCATGGTATTCCATGCTACACTTTGGATGGTGACAACATTCGTCAAGGTCTCAATAAAAATCTTGGCTTTAGCCCTGAAGACAGGGAAGAAAATGTTCGACGCATCGCGGAAGTAGCTAAGCTGTTTGCAGATGCTGGCTTAGTATGCATTACAAGTTTTATATCACCTTATACTCAGGTATGTGGCTTTTGCACCATTGTGGTTCTAATTACATATATTGAGAATATGGTGTCAGAAAAAGCAAGTAATGTAAATGTTGACATGTACTCTGAGGCTAAATCCAAATTAAAACAATTAACCTACAGCATTTCTGTGCTGCAACTTTCTAAGTAAATTCATTTTTGAAAAGCTTGCTGTGACTCACTCATACCCTGGTCCCTACCAAGTATAACCAAAGTTGCTGACCAAGTATAACCAAAGTTGTTGACCAAGTCAATGGCCAAATTATTTCAAGTTTGACTTTTCAGTTCACAAAACCTATAATAAAGACTCAATATGCATTAAACACCAGGGAAAATGTTAGATTTCTTAACATGTGTCCTGTTGGGACTTTTTTTGCTCACAATTCCTGAGGCTCATCTTTCATCACATTTTTTCATAGAGACTATAGCAGCACTAATTCACTTCTTTGTATTTCTTTGAGAAAAATCACGTTGTTTTTCCTCACAAGAATTTCATTTCCCTCTGCCTAGAAGGCATTCATCTCCTTCCTCCTAGCCTCACCTCAGCCTCAGTTGACCCCTTTCACGCTCTGAGTCTCAGGTTGGGCATCTCCTCGTCTCAGACTTTGCTGAGTATCTGTCTTGGTTGCCCTTGGTATTGTACCTAACACATTAAAAAAAATTTTTTTTTTGGCTGTGCTAGCTCTGCGTTGCTTGTGCAGGCTTTCTCTAGTTGGGGTGAGCGGGGACGCCTCTTCTTTGTGGTGTGCAGGTTTATCATTGTGGCGGCTTCTGTTTTGGAGCACAGGCTCTAGGTGGATGATGGGCGTCAGTAGCTGCAGCCCGTCGGCTCAGTAGTGATGGCATACGGGTTTGAGGGTGCATGGGTTTCACTAGTTTGGCTCGTCGGCCTTGGAGCGTGGTCTTAGAGGTTGCGGTGTACAGGCTTAGTTGCCTCATGCCACGTGGATTCTTTCCGGACCAGGAATCAAACCTGTGTCCCCTACGTTGGCGGATGGATTCTTATCACTGTACCACCAGGGAGGTCACATTGTTTTATTATAAATACCAGTTTTTTGGTTGATGATGCTAATAGCAGCGGCAGCTGTAATGATAACAGTGATGATGATAATAGTGGCAGCCAGCATTTACTGGACACTTACTGTGTACTGATACCAGTTTTAAAGTGCTTTTATGTGAACTAGCTCACTTAGTTCTCATCACTTAGTAAGGAGGGTGGAGGTGAGGAAACAGAGATGTAAATCACCCAGGCTCACATACTGCGTGGAGGAGCAAGGATTTGCTCCCAGACAGCATCCCTGGGATCTATGTTCTTGCCCACAGTGCTTTGCTGCCTGTAAACCCCACTGGCTCCTTGATGCTGGGGTTCCGTCTGATTGGTCTTAATAATCTTGACGCTAAGCCCAGATCCGGGAACATAGTAGATATTTAGAACATAGTAGGTATTTGTTAAATGATAGCATAGCCTCTTAGGGAGCCCAGATATGCAAAAACAGGCAAGATAGCTTAGTGGTTAAAGATAGCAGCTTAGAAGCCAGAAACAAGAGACCAAAATCTCGGCTCTCCCAGTTACTATTAGGACCTGGCCAATTTACTTAACCTTCCAAGCTCAGGTAATGCCTACTTTGTAGGATTGCTGTGTGTGTGTGTGTGTGCGCGTGCGTGCGTGTGCTCAGTCACTCAGTTGTGTCTCTTTGTGGCCCCACCAGGCTCCTCTGCCCATGGAATTTTCCAGGCTAGAGTTGCTCTGAGGATTAGGTAAATCATGCATTCACTGCTCTCAGCACAGGGATGATGTGTAGTAAGTATTCAGTAAGTGTAATAAGTAATAGCACAATTTATTATTGTAACATAAATCTGGACGGGTTACTTAGACTTAAAAAAATTTTTTTGAGCTGTAAAGATTATAGATTAAGTGTGAGATTGAGTGTTAATCACAGAGATTCACTTAATTGAAGTGTAGCAGGAGTCGTAAAAGATTCTTTGAGGACTGCTGCTGCTGCTGCTAAGTCGCTTCAGTCGTGTCCAACTCTATGCGACCCCATAGACGGCAGCCCACCAGGCTCCCCCATCCCTGGGATTCTCCAGGCAAAAATACTGGAGTGGGTTGCCATTTCCTTCTCCAGTGCATGAAAGAGAAAAGTGAAAGTGAAGTTGCTGAGTCGTGTCCAACTCTTAGCAACCCCATGGACTGCAGCCCACCAGGCTCCTCCACCCATAGGATTTTCCAGGCAAGAGTACTGGAGTGGGGTGCCATTGCCTTTTCCCTTTGAGGACTAGTTGCTTTTCATTTTCCTGAAGCATTGGGATCAATGTCAATATATCAGCTTAAAGTATCTTAGCTAATGAAATGTGTAAGAGAATGAGCGTTGTTAGAGTTCCTCAGTCCTTGGATAGAAACAGTTTTCACAGTGATGTATAATAATGGTGATATTCTTGCACCTTCTGGGAATCTTTGCAGTTCTTGGAAAAATAAAAAGTCAGTAATACCTTTGGAGAGCTAGCAACTGAGACCTGGGTATCTAAAAGTATATGCTAATATGCTTTTCTTGGCCCTGTTGTTTCCATAGCATGGAACAAAACTTTTGTTGATCTCATGCCTAAAGCACTGAGAATAGAAATGAGGTTTAGATTATGCTTATAGCACGTCAAAAGTCCACGATAATATTTGTACCAAGTCATATTATATAGGATATGTGTATTCTTCTATGTCACCCCTGAACTTGGGCATCTTGGTTGTAAAAATAAGCCTGATAATTCTTATCCTTAAGGAGCTGGTAAGTGATCTGGTGGGAGCATAGAGATGTGATCTTAAGGCAAGCAACTGTGTATGAAAACTGCTCTGGAAGATCCAAAGAGGTGGTGCTGCTTGAGGTGAGTCACCAAGGGTGACTCAGTGTACCAGTTAGACCAGCGAGAGAAAGCTATTTCAGACAGAGGAGATGCTGCAGTCGTTCCAAAAGCATGGACCTGTGAGGGAATGGCACCTGGGGGACTGGAGGTAGTTTGTTTTGGCTGCTCTGCAGGCTAAACATGAGGAAAGATGCAGCTCCAGCCATTTGCAGCAGTCTCACGGCAAACTCCAGACTGCTCAGGACTGCCCCAGGGGTGGTGGAGAGCTGAGATTGTGCTGGGGAATGGTGTCTCTGGGTGTATATTTTCGTGAGGTCACCGTAAAGCCTGGAATGAGAATGGTCTAGAGGTAGGAGAATAGTTAGGGGGCTTTTGGGGTGAATTCAGGCACCAGCTGTGGGACTAGAAAAGATGGGGCATATTTGAGAGCGCTTGAGCATGTAGCATCAGTGGGCTGTCATGCCTGGATTGATTGGAGAATTAGGGGTGAACTTCAAGGAGGGTGCTTTCTGAAGAGAAGATGGTCTGATTGAGTTGGAAGATGTAGAGTAGGAAGGAAGGAGAAAGCTGTGTCATTGTAGGGGAGTTAGATTTGAAGTGTCGGTGGCGTAGCTAGGTGAAGATGGCCACTGGGTTGTTTGGAAATGTGTTCTGGAGCTCAGGAATGTTGTATAGAATTGAGATACAGTTTTGGAAGTCATTAACTCAATTAGTTGAAGCCTTGATGAAGCTGAGAAAACAAAAGCGTATAGAGAATTAGAAGAGAGTGACAGGGGAGACTTGGGGACACCTTCATTTGGAAGGACAGTTGGAGTGGTAGGATCACCACTGAACTGCTGTGCCAGAAACTGATGTCATAAAGCTCGTGAGAAGTACATTAGGATCTGTGACAGAGGTACATGGTGGGTACTTTCCCAGATGGCACAGTGGTAGAGAATCGACCTGCCAGTACAGGAGATGCAAGGGACGCGGGTTTGATCCCTGGGTCCGGAAGATCCCCTGGAGTTGGAAATGGCAACCCGCTGCAGTTTTCTTGCCCAGAAGATCCCATGGACAGAGGAGCCTGGTGGGCTGCAGTCCATGGGGTCGCGAAGAGTCAGACACGACTGAGTGAGCACTGAGAACTCAGAGGAAGCGAGGCCCTCAGCCAGCCTGGACGCGTGGGGCAGGGTTCCTGAAGACTTAGCATGGAGCTTACTCTGAGGGAACCCACTGCTGTAGCCACAGGAGAGGGGTGAGCGTGTTTGCAGGGGGTATGGCAAAGGCATCAGATCCAAGCAAGCTGGTGGAAAGACTGGCATTAATTATCAGTAGAACGTCAAGTTCAAGACTTGAGAATGTTGGCCCAGGTGAAGGAGGCCTGTCCTGCCACTCTGAGAAGCTTGGGTTTAATCCTGATGGCGATAAACTCTGAAGAGTTTAGTGACGTGGTTGAATGTGCATCATCTTGTCATCCTGGGTACAGTGTAGAGTGTGCCTTTGAGAAAATCAAAGCTGGAAGCCGGTAGACTGATAAAAGGATGTCACACTTGTCCAGGCAAGAGAAATAAGGTGGAACCAGAAGTTAGGCAAGGGGTGGATTAGTGTAATGTCTGGAGGCAAAATCTGAAGGACTTTGTGGCAAAATGCACAAGATGGGATGGCAAAGGGAAGGAACCAGGAAAACTCTGGGAATTTCAGATGAATAGTGTTATTATCCCTTGATTTGGGCACTGTGGGTGGGAAGGAGAGCCTAGGAGAAAAGAGAATGCGTTCAGTTTTTGAACATGTTCAAGGTACATGGAGGATAAGTTTCAAAGGGTGTTTAATTTCAGAAATGGACAGAATTCAGGAGAGGTGGTGTGTATGTTGTAGTTTCCACTGTGAAAGCAGTTGAGAAGAGTGCTCTGGGACTGTGTGGGGTGAGCAGTGGGCTCCTGCTCAGCTGTGGCAAAACCAGTGCTGCAGCGAGGGGTGAAGTGGGAGGAGCCCTGGGCAGCCTGCATGGGGTCACCAGGGAGTACCCTTGTTGGGGTATGGACGGTTAGTAGTGTGAAATGTGGGCAGAATGGCCTGGCAAGTGCCCATGATGATGGGGATTTTTGTATCATTTCTTTGTTCACCTGTTTTTAAGGGAAAATAGTGACTTTTACTTGTTTGTTGCCAGTGAAGAAAGAGAAGGTTGAAGATTGCAGATAAAGCAGGAATCGTGGACTGAGCAAGTTTCATTAGAGGGAAGGGATTTTTTTTTTTTTTTTAACTTGTTATTTTGTATTGGGATATAGCCAATTAACAATGTTGTAACAGTTTCAGGTGAACAGCAAAGGGACTCAGCCATACATACACATGTATCCATTCTCCTCCCAACTCCCCTCCCATCCAGGCCACCACACAACATTGAGCAGAATCCTGTGTGCTATACAGCGGATCCTTGTCTGCTATCCGTTTTAATCATAGCAATGTATACATGTCCATCCCCAACCCCCAACTATCCCGAAGGAGATTTTTTTTTTAACGTATAATTTTAAAAGTAACTTTCCATTTACAGTTACTACAAAACATTGGCTCCGTTCCCTGTGTCGTACAATACATCCTTGAACCCACCTTGTACTGAGTAGTTTGTATCTCTCACTCCCCCACCTCTGTGTTGCCCCTTCCCTCTTCTCCCCGTTGGTAATCACTGATTTTTTTCTCTCTGTGAGTTTGCTTCTTCTTTGTTGTATTCACTAGCTTGTTGTATTTTTTAAGATTCCATGTGTAAGTGATACCATACAGTATTAGTCTTTCTCTGTGAAACTTGTATTTCATCAGCATAATGCCCTCCAGGCCCATCCATGTTTGACAGATGGCAAAATCTCCTTCTTTTATATGGCTGAGTAGTATTCCTTTGTGGGGTAGTGCCAGGGTCCAGCCCTCGCAGGATCCAGGGGAATCTGAAGGAAAAACAGTGTCAGTGGATGATTTAGAGAGATAAGGAAAGAATATTGTAGATAAGAAAATAGAGGAGAGAAAGAGGCTGATATTCCTTGGTTTACATAGAGAACCAGTAAAACTCGAGACAAGAAGTTTACCCTGTTCACGGAGGCCACAGGTGCCCTCCTGGTCTCCCAAGGGAGTGAAGACGCAGAACGTCTTCCCGTTCAGGTCTTAGAAACCCGGGCAGATAAGTGAACGCAGGGAGCCTCTATGCTCCAAGGGATCAGCCTGAAAAAGAGAGGGAGGGAGAGGGAGAGAGAGAATGATTGACGCGGGGAGACCAAGCTGCTTCAGTGAGCGAGGCCCATTAGTTTTATTTTCAAAAGGGTCTTTTATACCTTTACTTGTACATAGAGGGAAATGAAAGATGCAAAGTCATACAGAGTCAGCCCAAACATTACATCTGTTTTGTCTTTATCGAAACCAGGATTTTTTCTGTAAACCTTTCCCATAGACAATGTTGTGTACATTATCTTCTGGCCTTGGAGGCCTGTGGACATTTTTATGACCCTCTTTTGATAAAGGCTGTTCAATCAGAAAACTTATTTTCCCTTGAAATGTTTTTTTTTTATATTTCTAATCTATGTCAGCCTCAGAAAGTATTAAACAAGTTACATTTCTCATGGAACAAAGGTGCAGTGAGTTACAAGAAAGAACCAATTAGCTCAAAAGTCTGATGTGGTTAATTTCAAGGCTACACTTGTTTTTTTACATTTTAACTATGTTAACTAATGCACTCCCAGGTGCACAGTGGATAAGAGATATGGGAACTTAGCAGCAAGCATTGGCCCAATAATGAAATCCTACACCAGCACTACCCTAATAACTTTTAACTCTTTAAAAGGCTCTATGTTTTAGGCTTCCCGTGCCTCTCACAGTTGGGAGCTGTGAATAATCACATGTGTAGCTGCAAGAGTCTGGATAGACTTGCCAAGCAAGCTAGAATGCTAACAGAGGGGGTTTGATTTGAAATATTCCTCTCATGTCCAGGAGACTTATTAGCTAGAGCCCTAAGTTGATTTTCTCCAGAGAAAGGTGGTCAGGAATAGCCCCCTGTTAATGTCAGAGGAGTTGGTGAAAGTCATGAAACAGTAAAACAGACAGATTCTGGTTTTGGGGTAGATGCTCGAGAAAGCCTAGGGAGCCCCTTGAGTCCTGAAGCCTTGCTTAACAGTTCTCTTCCACATGACCTTGTCATGGGCTGGATCTCCCATAGTGGCTCCAGGCAGGGTAGGGCATTTTCAGTCTGTGACAGGAGGAGTGCAGGAGGGAATGTAGGTATATTTATATGGCAGAGGGGAGATGGAGAGCATTCATGTCTGGGGATTTTCTTTTTAAAGTTACAGGGGTGGCCATTGGTAAGAGTGGAAGCAGGCTTGAGTGGAGGGACCATAAGAATGATGGTAAATGACAACAAAAACGGTGGCACTGCCTTGGATGGAGCCTGACTTTGAGAACAGGCAGGGGAGTGAAGCCTGAAGGGAGAATTTGGTTTTAGTTAAGATCAGAAAGAAGAAGTAGTTCACTTAAAAGGGTGGAGTATTCCAGAAGACAGGGTGGAGAGGTTTTAGACTGGGTGATGAAGTAATTACCAGAGTTGGGGGTTAGGAGCCAGGCAGAAAAATAAAGTTTGGGGCATGTTAGAGATGTGCAGTGGCTGCAGGGGTTTGTATTTGGCCAGAGAATAAACTAGCCTCAGGGTTCTGAATGGATTTCTGGTCAAGTTACTTTCAGGCCAGCACAGGATGAGGTTGAGTGAGTTGTTCAAAGAGCGGCCTTTGCATGGCATTTGCATTCGAGCTAAGCTTTGGCTCACGTTCCTCATAAAGTTTAGGTGAATGTTTTTTGTGGGGCATTTATTGTTCTCCCTCCTGGAACTTCACAATATATCCGATTTTCAGAATAGCACCCTTTTAAAATTCTTAATGAAGAATGGGCTTGTTAACCTAATTTCTTGGGTTTTTATTTTCTATATTTTTAAAATATAAATTAAACTCTGACTAATACATTTTGCACTGACTCAGCCGACAAGCTCTTTGACTTGTCCTCGTTATTAATATAGTACCCTTGGTTCCTGTGAGCATTCTTTGTTACGTTTCTGCGCATGTCTTTTTTCTCAGGATCGCAACAATGCAAGGCGGATTCACGAGGGTGCAAGTTTGCCTTTCTTTGAAGTGTTTGTCGATGCTCCCCTGCATGTTTGTGAACAGAGGGATGTCAAGGGACTCTACAAAAAAGCACGGGCTGGAGAAATTAAAGGTAAGTAACGTCTTTTTTCCCCAGTTTGTCTTTCCTTAAGTATTTCATCTTACCATATCTGAGACTGATAATCTTTTCCAAGAGATGAAAGTATTCAAACAACTTGAAGCTCCTTGAGAAGAGTAAGTGGGTCTTACTACACAGTTGTATCTCTCAGGCCTAACCAGTAGTAGTATTGTGTACACTCAGTATCATCCATCAGGTTAAAATCCTACTCATAAGACAAGTTTTAGAGGACTTGGACTTTGGGGGCTGGTGGAAACCTATTGGTATAATTTGGTGCCTAGCACTTCTGTGGTCTTTGTTCTAGTGAAAATGTAAGAAATTCCATAGTGAATGGGGAAAATGCCGAAATTATAAGAATCTTGAGAGCAAGGAAAATGTCTCATTCTTATGTATAACATGTTGCTTGGAATGATCTGAAATTCATTCTATGTATGATTGTTGCATTAGATTGAATTAACATATCAAAGTACATGCAGCTTGTGTTTTCAGTTTTATAGCCTGTTCCCAGAGTTTCAACTCTGATGAATATTTGGCATAGAGACATTTAGAACTTGTTCCTCTGTGGCCTTTGATACCAATCATTCTATTTATCTTTTAGACATCCTTTGACAGTAGTCCTGATCTGTTGTTATTATTAACAGTAAGAGAGAGCAGGCCAACATGAAAAAGCATCAAAGATAGATATTTAGTTTAGGTTGTTTGGGATCAGTTCATGCTGGTAACTTTTATTTGCCTTCCCAGCAGGGAATATGATAGCCTGAGCCTATCAGAAGCTCCCAGGAGTTCTCTGAAGTATAGATTTTGGCACCAGCTTCTGACCTTGAAAAGGAAAAGGTGGAACAGGAAGGAAAATGCTTGTTATGCTGGGCTGTTTTGTCTGGGCCTAGGAACGCATTAGCAGTTGGGGCGAGTTCCACTGAATCTGGTGGTAAATTTGGTTCCGTGGGCAGGCTCGTGTTCAGTCTTGCCACCTTGGAAGCTCGATTTCACCCATGAAGCCTGTACTTTCTTGACTCAGGGAGAATAATCCTGAATATGATGACAACAGGAAGGGAACCAGTTTATCCATTTAATTTCTAGGTCACCCTCTGGCTTACCTGGTAGCTCAGCTGGTAAAGAATCCGTCTACAATGCTGGAGACCCTGATTCAATTCCTGGATCGTGAAGATCTCTTGGAGAAGGGATAGGCTACCTACTCCAATATTCATGGGCTTCCCGGGTAGCTCAGACAGTAAAGAATCTGCCTGCAATGCGGGAGACCTGGGTTTGATCCCTGGGTTGGGAAGATCCCTGGAGGAGGGCATGGCAGCCCACTCCAGTATTCTTGTCTGGAGAATTCCATTGACAGAGGAGCCTGGTGGGCTACAGCCCATGGGGTTGCAAGGAGTCGGACATGACTGAGTGAATAAGCACCCAGGTCTCTCTGTTGACAATCGGTGTTCACTTCTGTTTGTTTGTCATAGAGATTTGCAAAGAGAAGCTGAAGGATGTGTCCAGGATCCTGATGTCTGAATCTTTTACTTATTTTAACTGTAGTTGGTTTTGTTGTTTTTGCAAGGATGAATTGGTGAGGGAGGTAGATTTGTCTGCCCACCTGGAGTAAGCACCCTCTTTACCATTTTTTGTGTTATTAGAATTTTGCACAAAGCATGGCCTAAAAGTAGGAAGTCAAGAGATACCTGGAGTACAGCAGGCTTGGCCTTGGAGTACAAAATGAAGCAGGGCAAAAGCTAACAGAGTTTTGCTAAGAGAACACACTAGTCATAGTAACACTGTCTTCCAGCAACACAAGAGATGACTGTACACATTAATACACTAGATGGTCAATATGAAAATCAGATTGATTATATTGATTATATTCTTTGTAGCTGAAGATGGAAAAGCTCTATACAGACAGTAAAAAGGAGACTGTATCTCAGATCATGAACTTCTTATTGCAAAATTCAGACCTAAATTGAAGAAAATAGGGAAAACCACTGGACCATTCAGTGAAAGTGACAAATAGATTCAAGGGATTAGATCCGATAGAGTTCCTGAAGAACTGTGGACGGAGGTTCATGACATTATACAGGAGACGGTGATCAAAACCATCCTGAAGAAAAAGAAATGCAGAAAGGCAAAATGATTGTCTGAGGAGGCCTTACAAATAGCTGAGAAAAGAAGAGAAACGAAAGGCAGAGGAGGAAAGGAAAGATCTACCCATCTGAATGTAAAGTTCCAGAGAATAGCAAGGAGAGATAAGAAAGCCTTTATAAGTGATCAATGCAAAGAAATAGAGGAAAGCAATAGAGTGGGAAAGACTAGAGATCTCTTCAAGAAAATTAGAGATACCAAAGGAACATTTCATGGAAAGGTGGGTTCAATAAAGGACAGAAATGGTAGGGACCTAACAGAAGCAAAAGATATTAAGAAGAGGTGGCAAGAATACACAGAAGAGCTGCACAAAAAAGATCATAATGATCTGGATAACCACAGTGGTGTGATCACTCACCTAGAGCCAGACATCCTGGAATGTGAAGTCAAGTGGGCCTTAGGAAGCATCACTACAAACAAAGCTAGTGGAGGTGATGGGAATTCCAGTTGAGCTATTTCAAATCCTGAAAGATGATGCTGTGAAAGTTTGGAAAACTCAGCAGTGGCCACAGGACTGGAAAAGGTCAGTTTTCACTCCAATCCTAAAGAAAGGCAATGCCAAAGAATACTCAAACACCACACAATTGTCCTCATTTCATGTGCTGGCAAAGTAATGCTCAAAATCCTCCAAGCGAAGGTGGGAGAGGGTTCAGGATGGGGAACACATGTACACCCATGGCTGATTCATGTCAGTGTATGGCAAGAACTACTATAATATTGTAAAGTAATTAGCCTCCAATTGAAATAAATTAATTAATTAAAAAAAAAATCCTCCAAGCGAGGCTTCAATAGTATGTGAACCGGGAACTTCCAGATGTCCAAACTGTATTTAGACAAGGCAGAGGAACCAGAGATCAAATTGCCAACATCCATTGGATCATAGAAAAAGCTAGAGAATTCCAGAAAAAAATCTGCTTCATTTACTACGCTAAAGCTTTTAACTGTGTAGATCACAACAGCCTGTGGGAAATTCTTCAAGAGATAGGAATACCAGACCACCTTACCTGCCTCCTGAGAAATCTGTATTCAGGTCAAGAAGCAATAGATAGAACTGGACATGAAACAATCGACTGGTCCCACGCTTGTGGGGTGGTACGGAAGGTGGAGTAGAAGTCACGTCTTTAGCACATTGATCTCCGCTATTTACAAAGTTTGTATTTGGTGCTAGGGATGTAATGTTGAATAATAAGACCAAAGCCAAAATACCTTAAGTCACTTGCAGTTTGCATTCTGTATCTGGGAGTATGTTTGTATTAGTTCAGTTTTCTCCATGATGCTTATTTGCCAAGTATTTCTTAATTCCTCTGATTAGGTGTTGATAAAACGTTCCTTAGGTTAATGTATACCTGTGTGCATAAGTGTACCCACATTTATTTATTTTAGGTTAGCCATGATACTAGAGTTCCTGACTGGGTAGTTTTTAGAAATCATTTACTTATTGTTAGAATGGTGCTTAGAGAGTTTCCTAGCAATGACCCTTGATGGTAAAAATTCAAGGACAGGTGGTATTATATCCATTCAGTGGACCTCAGGCTTTTACATGGCATTGCTAAACTATAAGTGTATGCCTATGTCAGATACTTTAATACCTAGATTATTTCATGATTAATGCTTAAGTAGCTATAATCTACTTATATAAATGTTTTCCTCACAATGTACATTTAGTATAATCACTTATGGGATAAGTTAACTAGGAAGAAACTTCCTAGACTTTTAAAATGTTAAACCAAACCTCCTAACACAGTGATCTTCAAGCTTTGCTGCATGCAAGAATCACCTAGGAGAACTTAAAAAGTCTAGTGCCAAGGCTGAACCCCAGACCAATGAAATCATATTCTCTTGAGGGCCGGACCTGGTGATTCCAAGTTGTAGCTACATTTGAGAATTAGAACTTATGAACTAGGGTTTTAAATAACCATATTTGTTTGCTCGCTACCTATGTTACTATGACTCACCAATAATACTGTTGGAAGTATCAGTAATGCAGAAATTTCTTCTTGGGCTTGGGACTTCTGGTGATACTTAGGAATATGAGATAGAAAAAGAATGAAATAGGTGGGTTGTAGACTTATAGTGTTCATCTTAAAGCTTCTTTGATACCTATGTCTCTTTTTAAGAAAAAAAACTTTGAATTTTATATTGGAATATAGTCAGTGAACAATGTTGTGATAGTTTCTAGTGAATAGTAAAGGGACTCAGCCATACATAATATATGTATCCATTCTTCCCCAAACTCCCCTCCCATCGAGGCTGCCACTAACTTTGAGCAGAGTTCCCTGTGCTGTACAATAGGTCCTTTTGGTTTTCCATTTTAAGTATAACAGAGTGTACATGTCCATCCCAAAGTCCCTAACTGTCCCTTCCCCTTATCCTTCTCCTCCTGCAATCTTTAAGTTTGTTCTCTAAGCCTGTGAGTCTCTTTTTGTTTTGTAAGTCGGTTCATTTGATGCCTATGCCTCTTAATAGTAATAATTTTAAATTCATATTTACCATTCTAACCCAGGAATTGGTGTTCCAAGGCAAACAGGCCCTGAATGACTTAGGAATAATGTGAAAGACAGGAATAGCGTACTTTTAGCTCAGCCAGCCCATTCTGTGGTAGCAAGATGTATTCTTTCTTTCCAGCAGTTACACAGTAGCACATGTATGATAGGGAAAATCTAAATAGTGGTTAATACCTAAATTGATTGCATTTGATTGTGGAATGTATTTGATGATATAACAGGATTCCTCACTTAGTTTTGCTTGAGCTGCTGCTGCTGCTAAGTCACTTCAGTCGTGTCCAACTCTGTGTGACCCCATAGACGGCAGCCCACCAGGCTCCCCCATCCCTGAGATTCTCCAGGCAAGAACACTGGAGTGGGTTGCCATTTCCTTCTCCAGTGCATAAAAGTGAAAAGTGAAAGTGAAGTCACTCAGTCATGTCCAACTCTTAGCGACCCCATGGACTACTACAGCCTTCCAGGCTCCTCCGTCCATAATAGTAGTTAATTGATCTTGAACACTTACTGTGATGGCAGAAGAAGCCTGCAGAGCTTTAATTTGGCTGCAGATAATCCTGGTGAATATAATGGATGGATTGACTTGGCATCAGTTTTTGCACTGAGAGGAAAAAAAACCTTGATGAGGTTGGTTGTATGCCCAGAGCTTAGGCACTATATCCTGTGTCCCTGTGGAGAAATTGGATGCTCTGGGTCACTTGGTATTCATTCCTGTTTCTTCATACAAGGCACTTACTTAACAGAGAAAACGAAAGGTAATAAAAGTATTGTCTATCCTCATTATTTGAAGAGTCCAGATCTGCACATGGGCCTACTCACTCAAGTTTATTTGTAATCCCCACATCAGTGTAGCCACAGGGCTTTGGCTTGTAAACACACACAGAGCAGCAACATTTTAGTCACCCGGAGTACACTCTCCCAGCTCAAGTTTGAACAACGCCTTTGTGTTTCAGCTCCCATGCTGCAAAGGAGTGTCCTTTACACGGCCTATTTAGTGCCATGTCTTTTATTTTTTGGCTTTTTGTTGGTGATTTTGCTTTTTTAAAATGCGCTCCTCTACCGTGGCATGGTGCTGAAGTGTTGTCTAGTTGTCTGAACTGCAGGAAGACTGACCTGCCTTGGGGAGAAAATACACGCGTTGATAAGCTTTGTTCAGATGTGAATTCTGGTGCTCGTAGCCATTACTTTGGTGTTAACAAATCAACTATATATATATATATAAAGAAATACTCATAAAAAGTTATATATTAATTGGTTGATAAAAATTTGGTGACAGGAGCCTCACAGGAACCCACCTCCATGTCTCTCCTTGGAGCTGTGGTTTAGTATTCACTACTTCTGTGTTTGTGGCAATTTTATTGAAGATGATCACTGCGAATAAGGAGGATCGACTGTTTATGTTCAGAGAAGGAACAAAAGTTTAGTTAGAAATCTTCTCCCCAGAAAGAAGTTTCAGTAATATAACCCTGTAACCTAAAAGGGGGAGTGTAAAAATGAACTTCAGCATAGCAGAGACTTGTGCTGAAGAAACAGACCTATTTTCATTTCCACCCTCTCTATCATCTGTTACCTTTTATAGGTTTCACTGGGATTGATTCTGAATATGAAAAGCCAGAGGCCCCTGAATTAGTGCTGAAAACAGACTCCTGTGATGTAAATGACTGTGTCCAGCAGGTGGTGGAGCTTTTACAGGAACGGGTAAGAGAATGTCAAAGAGCGAATTCCCAGAGAATGATTATGTCCGTTTTATAACATTCCCTCTCCAAATAAAGGATGGTGGTAATGTGGAGTAACACGTATATTTTAGGTTCTTTTTTTTCTTCCAATTTTATTGAGACATAATTGACATACAGCATTGTTAGTTTATAGTGTACAGCATAATGATTTGACTTACATCATGAAGTGACTATCACAGTAAGTTTAGTGAACATCCATCATCTCATATAGACACAAAATTAAGGAAATAGAAATACGTGTGTGTGTGTGTGTGTGTGTGTGTGTGTGTGATAACTCTTAGGATTTGCTCTCTTAGGATCTTTAGTATATAGCATACAGCGGGGCTAATGACATTTGTAATGTACATGACATCCCCAGTTCAGTTCAGTCTCTTAGTCGTGGCCGACTCTTTGCGACCCCATCAATCGCAGCACGCCAGGCCTCCCGTCCATCACCAACTCCCGGAGTTCACTCAGACTCACGCTCATCGAGTCAGTGATGCCATCCAGCCATCTCATCCTTAGTACTCACCTTATCACTGGAGATTGTGCTTCTTGACAGCTTTCCTCCAGTTCCCTGTCCTCCCCACCCCTTCCTCTGGTAACGAGAAATCTGATCTCTTTTTTTGTGAGTTTGTTTGTATGTTTGTGTGGTTTTAAAGCATAATTGACCTAGAACCCTGGGTTAGTTTCTGTCACATAACAGAATGGTGTTTTTATACATTTCAAAATGATCACCCCAGTAAATCTAGTTATTACATGTCACCACAAAAATATTACTTAGTTATTAACTATGTTCCCCACATTGTGTATTTCTCTTGGAGCTGTAAGCTTGTCCCTCTGAATCAACCTCACCTATTTCTTTCCTTCTCCCCAGGCCCTATCTTCTGGTAAACACCTGTTTATTCTCTGTGTCAGTAACTCTGTTTCTGTTTTGTTAAGCTTGTTCATTTGTTTTTTTAGATTCCATATATAAGTGAAATCATACAGAGTTTTTCTCTGTCTGATTTAATCATATCCTCTGGGTCATCCATACTGTCATAAGTGGCAAGATTCCATTCTCTTTCATGGCTAATATTTCATTGTGTATATCTACCACAACTTTATCCATGCATCTACTGATGGGTACTTGGGTTGTATCCATATCTTGGATGTGTAAATAATGCAACATAGGGGTGTGTATATTTTTTCTAATTAGTGTTTTTATTTTCTTTGGACAGATATCTAGAAGAGTTATTGCTGTACCATATGATAGTTCTATTTTTAACTTTTTGAGGACTATCTGTACTGTTTTCCATAGTGGCTACACTAATACGTATTCCACCAGTAGAGTATGAGGGTTCCCTTTTCTACACATTCTTGACGATACTTGTTATAACTTGTTGTGTTTTTGATAATAGCCATTCTGACAAGTGTGAGGTAATATCTCATTATGGTTTTGATTTGTATTTCCCTGATGATCAGTGATGTGAACATCTTTTCATGTACCTGTTTATCAGTTGCATATCTTTGTGAAAATGTCTGTTCAGCTTCTCAGAGCCTCTGCCCATTTTTAATCTTTTTTTTTTATGTTAGTTGTATGAGTTCTTTGTATATTTTGGATATTCACCTTATTAGATATATCATTTGAAAAATATCTTCTCCCATTTAGTAGGAGACCTTTTTGTTTTGTTGTTAATTTCCTTTGCTGTGCAAATTCTTTTAATTTGAGTAGTCCCGTATGTTTATTTTTGATGGTGTTTCCATTGCTGAAGAGACATAGCCAAAAAAAAAGGCCAGAGAGCATACTGTGTGTGTTTTCTTGTAGAAGTTTTATGGTTTCAGGTCTTACATTTAATAAGACTTTAATCCATTTTTAATTTATTTTTTTATATGGTGTGATAAAGTTGGTCAGTTTGATTCTTTGGCATATAGCTGTCCAGTTTTCCTAAAATTGTTTATTGAAGAGGCTGTCTTTTTCCTATTGTATATTCTTGGCCCCCTTGTTATAGATTAATTGCCCATATAAGTGTGGGTTCATTTCTGGGCTCTCTATTCTGTTTGTTTGATCCATGTGTCTGCTTTTGTACCATAATGTTTTGATGACTGTAGCTTTATAGTGTAGTTTGAAATTTTTAGGGAGCATGATACCTCCAGCTTTGTTCTTCTTTCTCAAGATTGTTTTAGCTGTTTGGAGTCTTTTGTGTTTCCATACAAAATTTAAGATTATTTATTCCACTACTGTAAAAAATGCCATTAGTAGTTTGTTAGGGGTTGTATTGAATTTGTAGATTGCCTTGAGTAGTGTGCTCATTTTAACTGAATTAATTCTTCCAATCCATGGCCAAGGTATATCTTTCCATCTGTCATCCTCAGTTTTTTCATTAGTGTCTTATAGTTTTCTGGTAACAAGTCTTTTACTTGCTTAGCTAGATTTATTCCTATTTTATTCTTTCTGATGTGATTGTAAATGGAATTGTCTTCTTAAGATCTCTTTCTGATAGCTCATTGTAGTGTATAAAAGTGCAACAAATTTCTGTATATTATTTTTGTAACCTGCAACTTTACCAAATGCGTTGATTAGTAGTTTTTGATAGTCTCTTGCAGATTTTCTATGATTTTCTGTGTTGAGTTTCCTTATTCTATGGTTACTCTTAGTGTACTACCAGATTTCTCCAGTGGTGAGCTATTCCACCTCGTCCTTAGTGTGGGATCTGGCCTGCAGAGAGCTTTCCCCAGTGTTTCTACTTTACCTGCAGCTTTTTGCATTCACTCGATGCCTGTACCAGTGTTCTCTCTCCTCTCTCGGCAGTAAACTACTGTGGCTTATTTATTACCACTTATTACCTCGTGCTAGCTGGGCTCATGATGGGGAAGTGGTGGTGGTTCCCAGTTCTACTGAAGTTCCAGCTTCAGTCTTTTTTTCTTTTTTAATAAAGGAAGGGCAACATTTATAAAATTAATTAACTTCTTTCTTTTTATTTTTTTGACTGCACTGGGTCTTCATTGCTTTGCATGGCTTTCTCTAGTTGTGACAAGCAGGGGCTACTCTTCATCGTGGTTCATGGGCTTCTCACTGCGGTTGTTTCTTTTGCTGTGGAGCACAGGCTCTAAGCCTTTGGGCTAGGTAGTTGTGGCACACAGGCTTAGTTGCTCTGTGGCATGTGGAATCTTCCTAGAGCAGGGATGAAGCATGTATCTGCTGCCTTGGCAGGCAGATTCTTATCCACTGTCCCATCAGGGAAGTCCCAGCTTCAGTCTTAAGCAGGACCTATGTCCCTAGGGCTTGAGGGGGTTCTTTCGTAATGTCTCTTCCCCTCCCTGCATGGTAGCTAGCCTCTCCTTGAATATGGGAGGTCTTGGAGGATGAGTCTTGTGCCTCTCACGTGTAGATCCCTGGTTTGTATTGGTTCAGGGTCTTGGGCCAAGATAGTTTCTTCTACCTCCTTTTGGGGGACCATGCTTGGTTCTGTTGTTGCTGTTGTTTAGCTGCTAAGTTGTGTTCAAATCTTTGTGACTCCATGGACTAAAGCAGCCAGGCTCCTCTATCCTGCGCTGTCTCCCAAAGTCTGCTCAAATTCATGTCCATTGAAGTGATGCTATCTAACCATCTCATCCTCTTCTGGTCCCTTCTCCTTTTGCCTTTATTTTTTTCTCAGCATAAGGGTCTTTTCAAGTGAGTTGACTCTTTGCATCAGCTGACCAAAATATTGGAGCTTCAGCTTCCATTCAGCTTTAGTCCTTCCAGTGAATATTCAGGGTTGATTTCCTTTAGGATTGACTGGTTTGATCTCCTTGCAGTCCAAGGGACTCTCAAGAGTCTTCTCCAGCACCACAATTCAAAAGCATCAATTCTTCGGTGCTCAGCTTTCTTCATGATGCAACTCTCACATCTGTACATGACTACTTGCTTCTACAGACAGTGGACCCTGGGTGGAGTGAGGGGTCCTTGCCGTCCTCCATCAGCTTAAGGCTTTTATGTTGGATGAGACAGTGTTGAGGGGGGCAGGCAGAGCCTTGTGCTTACACCACTGAGGGAGCTCACTCTCCAGTCTCCAGACCTGCTCCTCATCTTCCTTCTGCAAACCTGTTATAAGCCCGCTTAGGGTAAGTGCAGAACTCCTAGTGTCTGGGTTCCCGGTGATAACAACCCGCCACAAAAGTCCATACTCAGCCATTCGAGCTTTAAAATCTTTAAAGCTGTTTTCTTCTTTCTGTCTTTACTATAGCCATCTCTTCTTCCCAGCCTCTACTATAGGGAGATAATTCGTGTGTCTTGACTTTTTTTGGTGGGACTTGTCACTCTTCGGAAGCAGTTCATGTTACTGCGTTAGGACCTCAGCTCTGTGATGGGCTCAGGAAAGTTTGATTTTATAGATTAGCTGGTCTTTCTCCTTGTTAGGTGGTAGTCCATTGTAAGATCTGTTTCATTTTCAATGTACTGTCTATCCTTACTCTACTTTGTGAGGTTGTTTATAGTTTTCTTCTAAATTTGTATGAAATTAGTGAGGTGAAACTAGCGGTAAAAAACTTGCCTGCCAATGCAGGACATGTGAAGACGCAGGTTCAGTCCCAGGGTTGGGGAGGATCCCCTGGAGATGGAAATGGCAACCCACTCCAATATCCTTGTCTGGAGAATCCCATGGACAGAGGAACATAGAGGGCTACAGACCGTGGGGTCGCAAAGGGTCGGACATGACTGAAGCAACTTAGCATGCATGCACAGTAAGTATTCTATGTCATTTTCATTGAGCTGTGTTTTCAATATTTTTTCTTTCTTTCTTTTTAAATTTATTTTTGGCTCTGCTGGGTCTTTATTGCTGCATGCAGGCTCCCTCTAGTTGCAGCGAGCTGGGGCTAGTCTTCATCTCCACGCACGGTCTTCTCATTGCCTTGACTTCTCTCGGGCCGGTGTGCAGGCTTCAGTAGTTTGGGTCGTGAGCTCAGTAGGCAAGGTGCGTGGGCTGAGTAGTCGTGGCACAGGGCCTTAGTTGCTCCATGGCATGTGAGATCTTCCTGAACCAGGGATCAAAACCCATGTCTCGAAACCCATGTCTCCTGCATTGACAGGTGGACTCTTAACCACTGGACCACCAGGGAATTTCCTTCCTTTATATTTTGATATAATTTTATTTGTATGTTTTGTGTATTGAACCTGTTGTTTTCTTTTTTAACTTAAGACTTGTCATATCAATGTTGGAAAGTTATACATAGTTCTGTTTTCTGTTAGTTTGAATTATCTTATTTTTTACATCTAACCAGTGATTCTTATGTGTGTTATGAAACTTCAGGAAAGTGCACATAGATATTGTAAAATTTTGGTTCATGAATCTCTGAATCCATTTTATGGGCTTTAGATAATTCCAGATAGTTCAGACACTTAAAAGGGATTAGTTACTATTTAATAGGTGATGGCCATCCTCCTTCCTTCCTTTCTTTCCTTCAATTCCTAAACTCTTCTTTGGGGCCCTGCTCAGAATAGCATCATTTGAATTTGACCCTTTAGTACCTAGAGGCTGTTGTTTTTGGTAGTAGTGGTCAGATGATTTTTTTTTTTAATTTATCTTGATAAAATTTTTGACTCTTCTGTGAGTGTAAAAGTAGGACAGAGTTCTTATATAACCTTCATTAGCTTCCTCTTAGGTTAATAACTTGCATAATCACAGATCTTGTCTCAGAACTGAGAAATTAACCTTGGTACTAAAGCACAAGCTTATTTGGATTTCACCACTTTTCCCACTAATGTCCTTTCCAGTTCTCTGATTCAATCCAAGATTCTTCACTGTATTGACTTATTTTTAACCATGATTCTGTAAAGTGAAACTACAGGCTCACATGATGTCTGTTATGCACAGGATTTTGCTTCCCCCCTCAACCCAGTGGTAAAAAATGCAGGATTGATTGTCATTGTAATTTTAGGCTCTCTACTCGATATTCCCTCAAGTGGTCACCCCACCTCCGGTTCTACATGCCTTTTATTCCATTTTATGTTGTTGGCAGAATCATCTTTCTAAAATGTAGTCTAAGCCTTTCTGTCATTTACCCTAAAATATGTATTGATTTCCCCAGTGTTATAGGATTAAGGTGACTTGTGTTCGAGGTTCTCCGTAGTTTGGTTTGAAGCTGCATTTTTTATGTGTTTCACTACAGTGTTTACCTGTTTTTTGTTTTTTTTTTTTCTTTCTTTTTTTGGATGCTGTTACTTGCCTTAGTCTCTGTGGCTTTAATTATTGCCTTGCTCCTAACTTGTTTGTTCTTAATTAATGATTGTACCTGTTATTCTTCCTTTTATATGGTCTGTGTTATGGTCTAGTCTTCCTTTTATTAGTCTATATTATGCTTGCTAGACAGTCTCATAATTGGACAGTTTTATTCAAGGTTTTGAAAAAGAAATAGATAAGGAACTAATGTCTAATAAATGCTTGTTGTAAAGGACATGTATGTGGGGCTTTGTTTTTTAGAATATTTGCTTTGATGGTTAGAACTGGGGGAAAGTGGTCTTTCTTCTACTTTAGCTTCTAACCAGTTCTCCCTTGAATTACTATGGTGGTTTCCCACTTGGTCTTTGCACTGAGTGTATGTGTCGTCTAACTGTATTCAACAGTTAACCTATGAGTATTTCGGAGATCTGTGCTAACCTGCTCGTGAACATACTGCATTCTGTATCCGGGGCTCCAGGTGCATGAATTCCTGGAACTCATTTTCATGTGCCTCTGGCTTTTACTTTCAAGTGTCCTCATTACACCTCAAGTACAATATAAATAATTTTAGAGCAGAAGGATATTCTGGCAATATTCTAGTTTAAGGTAGAAATTTTCTTTTGAAAAATTATTCATTTGGGTGGTGACAAAAGAAATGTAAAAGCTTCTTTAGTGCAGTTGCTTTTTCAGGTATCACCCTCTTTGGTGAAAGGATTTCAATTATATGCTTTCCTAAGGAAATTATTTAACTTCACATTGAAAGTATGTATTTCTGGTTGTACTGATTGATCCTGTAAATTAATTTAGCAAATACTTGGTGCTGTACATACTAGGCGGAGAAGGCAATGGCACCCCACTCCAGTACTCTTGCCTGGAAAATCCTATGGGTGGAGGAGCCTGGTGGGCTGCAGTCCGTGGGGTCGCTAAGAGTTGGACACGACTGAGTGACTTCACTTTCACTTTTCACTTTCATGCATTGGAGAAGGAAATGGCAACCCGCTCCAGTGTTCTTGCTTGGAGAATCCCAGGGATGGCGGAGCCTGGCGGGCTGCCGTCTCTGGGGTCGCATATAGTCGGACACGACTGAAGCGACTTAGCAGCAGCAGCAGTAGTAGTACATACTAGGCACTGTTGCAAACCACTGTGGATGTGGCAGTGAATTAAACAGTACAGGTTCCTGCCTCATGAACCTTAATTTTTGGTCCTTTGTTCAGTTGCTCAGTTGTGTCCAACTCTTTGAGACCCCCATGGACTACAGCACGCCAGGCTCCCCTGTCCTTCACCATCTCCTGGAGCTTGCTCAAACTCATGTCCATTGAGTTGGTGATACCATCCAACCATCTCATCCTCTGTTGTCCCTTTCTCCTCCTGCCTTCAATCTTTCCCATCATCAAGTTCGTTTCTAGTTAGTTGGCTCTTCACTCAGGTTGCCAAAGTATTGGAGCTTCATCTTCAGCATCAAGTTCTTCCAGTATTCAAGATTGATTTCCTTTAGGATTGACTGGTTTGATCTCCTTGCAGTCCAAGGGACTCTCAAGAGTCTTCTCCAACACCACAGCTCAAAAGCACCAATTCTTTGATGTTCAGCCTTTTTTATGGTCCAAGTCTCACATCCAACTACTGGAAAAACCATAGCTCTGACTGTTGTTGGCAAAGTAATGTCTCTGGTTTTTAAGACATAGTCTAGGTTTGTCCTTCTTCCAGGGAGTAAGTGTCTTTTAATTTCATGGCTGCAATCACTGTCTCCAGTGATTTTGGAGCCCAAGAAAATAAAGTCACCGTTTCCATTTTCCCCCATCTATTTGCCATGAAGTGATGGGACAGGATGCCATGATCTTCATGTTTTGAATGTTGAGTTTTAAGCCAACTCTTTCACTCTCCTCTTTCACTTTCATTTACAGGCTTTTTAATTCCTCTTCACTTTCTGCCATAAGTGTGGTGTCATCTGCATATCTGAGGTTATTGATATTTCTCCCTGCAATCTTGATTCCAGCTTGTGCTTCATCCAGCCTGGCATTTCGCATGATGTACTCTGCATAAAAGTTAAATAAGCAGGGTGACAATATAGAGCCTTAACGTACGCCTTTCCCGATTTGGAACCAGTCCATTGTTTCATGTCCAGTTCTACCTGTTGCTTCTTGAACTGCATACAGGTTTCTCAGGAGGCAGGTAAGGTGCTCTGGTATTCCCATCTTTTGAAGAATTTTCCACAGTTTGTTGTGATGCACACAGTGCAAGGAAATGGCAACCCACTCCAGTATTCTGGCCTGGAGAATCCAGGACAGAGGAGCCTGGCAGGCTACAGTCTCTGGGGTCGCAAGAGTTGTACACGACTTAGCTTCTAAACCACCACCACACAGTCAAAAGCTTTAGCATAGTCAGTGAAGCAGAAGTTGATGTACTTTTGGAATTCTTTAGCTTTTTCTATGATCCAAGGGATGCTGCGATTTGATCTCTGGTTCCTCTGCCTTTTCTAAATCCAGCTTGAACATCTAGAATTTCTCGGTTTTTTTGAGCACTACCTTGCTAGTATGTGAAATGAGTGCAGTTATATGGTAGTTTGAACATTCTTTGGCATTGCCCTTCTTTGGGATTGGAATGAAAACTGACCTTTTCCAGTCTTGTGGCCACTGCTGAGTTTTCCATATTTGCCGGCATATAGAGAATAGCACTTTAACAGCATCATCTTATAGGATTTGAAATGGCTCTCTAGAATTCCATCACCTCCACTAGCTTTGTTCCTTACAACCTTTGTTTTTGGATATTTGGTTCTTACAACTGTTATTTATAAGTTAGAATGACTGTATAAATTCTTTTATAACATGAGATAGAATTTTTTAAAAATTCAAGAAAGAAATTCACACACATACATAACTACTTCTCTTCTGATGTTCTCTTTTGATGGACTTTCTCACAAAGTTGAATCTCAAATGAGCCTTAGGGCACATGGGGAAACCAGCGAATACCTGACATTCAGCTCAGAGTTGATGGTGATACAAGGAGTTTGCTTGCCTGTACACCCTGATCGCAAGGTGACTTACCATAGTATGCACCTTTTCTAACAAACTTGCTGCATGGGGATCCAGGAGTGGCCAGTGCAGTTGAACTTCATTGTCATCACAAGGACATTTGTTAGGGTTTCCAAAGGTGGGTTGTTGTTCAGTCTCTCAGTTGTGTTTGACTCTTTGTGACCCCATGGACTGTAGTACTCCAGGCTTCCTTGTCCCTTCACTCTCTCCTGGAGTTTGCTCAGACTCATGTTCATTGAGTCTGTGATGCCATCCAGCCATCTCATCCTCTGTCATCCCCTTCTCCTCCTGCCCTCAATCTTTCTCAGCATCAGAGTCTTTTCCAATGGATTAACTCTTTGCATTAGGTGGCCAAATGTCACAAATATAGATTGGGAGTGGAAAGAATGAATATGTTGAATACAGTGATATTTTACAGCAGAGAATGGTAACCAAATTCCATAGGTTTATAGTGTGTGTGAGTGGGGATGTGAAGATTTATTAGTAGGTCTGTGCTGACCAGCATTACGTGTAAGAATGTAATTGTGAGTGGAAGGGGATGGCACGAACAGAGGTGGAAACCCGCAAGAACTCCTGTGAGCTGGACTCTTACCATGTGCAAAAGCCTTTGGTAGTCGCTTCAGTAGCATTATTGCATTGAATTTGTAAGACTCTCAGAAGTAGTTGTAATTTTCCTCATTTTACTGATGAGAAAACAAATTCAGGAAGGTGAAGTTATTTGTCCCAAGATTGAGAAGTGCTGCCTCCCCTGGTGATGGGTGGAATTTTTTCTATCTGTTGCTTAGTGTTGGAGAGACTTAACGAATGAATTCTACCAGGTATTGTTTCTTTAGCATTCTCTCCTACCAACAAAAAATTAACCAGTCCATCTAAGAAAGAAATGGAAAATTTTTATTGGAGTCACATGTGCTAAGTCACTTAAGTTGTGTCAATTCTTTGTGACCTCATGGACCATAGCCTGCCAGGCTTTTCTGTCCATGGGACATTCCAGGCAGGAATACTGGAGTGAGTTGCCATGGCCTTCTCCAGAGGATCTTCCCAACCTAGGGATCAAACCCAGGTCTCCCGTGTTGCAGGTGGATGCTTTATAATATAAATTTTTATTGTATAATGCTAATATATAGAACTGATTTTCACTGTCTGAGAAAAAATATTTTTAGGGTGCTCTACAATGGGTATTTTAGGATGAAGAGTATTTTGGTTCTGGCATCTGGATTGTCTTATTTCTCTTTTGATCTGGCTTATGTAGTAAAATTGGAATAGACAGTGGAGTCATTTGTATATTTAATTTTTCAGTATTATGTTGGAGCATCTTTATTTTCTCAATGTGCTTTGGTTCACACATTTTTATTTAAGAAGATGGAAGACACTGGAAAATACTGAAGGTTTTTAAATTCACTGAAGTTTTTTCCTAGCCCTTGAATGGTCACTAGATGGCCTGCTGGTATTGCATTTTCACTGGCGGGTTATGACATAAGGAAGTAGGCTTCTTGCTGATGGTTTTAATCTAATGTGATATTTTAAATACTGTTTTTAAATCTACTAGGAACTCTAGATTTAGGAGTGCTATAAATTATTTAAAGGTTTGTCTTTTTATGAAATGGTGGTTTAGTGCTCTAAATGGATTTTATACCGTACATAAAACCAGACTTTGCAGCTCCGTTTTCAAGTGATGCCAGAATGTCATTTGGTGTTCATGCTTGGGATGCATGTAGTTTAGATAATAGAAATTTAATAGTTACATAAAAAAATGATTGAGCTCTAGTGTTCAAATCTGTTGAGCAGATTTGGCTTAAGAAAAAGTTCAGAATATACTTAAAGGAAAAATTTAAAATGTGAAGTCACTCTGTTTATTAACGTGTTCACAGTTAGGAATATTAAAAAGAGACGGGAAGGACTACTGTCTTCAGGTAGTGAATGTTCTACCAGCCAGTTTCCAGGAAAAAAACGAGCAATTGTTTCTGAGCAAAGATATGAATACAACACATTAGGTCTTAGATTGTATTTAGTCAATCAAATAAAAAAATTTTGTGTATCTGTGTTACATATTAAATGTAAATTAATATTTGAATATTTCTAGACCTACCTCATTAATGGTAGCATGTAAATCATTAGTCAGCCAATTAGTCTGTCAGTTGTGTCTGACTCTTAGTGACCCCCTGGACTGTAACCTGCCAGGTTCCTCTTTCTGTGGAATTTTCCAGGCAAGAATACTGGAGTGGGCTGCCATTTGCTTCTCCAGGGGGTCTTCCCCACCCAGGGATCGAACCCAGGTGTCCTGTGTTGCAGGCAGATTATTTACCATCTGAGCCACTAGGGAGGCCCCTAGTAAATTGTTAATTAACCTCCTATTCACGAGAACTCCTAGGAGTACCGCTGTTTCCTCTTTACCCTTAAATGGTGACTGTAGAGCTGTTAAGATCAGAGGTAACTTGGACTGCAAGGAGATCCAACCAGTCCATTCTAAAGGAGATCAGTCCTGGTGTTCATTGGAAGGACTGATGCTAAAGCTGAAACTTCAATACTTTGGCCACCTCATGCGAAGAGTTGACTCATTGGAAAAGACTCTGATGCTGGGAGGGATTGAGGGCAGGAGGAGAAGGGGACGACAGAGGATGAGATGGCTGGATGGCATCGCCGACTTGATGGACATGAGTTTGAGTGAACTTCGGGAGATGGTGATGGACAGGGAGGCCTGGAGTGCTGCGACTCATGGGGTCACAAAGAGTTGGACACGACTGAGTGACTGAACTGAACTGAACTGAACTGAAGGGTTTAGGTGCATAAACCACCTGTTCCTGGCCTGGCTTGTGATCTGTTTTTGTTTTAAAGGAAGCTTCCTGATGGAAAGGGTTTTATATGTACAGGTTGCAGAAGAACACATTATTTTCTGATAGCTGTATCTCTGGGAATCCTAATGAATCCCAAATAAAATGGATACCTCATGTGGCGGAGTCATCATGTTCTGTTATCCAGATATCTTGTCTCACTTTGAGGTGGTTTTGGAAACTAAAAATATTTCAGGAGAATGTGATAGAAGCTGTGTCCACATTTTGAAAACAGTTTGTCTTCCTGATAGTTTTCTCCTCTCTACATGTTCAGTCTACAGAGAACCTGCTTCCTCCAAACATGTATTCCACGCTCCTGTTGACTCCTGCTGTGTTTGTGTTAATTCCAAAAATACTTGCTTTATGTACCTTTTTGAAGAGAAAAACAGTGGCAACTTCTCAAACCTTTATTTTGCCATTGGTTAGGCATCAGAAGAATTTTATCTTTAAGTTATGAGGCTAAAATTCATCTTAAAATAATTGCTGAGTGTGAATTTTGAAAAGGGGAGAATTTTGTGACATGCTGTGTAATGAAAAAAATTAATACTTAAATTTTAAAGTTTTAATGATAAATAAACATTAAAATTTTATATAATTTAAAATTATTTTCTTGATGAAAGGAAAAAAAAATGCCTTCTTTCTTGAAGTCTTAACCATGGACTGCCAGAGAAGTTCGAATTCCCTCTTTCTTGAAAAGAAAGTGATTATAGGGGCATTCCCTGGCGATCCAGTAGATTAGGACTCAGAGCTTCCATTGCAGGGGTCCCAGGTTCCATCCCTGATTGAGGAACTAAGATCCTGTAAGCCATGTGGCTTGGCTGATTAAAAAAAAAAAAGAAAAAAAGATCATAGCCTCTATGTTCATACAGATAAAATGGCTTGTTACTAAAAATGCGTTCATCCTAAACCTATGGCATTATTAGTATACAAAATTAAAAAAATAATTTGGCCAGGCTTATAGTAGAGATACTGCTCTTTCATGTTCAAATCAGTTCTCTTGGATTTGCTTACCAACTGTTTGCACCTTTTGGTTTTTCAGTTAGGGTGTGGTTGCCAGGAACTGGACATGATGTACAGAAACATTTGTTGATTCTCAGCTCTTATTTTGAACAAACTCTCCTTGGAGGAGGCAGATTCACATACTGGAGCGCATACTCCAGTGTGGTATGTGATAAAGAAGGGGGATTCCACTTCCGAGGCGAGGCGAGGACAGAGCCTGCCTTGTGCTGGGAGCGTCCAAGTGGGCAACCGCTGCTCCTCATTAGTGTGTGTGGGCTGACGCTAGTGATGCTGGCTTAGGAAACCAGCTAAAAATTCCCTGTTGTATCCAACAGAGATCAAAAGATTTAGTCTGTTGGGTGCGCTCCTCTGACCTTCCAGGATGGTTGACAACTGTTAGTGGTAAAGCGGGGCTGAGGGTGGAGGAGAGTCATCAATACCCATCATGAAAGAGGCATCCCATCCTTACAAAGTAGTGTGGGCTTCATAGATACCAAGGAAAGCTTTAGGTAGAGTTGTTTGTATCAGTGAAATCCTTCTCTTCCCTGGAGTTGCTGTGTCATTTTAAAGTTTTAAGGGATCCAAAGTGGTGAGAATGGAGGTGTTCGATTTATTTAGTGATGGGGCTTGAGAAAGTTTATTGAAAATCATTCATTTGTTATTGATAGAAATGTGTAGGTGTAACTAAAATGTTGATTATCTTTACTTTTTGTCTAGATCTTTATTAACACAGAAAGATCACATGCTGAAACCCTGAGAATTGTAAATGTTTAATAAAATCATGAAAATAAACTAAGAGCACTTTGTGTGACAAAATGTTTCATAACTTAGTTTTATGGGAGAAACAGTAAAGGTTTTATTTTAATTAAGAAAATTTTTTAGTTTATTTTTTTATTTGGAAGAGTATAGTGTTGGGACCTGAGTTGGAATCCCAGCTCCAACACTTATCGATTAACTATATGACCTTGGAAAAAATAACCTAATTTCTTTGGCTTCAATCATCTCATCTGTGAAATGGGAAATAAAAATAGTACCTATCTCAAAATTGTTCTGAGAATTCTATTAATAAATGTAGCATGCTTAGAACAGTTCCTGGCATATAGCAAGCACACTGTAATTATTATTTATTGAGTATTTATCATGTGTTAAGCACACTGGAAGACAGTGTAGCAGGGATTTGGGGTAAGTTATTAACCTCTTCTGAGCCTCAATTTCCTCATCTGGAAAAGAAGGATAGCAATAGTTTCTTTTACTTTCATAGGTAGGATTGCATGAAAATTAAATGAATTAATTCATGTGATGCCCTTAAGGCATTGCTGGTTTTGTTGTTAGCATCCAGTAAATGTGAGCCCCCACAGATTACATACTTTAAGTCATTTTTCACACAGCCATGTGACTATATATATGTATATGCATATACTCACACACACACACATATATATTATATACATACAAACACACTCATACCCTTGTTGTTGTTAAAACAGGTGAAAAAGAAACAAGTTGAGAAATGTGGATAACCTGTTCAAGTTTGCACAGTTAGTATTTGATCTCAGGCCTTAAGTAGCCAAATCAGAAATAAGTGACCTATAGACCTCTGTTGCTTTGTTGTATCTTTTTGGTTTTGAAGATGATGTTCCTCTGATGTTTTTGTGATTCATATAAATATTTAATTTCAAGTGTGTTTTGTGAAATTTTATCATACTATTGCTCTCAAAAGCTTAGTGAATGTCTGACTGTGTAGCTTTTAATTTTAGCGTTTGTTGTGGAAGACTTGAATTCTTTATTTTGCAAAAATGTGTCTCTCTCAAGGCACCTTTGAGAGCTTTACATTTTCCCAAAAAGCTAATTGAACATATAGGGTGCATGAGTAGTTCACTTAATGCACGTTACATTGTTCTGGGAATCATGGATTCTGAATTTTTATTTTCTGATTGATGGAGCAGTAGACTTTGTGCAAACTGCTCAAACTATCATTTGCTCTGTAGTCCACCTATGGGTGAAGAACACTTAGAGGGAAATACACAAAAATGGTGTTGATGACCATATATAAGGGTGATGGGTTTTTCTCATTTCCACATTTTCTTTACTACTAGTTATTGAATAACTATTTATAAAATTATTATAAATTATTCTTTATAAAAATAATTAATTTATTATTTCAAACAAATGTATTAAAGATAATTCCTGGAGTTGGGAGTATAGAATGGACTACCTTAAGCTGTTTCTCTTGCTAGATTTTAAAAAGAGTTTACCTTGTTGTATTGTATTAATATCTTTAAAGAGAAAATGGAAGCAGTAATAGAAGCTGTCTCTCTTCCTTCACCATTATTCTTTGAGGCCCTCCTGTAGTGTTTACTATTAGTAAACACAATAAGTAGTCTTCTGCTGTGGGTACCTGCTGCAGGCTTAATTGCAAAAGGAGGTATGGAAGGTTTATGAAGCTCTCTGTGCTGTGCACAGTGTGTGTTTAACACACACTTTCTGCTTTCCCCTGAGCAGTGGGATTCTCGAAGGACAAAGGCCCCCCAGAGAGCTGGCTGAACATGGTATGGTAGCAAGCAGTGCTCCTTTATTTATGTCTTTTAATTTCATTATTTCTTTTTTTCTTTCTTCATATTTATTCTTCTCATTCATTCTTGAGTTTCTCCTGAGAAAGATCAGAGGCCTTGAGTTTATTGGCAGGAGGAACTTGGTTTTGGTACATGACTTAGCCAGTGCTGCTCCATCTTTATGGGCTTCGAGGTGGCACTAGCGGTAAAAAACCTGCCTGCAACGCAGGAGACGTGGATATGATCCCTGGGTCAGGAAGATCCCCTGGAGGAGGGCACGGCAACCCACTCCAGTATTCTTGCCCAGAGAATCCCGGGGACAGAGGAGCCTGGCGGGCTGCAGTCCACGGAGTCACAAAGAGTCGGACATGACTGAAGTAACTTAGCACACGTGTTCCATCTTTGAAGGAATATCAGAGAAATGTGTTCCATCTTTGAAGGAATATCAGAGAAATGTAGGAGAATAATTCTTTCTAGATTCACAGGGCCCATAAGTGCTGCTTGAGTGGTAGCGTTCAGGCTTGTATGAGGTCGTCTAGTTTTGAGACACATGTCTGACTCTGCTTTTTCCGTCTGCTGAAGGTATTAATATAAGTCTGAATATTAGTTGAAGTTTCTTCCCAAACTTTTTCCTCAGGAAAAGTAGTAGGTAGTGTCTTTAAACTTGGTTTTTCCATTAATATTTGTTTCGAACTACTTTTTGTTGTTGTTGGTACGCATTTTTAAAAATAGACTTTACTTTTTAGACAAGTTTCAGGTTGACAGCAAAATTTGAGTGGGAAGTATAGAGAATGAACTCGTAGGAACTCCCCTCCCTGCCACACATGGGTTATCTGGCTGTCAGCACCCCTCACCAGAGTGGTACCTTTGTTATAATTGGTGAACCTACATTAATATGTAGGTTCATTGGACTCATTAGAGAAGATCCCGATCCTGGGAAGGATTGAAGGCAAGAGCAGAAGGGGATGACAGGGGATGAGAAATGGTTGGATGGGATCACTGACTCAGTGGACATGAGTTTGACCAAGCTCTGGGAGATGGTGAATGACAGGAAAGCCTGGTGTGCTACAGTCCATGGGGTCACAAGGAGTGGGAGGCGACTGAGCTACTGAACAACAACATCGATACATTGTTGGCATCCATAGTTCATAGTTTACTTTAGGGTTGAACATTCTGTGGGTTGTAACAACTATGTAATGACATTTACACACCTTGTAGTAGTATACAGAATAGCTTTACTGTCCTAGAAAATCCCCTGTTCTTCCTATTTTTCCCTTCTCCCCTCCCCTGTAACCTTGGGCAACCGCTGATGTTTTTACTGTGCCCATAGTTTTGCCTTTTCAGAATGTCCTATAGTTGGAACCGTACAGTATGTAACCTTTTCCAGTGGGTTTCTTTGATTTAATAATCTGCCTTTAAGTTTCCTTCATGTCTCTTCATGGTTTGTTAGCTCATTTCTTCTTAGGGCTGAATGACTAATATTCCATTGTCTGGATATACTGCCTTTTGTTCATTCATCTACTGATGGACTTCTTGCTTGTTTTCAAGTTTGGGCAGTCATGAGCAAGGCTGCTGTAAACATCTGTGTGCAGATTTTTGTGTGGACATAAGTTTTCAGCTCATCTGGGTAAATACCAAGGAGCATGATGACTAGGTTGCATGGCGAGAGTATGGTTCAGTTCAGTTTGGTTGTTCAGTCGTGCCCGACTCTTTGTGACCCCGTGGACTGCAGCACGCCAGGCTTCCTTGTCCAGCACCAGCTCTCCGAGCTTGCTCAAAACAGATTGTCTTCTGAAGCAGCTATACCATTTTGCATTCCCTCCATCAGTGAGTGATAGTTGCTGTTGCTCTGCCTCCTGGTCAGCATGTGCTCAGTGTTTTGGATTTTGACCATTCTGATAACTATATTCTAGCAGGGCTGTCTCACTGTGGTTTTGAATTGCATTTTTCTGATGGTATATGCTGTAGAGTATTGTTTCATATACTTATTTGCCATCTGTATAGCTTCTTTGGTGAGGTGTCTGTTCAGGTCTCCGACCCATTGTCTAATAGGGCTCTTTTCTTACTGTTGAGTTTTAAGAGTTCTTTCTATGTTTTGGATAATAGTCCTTTTTCAGATAAGCCTTTTGCAGATATTTTTTCTCAGTCTGTGGCTTGTCTTATCGTTCTCTTGAGAATTAATGTATTTTTAAATGAGACATTGCTTAGACATATATGAAAAACTTATCAGTGCCGTTTTATACGCTTATGGAGATTACTTGATTTGACTTTAAAAATTTAGGGTAATTAAACACATCTGATAATTGTTCCTAGGAGAGTGACAGGTGTGAACGGGCCTCGTGGAGGTCGCTTGATGAGCGGTGTCTGAGCAGTGTGTAAGTTTACAGTCATCACAAGTAGATACTTGTGGGGTGAATGAGAAAAAGCTTCGTCCCAGTATGATAGAAATGAGTACTTGGAGTTGGGATAAAATTTCCAGAATGCACTTCATAGGAGGTCAGAGGGTGCTCTTTTTCACACTGCAGTGGTGGGGATGGAGCTGACGTGCTCTGGAGTACTGTATTCCATGATTAATGAGGTGGTGTTAGTGACACTGGTGATAAAGATGTGCACGGAAGCTGGAATAAAATGGTTCCGTAATATGTTACAGATAATAGTGATTACGTTTAGGCTTTTTTTGTTTGTTTGTTTCTTTGTTTCTAAATCCTTTTAATCGTTATTCCTTACTTGAGGTCACCTCTTTGCAGTTGCCTGATTTTGACATACATGATACACTGTGGGAATTTCTTTCACACTCAATAGTGGGAAGTTACGTGTGATGATTACTTGTGTGTGGGATGTTACCTGCTTGGGAGTAGACCAACCGTCATTAGGAAAATTGATTAAATCCCTCTCATACTTTTTTGAAAGTCTCTTTTTGAAACATTAATTTCCGTCATTAACATACCCTTTGGAGAACTCTAAATTGTTGGATCAAACATTTAATTTTGCTTTTGTTATTGTATAGGATATTGTACCTGTGGATGCTTCTTATGAAGTGAAAGAACTGTATGTGCCAGAAAATAAACTTCATTTGGCAAAAACAGATGCAGAAACACTACCAGCATTGAAAATTAATAAAGTAAGTGCTTTGTCCTTTTTTCATATCAGGTGCTTTAATCCTATAGATAGATGTTGGTCTGTAGAATTTGATTTTATTGATGTGTTTGAGGGCATGAGTGGTGGTGGTGGTGGTCACAGTTGTATGTATCACCATTCTGAGGATGGGAAATATGTTTAATTTATAAAACCATATTCCCAAGTTACCATGGCTTTGATTTTATTTTACTCATAATATTTATTTTGAAATACCAAAAAATAGAGGTTATATAAGATTTTAGGTCTATCAGAAGGAGTGGATTCTAAAAATTAAAAAGCCTTTAATAATTTAATAATTAAAATGAACATTTTTTTCCCTAAACATGTTTCCTAATCCCTTGTCAAGACCCTGATTTTCCCTTTCTTATATTGTGAAGAATAATTATGTTGTATTGTAGTGCTAATAATATGATTAGGTGTTTTTCCCAATAAGAAACTGCTTAAACTAGATATGATGACAGTGGAGACTATAATTTATCACTTTCAAATCTTTAGATAATTTTAAATTGTATCATTCAGATATACTTTAAAAATAGTTTTAGAAATAAGAACTTAAACTAGGAATAGAATTTCCAAGCTTTTCTTCTAGTGTAGTAAAAATCCCAGACACCCAGGGAGGTGCCAAGTAAGGAGAAAGTAAGGAGTAAGGAGAAAAATAAAACTCTCAAACCTACTGAGGCTGGAGAAAGACTCTTGAAAGACTTACTCAAATTCCTGATAGGAGTACATTGTCTAGGTGGTTTGTGTGATTGGGTTTCTAACCAGAAGCTAAGACATGTTGCAGGGAGCAAGGAGAAGGGAGAGTTGGGGAGCAGAGTCACTCAAAGCTGACTTTACTAAGAACAACAGATTTTGTCACTAACAGACTTTATGTCAATTGAATAAACACACACACACCCATTGGGGTAGGCAGAGAGAGAGAAGAAAGAAACTGAGAATGAATGGATCCGAATCCAGGTCAGTCAGACTCTGTAACCCAAAAAGATAGTAGCTTTTTCAAATGTGAACCTTTTTTCAATACAGTGGTTTGTACTTTGCTTAGCAGTATGAAAAATAATTAATTTAAAAAATGTAGTCTACATCATGTAATGTATTAGCTCGGGCTGCCACAACAAAAACCGTAGCCTGGATGGCATAAACACAGACATTTCTTTTCTCACGTTCTGTAAGAAAGAAAGTCCAAGACCTAGGTGCTGGCTGACTTGGTCCCTGACAAGGCTCCCTTCCTCTCTAGCTGTCAGACACCTTCTCACCATATGCTCAGGGTGAGAGTCGAGCTCTGGTGTCTCTTCCTTCTCTTATGTGGGCACCAGACTGTTGGACGAGGACCCAGCCTTATGACCTCTTTTAAGCTTCATCACCTCCTTAGGGCCCTATCTCCAGTTCACATTGGGGGCGTCAGCATATTTGGGGGGGACATAAACATTCAGTTTATAGTAGATACCATCTAGAATTAGATTCCAGTAGAGACAAATAGGGGCCATGTCAGGTTTAGGAAAAATTAATAAGAGGAGAACTTGAAAATGAAACAATTTGGTGCATGAATATAATTTTTTCCTGTGAATTGAAGGAGGGGTGTACTTTGCCATTATTTGATTTTTCAGTGGAACATGCTGGCCAGCATACTTTGGGAATACATGGTAAGCCACATCTTACTGCACACCTCTTGGCCAGGTGCTTTATCTTTTCTCTTTTGAGAATCATGGCTATATATATACATATATATACCAAGTTAAAAATGAGCATATCCAGCTTACATTGTTGTTGTTTTGTCGCTAAGTTGTGTCTGACTGTTTGCGACCCCACAGACTGTAGCCCTCCAATCTCCTCTGTCCATGGGATTTCCCAGGCAAGACTACTGGAGTGGGTTGCCGTTTCTTTCTCCAGGGGATCTTCCTAACCCAAGGATTGAGCTAGCATCTCCTGAAATGCAGGTGGATTCTTTACCGCTGAGCCACTGGGGGAGCCCCCTGCAGTTTACATTAATTCATCATTATCAATTCTTTAATATTCTGATCAGATACAGTAGAAATCTTAAAGTTCAGGAAATAATACAGTGTTTGTAAAATGAATGTCATTGGTGAGGGACACTTTGGGTAAGTATTTTTATCTAAAGTTTGTTTTAGTTTAGAACAGTGGTTGTCAGAGTGTAGTTTCGAGAAATTATTGTTAACATTTTCTGGGTACCTGTTAAAAATACAAATCTTTGTCCCCCATAGCAAACCAGCTAAGTCAGAAACTGGTGTGGAGCATTCTTCATTTAACAAGTCTTCCTTTCTTATACATATTGAAGTTTGAGGAAGACTGGTTTAGGAGATGCTATTCTTATTAGAAATGTTATTTAAATTTATTAAGAAAAACGCATATTTTCTTAGTGCCCTTGTTGTTTACTAGATTTGTATAACCTATAATCATTCTTGAGAAGTTTGTTACTATTACTTTCAAAATGAAACTCCAGAAGACCATTACTGCTTTTGTTCATGAGCACATGAAATAGAGCATTGTTCTTTACTGTCTCATTTACTAGGTGGATATGCAGTGGGTGCAGGTTTTGGCAGAAGGCTGGGCAACCCCGCTGAATGGCTTTATGAGAGAGAGGGAGTACTTGCAGTGTCTTCATTTCGATTGTCTTCTGGATGGTAAGACTTTGGACATTCAGGTGCATTGAGTGTGGAAAAGAGGGCACATATTTGCAGGGATTGGTCACTGTTTAGAGAGAGTACTGGTAACATCTTAATTGGAGATAGCACTTTAAGACTAAATTGTATCAGTACTGAATATTTTAAGTATATCCTGAGATCGTCTTTCCAGCTTTAGTTTTTGCCTTTCCAGCTTTAGTTTTCCTGATTGTGATTTATTGTGGGAGAGAAGGACAATCTGGGGATTAGGGCTGAAAATGGATTTAAAAAATGAATGTAGTTTCCCTATTCCGTATCTACCTGATCACGGTAGAAAACCTCTTCCGAAAGTGTACATAGTCACTAAATTGTGCTGTACTGAAGCCCATGCTTGCTTATTAAGCCAGGTGTTCTAACAAGGTATCAGGGAGTCCAAGTTTAGGAATCCTGAAATAGGTGGCTGAAAGGATGGTTCTTATTTTAAAACACTGAAGCAATTGCCAAAGAAATCTATATTTAGGATATTGCCATTACATTCTAGCTCCTTAAACTTTGTATACTGCTGGAACATTAATTTACTACAGTAAAGGAGATATTACTAAATTGTAAAGAACTCCAGTGCCATATGATCTGGCAATTTCACTTCTGGGTATTTATCTGAAGAAAACAAAAACACTAACTACATAAGATATATGCACCCATATGTTCATTGCAGCGTTATTTATGGTTACTAAGACGTGGAATCAACCTAAGTACCCGTCAGTTGGTGAATGGATAAAGAAGACACACACACACACACACACACATGTGGAATCAACCTAAGTACTCGTCAGTTGGTGAATGGATAAAGAAGACACACACACACACACACACACACACACATTTTGCCATTTGTTGCAATGTGGATGGACCTGGAGGTTATTATGTTAAGTGAACTAAGTCAGAGAAAGACAAATTTCCAAGTGATTTCACTCATATGTGGAATTTAAAATACAAAAGAACAAACAAACCAGAAATAGAGTCGTAGATATAGAGAACAAACTCGTGGTTGCTAGAAGGCAAGGGGTGGGAATAGGCTAAGGTGAAGGGGATTAAGAGGTGTAAACTTCCAGCTATAAAATAAATAAGTCACAGGCATATACTTATTAGCATAAATATAATACTGTAATAATCTTATATGGTGACAAATGATTACTGGACTTGTGATCATTTCATAATGATTTAAATATTGAATTTAAATATTGTATTTAAATGTTGAATCACAGTGTTGTACATCTGAAGCTAACATAATATTGTATGTCAGCTACAATACTTCCATATAAAAAGAAATCATAGAACCCTACAAAATTGCAACCATGTTCTTCTGTGTTATGAAGAACTTTTTTTGACCAGGGGAGTAAATAGATACTGGAAAATGTAATTCCTAATCCTTGTTCTCAAGAAACTTTATCACAAGAACATAAGGATTGAATTTTACTTTTTGATTTTCTTCTTTGGAAATAATGGTAAAAGTTACTGTGGACTGTCTCCTTAGTAATGATTCAGTCTTGGCTGTGGTACAGATCTGTCTATTAATTTTCCATTTTGACTCTACCTTGTGGTAATTTTAAAATGACTCTCAAGCAGTTATCACTGATTTTGTTGACATCTTTTGCCCCAAGATGGCATGCCATGATTTCCAAAAAAATATGGTTTCTCTTTGATATGTAAATAATATCCACATATGAATTTGAGAATGCATTTTATTTTCCTAACCTGTACATGATGAGTGGGAAAAGAAGAAAACACTTTTCGCCCTTGAAAGGTTGGGAACCGAGAATGTGCCTTCAGTCTCACTAGCAGCATATTTTGGTGTAAATGGAGACACGGATTATTTACTTGTTTCGTCACCCATGATAACTGACATTAGTTCCGGTCTGATCAAAAACCAAAAAAAACCATTTTGAGTGTTTTTGTCTTTGTCTTTCTCAAGGATCTAGACCCAGGTCTAGCAAGTATCTTCAAGTAACTTGCCACTCAAAATGTAGTTATCAGCAAGTGTTTGTATTTGTCCTGAAAGGGCCCTGAAGCACAATTCCTAATCTTACTCGTACATTTTTAGTGATGTTAGGTTTAACCAGCTTCTCTTCCTTGTTACGTCTGTGATTCTTCCCCCTAAAGGCAGTTTCATGAGTGGTTGTGAAGAGGATGGCTACAATTGATGTTCTTAATTTTTGCTGTTTTAAAAAAAAAACACAACTCTGGATTTGTTGCTTGTTCTCTCCCTGATTTTCTGTGCCAGGTGCCAATAGAACATATTACTGGAGTAGTAAATCTTTTATTGTTTGAAGAGTGTCTGCTGAAGTGTGAAAGGTAGATATGAGACCTGTTGAGTAACATAAGCTGTGTGCTTTATCTTCTTTTGTGCCCTGCAGGGGGTGTCATTAACTTGTCAGTACCTATAGTCCTGACGGCTACTCAGGAAGACAAAGAGAGACTGGATGGCTGCACGGCATTTGCGCTGATGTATGAGGGCCGCCGGGTGGCTATTCTTCGCAATCCAGAGTTTTTTGAGCACAGGAAGGAGGAGCGCTGTGCCAGGCAGTGGGGAACAACATGCAAGAATCATCCTATATCAAGGTCCTGAGTAAACCTTGCTGCGTTTTGTCTTGATTTGCCAATAATGCTTGTGCTGAACTGTGAGGCATTACCTGTATATCAGCTCTGCCATCGGAACCACGAATATTTTGCAGGATCAAGGCTGGAACTTACATTCGTGTGATGAGCATACAGGCTTGTCATTTTGGTGCAGACAAATGTTCAGCAAATACTGTTTAAGCACTTCCTGTACACCAGGCTGTGAGCTAGGTGCCAGTGCTGGGAACATTGGGTGATGTGCACGGCAGGCACAGTCCTTTTGTGCTTGGTGTGTGCTGTGTGGTGGTGGAGCAGATACTGATCTTGCATTTACAGGTAGGATGTGAGGGCAGGATGCTGCAGGAGCCCACGGCAGGGTGATTTTATCTAAGCTGGACTTTTAATTGCACATTGTGTTTCAATTTAATTGAACATGGTGTACAAACAGTGCAGTTTTAGTCCCCGCAAAGGGCCTAATGTTATTTTATGTATTGTATGTGAAATATTATCACCGAAGTCACATTTCTGTCCTTTGTTTTAAAGTAGACTTTGAACTGTAAAAGAAACTGAGGGAGTTCTCCAGCAGTCTGTGGTTTGGACTCGGCGCTTTCACTGCTGGGGCCAGGTTCCATCCCTGATCAGGAAACAGAGGTCCTACAAGCTTTACGGTGCAGCGAAAAATAAAAGCCCTAAGTGAAATTCTAGTAGCTCTGTATATCTAGAAAATGTATATAGCGTCTGTTTAAATCATGGAAGTGTGCTAAATTTTATTTCATTATCTTCTGTAGGACAAAAAAGGGCAATTAAATTTTAAAAATAGGCAGATATGGGACTTTGCTGGCGGTCCAGTGTTTAAGATGCCACACTTCCACTCCAGGGGGCTTAGGTTCGATCTGATCGTTGGTAGGGGAGCTGAGATATACTGACTCCTCTGTCCCTAAATGCCAGTCACTCTACTCCCTGGACACTGTGTTCCAGCGCCCTGTTTGTTTTCTCTGTAACATTTATCACTAGCTGTATTCCTCTGGTTTCTCCTGTCTTTTCTCATCATCATTACTTTAATTGCTCAAAAGTTTAGGATTGGAAAACACAAACAGGGCAGTGACCCATTTTTCTGTTAATCAACATGCAGCAACAATTAAAAGAATGTTTTTGTTACTTAAAAAGTTATAATTATTCAATTTTGTTTGCATTTCATATGCAAATATAATAGCTGTATCACAAACACTTTATGAAACTATAAAATGTATTCTAAATCTACAGCATTTCTTATTCCCAGTTCAGTTGATAAGCCAAACAGATTTACCATTAACTTTAAGATGAGCATAATTTATAGGTATATATAACTTGTGTGAGAGAAATGGTCTTACTTACTTCAATCTTGATTCCTGTTTAAAAAAATTATTTTCTTTCTCTCACCATTAGATGGTTATGGAACAAGGAGATTGGCTGATTGGAGGAGATCTTCAAGTCTTGGACAGAATTTATTGGAATGATGGTCTTGATCAGTATCGTTTTACTCCTACTGAGCTAAAGCAGAAGTTTAAAGATATGAATGCAGGTAAGACATGGATCTGATTATCTCACATGGGACTGCTTGGAGTCTCTGCTTGATGGGGAAAGGATTTTTTCCAATACTTACTAAAAAGTAAGACAGATTGAGGAGTAAAGATAAGTGGAGTTAGCAATGGAATATGTAAGGAAAGCTATTATAATCAGTCTGAATCCACCTGTGTAGTTCAGTCCCATTCTGTGTAAAACAATAGAAATAATGACATTCTGCAGAAAACAATAGAACAGCAATAACATGCTCACTGTTCATTCACCAAATGCTCATTGTTCATCTGTTGTATGTGCTGGAGTGCCAAGCGCTGAGTATTCCTAAGTAAACAGGAGCTTATGGTGTATTAGAGACAGTCAAAAAATAACAGAAAAAGTCATTGAAGAGTAGGTTAATAATGATTTCAGATTTCTGAATTAGGATGAAGTGGAGCAGTGGAAGTGGAGAGTCTAGAAACTCTTCTTTATAATACTGCCTAGAAAGTATCCCAGGACAGGGATTTTTATATTAGACATCTGTGATTAGCAGAGCTTTTACACAAAAGTAGGTAAATAATGTGTTTATACTGGTACACCCACAGGTGCCACAGCATTTGCTGTAGATTTTGGGAGGCTTTTTTAAGGTCTGAAGAATTTCGAGCCTCTTATAATCTACTTATGCTAATTATGAATTCTCACTCCAGAAATGGTTAAACCCTAAGCATGGGTGCTGCTTTTTCAAATAACACCTGTGTAGAAATTGAGGAGATAGCTCTATTGTAGTTTGCTGATATTTGATATGACATGATATGGATCAGGAACTGGAGATGTGATCTGGGCACACCCCTTCAGAGCTGCACGGGCCTCAGCAGCCTGCCTCATTCATTCACATTTCCTGTTTAGACACCTCAGAGTATTTGATAGTGTAGGACCACATTTCTGCTTCTGAATTTTATTCCTCTCCTCTGAATTTGAAGCACATGTTTGGCCTAAGCCACTTGTGCAGGAATTTCTTTATGACACGTGCTGCTTGCTGATACAGCAGCTTGCTTTCTTCCTTTTTGCTAATGTGTTTTGGGCACAGTTGTAGGGGACTGTATCATGCCTGCTATAAGTCCGGATGGTACCTCATTCTCTTTTATCAGTATGTGACTTAAAGGTCCATGTGTAAGTCTGTTTTGGCCTTTGAAGTGTAAGGAAGAGGGGCTTCTGGGAGAGGTTTTCCTTTCTAAAGAGAATCAGGCTTAGGACAAAAAGTTATCTTTTTCCATCCTTCTTTTTCCTCTTGCTTTGGATGTGGTCATGTGCAGGTTCAGTGTTTGGAGCTCTGGCAGCCATTTTGTAATCATGAGAATCCATGAGAATCTTATATTGTTTGAGTTTCTGATCAACCCTCAAGTCCTCTGTATCTGCATTTCTTACTCAAAGACCTAACGCCTGTTTGAGCTGTAGAAGATGCTTCTAGTTGAGTCTTATCTTGTTTGTGGCCAGAAGAATCTGATAAATTAGCATGTATAGACCCTTTTTTTCCTAGTAAGCAGGAACATGTTTAACTGAGGACTTGCTGAGACCTGCTCATTTATTTTTTTTTTCCAAAATAATTTATATCAGGAGCTCATGTTAATAAATAATTTTTTGGCACCGTTGAAGGGTCTTATCATGAAATTATCATTCATAATCAGAGACTTTATGTTACATCTGTTTTGTATTCTTCCTTGTGGGGCCAAACATTTTAAATCATTTAGAGAATTTGTTGCATAATGAGTGATTGCAACTTTTGTTTAAAGTAGCTGGGAGCCAGTTATTTGCCTTAAATCAAGCAAAAAAGATGGGGTGTTATTTTGTTTACTTTTCCATTTTAGACTAAAGCAAATAAACAACAGATTGAGGACCTTCCTTTATAGTTCTTACTCACTCTTTTCCGGAAGCTAGTAACAGGTCATCTACTTGTGTGTACAAATCCTAATTCAGGGGAGAGAAAAGAGGAAATTTTTTTTTTCCTTTTACTTAGGATTCTTTTTTAACCTCTTCCTCCTCCTTCCCTCATCATAGTAGAAGAACTCTGATTCCCTGTGTGGGCTGGCCTGTGCATATTGATATGATCAGTTTTGGTGTTTCTAACCCATTCTGTAGCTGGAAGGATTGGAAAATCACTAATACCCATGTGATTGCAAGGTGTCATGGTTCCAGGTGACAGGTTCTTTGAACCATTGATGATTGACCACTGTCTTGCAAAGAATGAATTTCACTTAAGCCTATTAAGAGCCAAGTTAGTGTTTATTATACACAGTGGAGTCCTGCTGGGTTATGAAGGGAACCATTGGCATAATTCCTTTCAAGCAAGTGTGTGGTAGCACAGTGCTGAATAAATCTGAAAAAGCCTTGTAGAGTTTATTGAACCAGACCATATTTTAAATGAATTGACAGAAACAGTAGATAGATATCTTAGGCAAAGTTGGGAACGATAGATACATGAGGAAGCTGAGGCTCAAGCAGATTGTCTGCCTCTGAAGGCACTGCCGCAAGGCAGTGAGCAGGAGATGTACTATCTGAGGTTGGGTGACGGAGCCTCTATCAGCCAGGTCAGGGCACACTCAGATGAGGCTGTAAGCGTCATCTGACAAAGTAGGTATTTTAAAGATGGGTGGTCAAGGTTAAGGGAGCTGCCAAGGAATGACGAGGCATCTGGGGACTAGCAGTTTGGGGTAGTATTAACCATTCCTGACGTTGTTTCTTAAGTGGGGTAAGAGAAGGCCGGCGCTGCAGGGAAGGGCAGCGGGCAGGAGATAGTTGTCGGGGTGTAGGCATGGCTGCAGTCGCCATGCTGGGGCAGGATGCTGCTGGGGCAGATGTTTTCTCCTCCATCCTCTGCTTGCCTGTTGGGGTCTGTCTTGGGGAGGTAGGAGTGCGGCCCTCCCCCTGCCCCTGGACACACATGTTCACACACACATGTACACGTGCACACAGGTACAGGAGGAGACAGGGACTAGAGGGGAAGGTGAACGCAGAGCAGACAGTACAGGGTCTATTTGGCAAAAAGCTTTATATTCAACATTACGTGAATTAACGTGAAAACGTTAGTTACTTTGAAAGCACTTTTAAGAAAGAAAACAACTGGCTGCCATGTTTCGGGTATGAGAGTCCCTGTTTGTGAAAAATTCTAGTCTATTCATATTTACTCAAGTGGCCTATCTCTGTCTTGTGGATTTTTTTTTATTCCCTCATGAGCAGTTCAAGTAAAAGAAAGACTGGTGATTTATGACAGGCCTAAGGGAGGAGGGGGATCAAACTTGTTTTTTTTTGTTTGTTTGTTCCCAACTCTCTTAAAACATCCCCCACAGAAATAAACACAGAGCGCCCTCACCTTTCCCCTCTCCCCCACCAGCCGTGTCACTATTCTTAGGATTCTTGTTCAGCTACTGCATTGATTTGAGGGAAATCAGAAATGCCTGTACTTACAGGCATTTGGGGTAAAATGGCAGACAGTAGAGCTTGCCTAGGACTGGAAGAGAAGACTTATTAATTAGTGCTGTATGTAGGACAGTTTTCAGAGAAGTTGAAAGGAGGAAGCAGGAAGATGTTGTAATTCTGGGTTTAGTGGTTGGGATGCAGTCCAGGACTCTGCCTGTGGGCTGGGCAGCGAAGCGCAGTTCTGAGAAATGTGGGGGCAAGAGTCTGGAGCACTCCCCTGCTGACCAGTCCATTCGTGGCTCACAGCAGCCCTGCTGGCAACCTGCTGCCGTCCCCGGGTCCTTTGCTGAGGAACTGCAGTGCAGGGGCCTGGCCCAGGTGTTTTCAGGATGCCGCTCGGCCAGGCAGCCTGTGTCCTGCCTGTATCCATGGCATCGGGGTCCACCCTCCTTCCACCACCAGGAAGCACTCCTGGAGCCATTCCTTCCCCATCACATGTCAGTGCCTCCTCAGAAGAAGCTTCCCCACTGTCTTCTTCCCCTTCCACCTGCTGCAAGAAAGGGATCAGACTGTATTTAACATGATGTGTTGGCTCCTGGATGGTATCAAATGCAGAGGAGAAGGAGAGAAGCTAACTGTGGGGTTCTTCCTTACTTAGGCATGAAATATAGATGTCTGGGGAGCTGGGCCTGCTTTTGGCTTGAGCTGGGTAATAGTGAAGGTGGAGAAATTGAGGGGGTGGGAGCGGTAATGAGCAATATCTATTGAAATGTTTTTAGTAATAAGTCTCTGTAACTGATGAGTTGGAAGGTCGGGACTTAGAGATGCAGCTAACAGAAGCCATCTGTATGCACATGGTAATTGAATCCAGGCAGAGGGTGAGTTTCCTGAATGAGTCTGTAAAGAAAGAATGTCATAGGACCCAGCAGTGAACCTTATGGTTCTGAGAGGACTACAAGATGTCAGAAACAGGTGATTAGACTAAAATGGGCCAAGCAGAGTATAAAATGTCATACGCATTTGATCACATCTGTGTAAAAATGTATGCATGAGGAGAAAAACTAGGAGACTCTGCAAAAAACCAAAACCAATTATATTAAGATCATGCATTTGGGTTGTTTTTTTCTCTCCAAAATTTCTTCAGTATTTCATTTGTATGTATGTGTTAGTCATTTGGTCTGACTGTTTGCGACCCTTTGGACTGTAGCCTGCCAGGCTCCTCTGTTCATTAAATTCTCCAGGCAAGAATGCTGGAGTGGCTACCCATTCCCTTTTCCAGGGGATCTTTCTGACCCAGGGATTGAACCTGGGTCTCCCATGTTGTGAGGGTAGCACCTGTCTTCACTGTTGCCACGTGGTTCTGGTGTATGGGTGTTGGTTGTGATCAGTCACAGGAGCCTGCCTGTATGCTGGGGGAGGATCCCATTGAGTGAGCAGAGACAGTGGAAGCCTGGACGATGGTTTATTTTATATGGAAAATGTGGGGCACATGTTTCTCTGCAGCAGCCTTCTGGTTTTGCTGTCTCTCCACTCCACCCCCCGACTCTCTCCCACATCAACCCTGCACAGTCTCCTCGGCCAGTTCTCTCTGAAGTACGGCTGATAAATGCACAACCTCTGTTTGGAATGCAGTATCCTTCCTAACCTGTGTTTCAGAATTCTACATGATATCTCGTGCTAGGCTTCGTATCCATCTTTGACCAAATGGATAATTTGATGTCCTCAGACACATCTGCCTTCCTGTTTCCACACTTTTGATCTCACCAGGTGGCTTGGCTGCAGTGTTTTCACTTCTATCACTCAAATTTCATTTGTCTTTGAGAGGTCAGTAAATTACAGCCTGCAGGCCAGATCTGGCCTACTGCTGGTTCTTGTAAATAAAGTTTTATTGGGAAATATGCACACTCATTTATGCATCATCTGTGACTGTTTTTACACTACTCGTGCAGAGCTGAGTAGTTGCAGCAGAAACCCCATAGCCTGAAAAGCATAAAATATTCACTCCAGCTCTTGAAGGAAAAAGTTTGCTTTTGTGCATAGCATCAGCAACTTCACAGTGTGCTTTCTATAAGCCAAAATAATAGAATTCCTGGTTCTTTCACAGAAATGAAGGCAGAGGGCTAGAAAGAGATGGAAATCATAATATTCTTGCCTAGAGAATACCACGAACAAAGGAGCCTGGCAGGCTACAGTCCATGGGTCACAGAGAATTGGACATGACTCAGCAACTAACATGTGCACACACACACATCCCAGGAATGAGGACAGAGGGCTAGAAAGAAATGGGAATCATAAATGTTAATGCTAAGCTTCAGTCATTTTGTAGGTAATGTCCCATTTTCAAACACAGTTGAAACTCTGATCTTTGGTAAAGCATTCAGTCTTAAACTAAGCCATAAGGAGTTATAAGTGAAAAGGTAAATATTTTATACCAGTTATGGTGTGACAGCAGGGAATTCACTGTCCTTTAGGAAATGGGGATGAGAATATGAAAAATTATTGAGAGTTGCTGTATCGGTGGGCCAAGGTCCTTAGTAGCCCATTATTCTTTTTCCATCCTTGATGGAAAATTGATGGAGGAAAATTTAATAGCGATGCATGTTGGGTTATGTTAGTTGGGACAATACCTTGGGAATGTAAGCTTCCAATGGATCAGTTACTCCTGTTACATTGTTCATCCATGTAAGTTCTTTAGTGGAGAAACCAGATGGTAGGGATGAAAATGCAGTCTGCAGCTACAGATAGTTAAAACCATTTGGGTAATTCATTGATAAATAGTTATAAGGGATTGAAAAGACTGGAGGTTTAGGGAAAGCCTGGTAATACTGGGAAGAAAAAAATGGGCAGACCAAATGATTACTGCATTTCTGAATGGACCTGATAATAAGGAAATAATTCTACCTGGAAGAAATTTTGGCAGTAAAATCCTTTATATGCTGCTAATGTAAACTTTTAAGAAGTCATTCATCTTAACTTTATCTGTTAAATGTCCATGTGGAGTGAGATTAATTCTTTTTGGAAAGGAAGCCTAGGTAGGTGAATTATTAGAACCTGTGAAATATGTGTACTTGAGACAGACAGAATTTATTTTTTATGTTTTCTTTTGCACATCCTGTCATATAAATAATCTTGCAAAATGGCGATCTTACAGAATGAGATTTGCCCTGACTGAAGTCTAGGAATGTAGTCATCACACACCTGAGATGTATTACCCAGGGGTCTGCTCACAGTTAGGCACCTGTTCCTCATTAAGGACAGCGAAGGCCGCATGTCCCAGCGCAGAGCTAACGCACCCTCGTCTTTAAACACTCACTGGGGTGTTCGTCTGGAGTAGACCTGGAGCCGCCAGTAGAACAGTGGGTTCAATTTCCCTGCCAGGAACTTTTAGATATGGTGTTTTTCTGTTTTTTTTTTTTCTTTTTTTTTAAGAATGAATTGTCTTAAGGAACTTAGATTTATTAAATAACTGCCATGTACATCTCAGCGTGCTGGGTACTTTATATTCTCTTCATAACAATAAATTTAGTATCACCTCACTAGGAAGATTTCAGAAGTGAAATGAAGACCTCAAAGACCACAGTCTATGGTTAAAAACTGGTAGACTTGTGATTTGAAACTGTAAATGTCCTGTTCCAAAACAATGCTTCTTCCGTGTGTATCTTCACTTTTAAAAAGTTTTAGAGAAAATTTCAAATATATGCTACTTATATTTGTAAGTAGATATATTAGGCTTCCTTGGTGGCTCAGATGGTGAGAATCTGAAGTAACGCTTTACTTTTGTAATAGTATGAATGAGGCCCCATATACCTCCAACCCAAATTCAGTTGTACCAACTCTTGACTAATCTTGTTTCATTTGTGCTGCTGCTTACCCCCACTGCATTCGTGCATGTTATTCTGAAGCACATCTCAGACCTCATGTCATTTCCATCTAAATATTTCAGAAAGTATTTCTCAAAAGTTAGGACTTTGAAAGTAAAGCCATATCACTGTTGCACTTAAATAATAATAGTTTATTAATATTATCAAATAGGCTTCCCCGAAGGCTCAGCAGTAAAGAATCTGCCTGCAATGCAGGAGGTGCAGGAGACTTGGGTTCCATCACTGGGGCAATTAGATCTCCTGGAGGAGGACATGGCAACCCGCTCCAGTACTCTTGCCTGGAAAATCCCATGGACAGAGGAGCCTGGTGGGCTACAGCCCGTGGGGTCACACAGAGTTGGACACAACTGAGTGACTGAGCCACACACAGTACTATCAAATAATCTAGTCAGTGTTCGTATTTCTGATAATTTCATAGTAGTTACGTTTCTTGTTTTTATAGTTTGAATTAGGATCTAAGTAAAATTCACACAGTGTAATCAGTTCATATGTTTCCCATCATAATTTTTTTACTTTGTTTTTTAATGTTTTGTTTCGAAATAATTTTTAAAATCTAGAGAAAAATTGTAATAGTACCAAGAGCTCCTATATATTTTACCCAGATCCCATAATTGACATTATGTTTATTTGCCTTTTCATTCTCACTTTCTTTGAAAGTTGCAGACACAGTGTCTCATTACTCCTTAGTTTTTTCCGCATGTATTTACTGAAAATAAGCACAGTCTCCTGCCTAACCTCAGTGTGCTCATCAAAGAGAAAAATACACTGATGTGAGACAGTCTGATCTGGGCCCTGCACTCACATCATGCCATCGTTCCAGTTGGTTCTTTATCACAGAACCAACAATGGCAACTCAATCTCCTCTCTGCCACCTTTCATGTGCTTCTGGATGTCAGTCGTGTCTTTAGTCTGCCTCATCAGAGCAGTCACTTCATCTTTGTGGTGTCTTTCGCAGACTTGGCATTTCTGAAGAATACCTCTGTTTTACTTTCTTGACTGTCTCTCAGTTTTGGCTTATCTGCTGTTCCCTCATGATTAGGCTCTAGTTACACGTTTTGTAAGGAATCCCATAGGACGCAGGGCTGAATGGGATCATTCATGATCAGGCACATCATATTTTGTGGCTCACAATTTTGATTTGTCCTCTTACAGATGAGCTTAACTTTTTTAAAAGTTAACTTTTAGCATTAAAGGTCATGTTTACCAGGTTTTTCCTGCTATAAAGTTAACAAGTTATTTTGTACATACTAACAAGTATTTGGGGGGAGAGATTTTGAGACTTGATAAATATCCCATTGTTATCAAATTTTTATCTGTTAGTTTTTAGCATGCTGCAAACATGGTGATTTTTCTGTCGTTCTGGTTATAGTTGTTAGTTGACCTCTGTACTGTAAGTTAGAGTTTCCACTTCTTCATTGGTTTTTTTCATTTATTTTATTCTTTCTGGATTCATAGACTCTTCTTTTATTCAGTGGTTTTGAAACCATGAAGTATTTACTTTGATGTTTAGCTTGTCCTAGGTTGGCTTCTGGGGCTGTGTCCCTTGACATGTCCTCATCCTTCTCTGAGCACTTCCTTTCTTTATGGTACAAAAGACATTCCATCTCACGCTGTACTATCCATGCCTGCCCCAGAATTGGCCATTTCTGCCAACGAACCCTGGTTTATTTAAATAGAAGGTAGTATTTAGGTTGCAAAATTTGGGCTTTAGTTTTGCTCTTTGCCACTCGGTAGTCACTGCTTGTAGGACCTTTCAGTGGACAGAACCAGGAAATAAGCATGTATACTCACAGAAGTTTATATCTATTCCTGAATACATCTATCCATACAGCTGAAAACCATAGGCAGGTCATCCTGTTATTTTCAACCCTAATCCAATACCACATGGTCTTTTCTACCCTTTCTTCTTTTTGGTACTTTTGCCTTGCTCTCCTACAGTCAGAATCCTGGCTCCCATCATCTTCCATGGATTTACTTACTTGCCGTTCCTCCACGTGTGGTGCAGTCTCCCAGTCAGACGAGCTGTCTCCTCAGCCCTGGCCCCACTGACCGCACTCAGGCAGGCATCTCCTTGGCCCGCAGGCTTGTGCTGACCCAGAGTGCTGTTAGTCTTCTTTCCTCCCTGTGGTCCAAGCCTGAGCTATTTGCCCCCAACCTCCCCATCAGTGCAGTAACACATCAGCCCAGGAGTAGGATTCCTTATTGCTTGGTAAATGTCTCTGCTGTTCTTCTAGGCTGTTTACACAGAATGGATAAAGGGAAGGGAAGAGAGGGGAGAGGACTAAACTTACTGATGAGACCGAGGCTAGAATCAAAATGCAGGTTAAATGGAACAATGGTAGTGCGTGTGTTCAGGAGACATTCTTTGTTGTTTTTTGGAAAGACTGGGGTATGATAATTAGGAATAAGATTCGCTCTTGGTCTTGGGCAAGGGGAGTTCTATATAATGGCTAAAAGGGATGTTTTGAAATCTTTTGCTATCTATAATTTGAAGTGTTTTCAGAAGGACAGAAAAACTGTGATATCACCCCTCTTCCTGTTTCCTTAAAGCAGGATAATTTTAGATAAGTAAGTAAATAAAGTCGTTCAGTTGTGTCCGACTCTTTGCGATCTCATGGACAGTAGCCTACCAGGCCCCTCTGTCCATGGGATTCTCCAGGCAAGAGTACTAGAGTGGGTTGCCATTTCCTTCTCCAAGGGATCTTCCTGACCCAGGGATTGAACAGGGTCTCCAGCATTGCAGGCAGATGCTTTACCATCTGAGCCACCAGGGAAGCCCATTAATTTTAGATACTCACATATTTGTATCAAGATTTCTTTTCTGTGTCTTATGTCCTGCTAGGTATTTCTTTGGTGTAAACCAGCCTTGTTCATTTATAAAAGGTAACTTGAGAATTTCATAGCATAGTGATGATGTTCTCAATCTTGGAATGTCGCAGGATGTGTCCCCAAAAACCTCCTGGTCAACTAGGTGCCATCGTTTTCTTTCTGTGCCTTTTGTTGCTGTGATAGAAGAGGATTAGAACTGAGACTAGACTGGGGATATTATTACAATTCAGCTTAAAATTATCAGGGAAGGAGAAGATTTTCTTCTCTGAGTCTAGATTAGATTGACATTGCATGATGGCTTATCAGATATTATGAGGGCACCAAACACAGAGCTCCTCTTACTGGGTTGTTACTCTGTTCTATAAAATTACTCTATGAAACCAAAGAGCCATGCCTTCTGAGAAAGGTCTCCTGACAGCAAGAGCCCCACGTAGGAGTGAAGCCAGGAGTTGTGAGCAGAAGATACATAGTCAACCACTTTAATTTATCCAGCACTTTTCAACATTTGAGTAATAGCAATGGTCCTTGTAAGAGATATTGTTGTTGCATGGCTCAGATGATAAAGAATCCAGCTGCATTGCGGGAGACCTGAGTTCGGCCCTGGGTTGGGAAGATCCCCTGGAGGAGGGCATAGCAACCCACTCCAGTACTCAGGCCTGGAGAGTCCCATGGACAGAGGAGCCTGGCAGGCAGCAGTTCACGGGGTCACAAAGAGTCAGACATGACTGAGCGACTTAGCACACAAACTATAATCTAAAATCTAGACCTGGTATCACGAAACAACTGGATAGCATTGCAGTCAATTAATCAGTATAAATGAACTTATTTAGATGGTAAGTAAATTTTCGAACCCCTCCATTTCTCTTTCTTTAATAAAGGACTGTCTTAGATCTGATGACGGGGTTGACCTGATGGGTTATTAAGACATAGACTGAGAATTTATATGCTTTGCAGGCCATTGACCTGAGATGTGTTCGGGCCAGACGGTCTGATTTTCATCCTCAGGTTGCCCATGAATGCAGAAAATAATTGTTATTAAGTCCATTACTATTATGTGACACATCCTCAGGCTTGTAAGATGTGTAAAGTAATAGTTACTGTATCAGGCTGCCTTGAAGTAAGTGGTCAGAGCAGTACATGCTTTCCCCCAGTTTCTGATTCTGAGCATAAAGATGCTTAGTCCTGTGCATCAAGCTTCAAGAGGAATTGCTTACCTTTTGGAAGGTAGCGTTAGACATGTGCCGTTCTTAACTCTGAAATTCTCTTTCAGACGCTGTCTTTGCCTTTCAACTGCGCAACCCAGTACACAATGGCCACGCTCTGTTAATGCAGGACACCCACAGGCAGCTTCTGGAGAGGGGCTACCGGCGCCCCGTCCTTCTCCTCCACCCCCTTGGGGGCTGGACAAAGGATGATGACGTCCCTCTGATGTGGCGGATGCAGCAGCACGCCGCGGTGCTGGAGGAAGGAGTCCTGAACCCCGAGACCACAGTGGTGGCCATCTTCCCGTCTCCCATGATGTATGCTGGGCCAACTGAGGTGGGCAGCTTTTAAGACTTGCTCTGCAGCAGTGTTGAAACCACTGTGACTAACACAGCAGGTAGCCACAACAGCCTTATCTTGGATATTGCCTCCAATCCTAGATCTGTTCTGCACATGAGGCTGGAGAACTCGCCGGCTCTGTTGGGGATGCGCTCTAGAGGTGGCCCTCAGGAGCAGTCTTGTTAGGAATTGGGAAGGCAGGGAGGGGTTCTCTTGCTCTTATTATGGTTTGTGGTCCCAGTTGTGAAGGAGGGAAAGTTCCTTGCAGACAGAGGGCTGGGCGACCTTGAGCCTGTATGACACAGGCTCTTGTCTGGCCCTTGTTACGCAGATCTGACAGCATGCATCTTATCCCTTTAACAAAGTTCCAAATCACTCTTCCCAGGGGACAGAATCGGCCTGATTTTTGCTTCTGGTATTTGAGTGGGAAGAAAAGGATGGTATCTTTAAAGAAAACATTCTTCATCTGTTCTCTATTGAAGGACTAATAGAGTCAGGAAATAAAATTGCTTCTTGATTTTGGGTGGAGTAGAGTTCTAGAGTTCTACTTAGCAGTCAAAAGGAAAGTTTTGAGATCTTTTTATGATCGTATATAATGAAGACTTAGGTTTTTGCTTCAAGGTGGAGTTGCCTTTCAGAAAATATTTGTTTGAATAAATGCATAAATCAGGGAATGTCCTGAAAAATAGTGTGTAAAAAATTCCTAGCCAGCTTCCTATTGAGAGTTTAAGATAAAGAATGGAATGCACATTATTATTGCATTCTTTTTCATTTCCACTTTGAAGGGAGATGAATTTACTTATTAGATATATTTGGGAGGCAAACCATTTTAGAAGCATAAAAACAATTTAGTTGTAGATACTCTGTGATAGCTTCCTTAAAAAAAAAGGTTTTTTAAGGAAATAAAACATGTTTGGCTGTTCCTTGGGATCAAGCCTAAAAATTTTTATTGGAGCTCAGTTGTAGGGTTGTATGCTCTTTATCTAAGAAATACTGACAGAAAATTGCAGTAACAGCAAGCTAAAAGTTTACAGGGTATTTGATTCTTCTCTTGGATCAGCCTGAATAATATTTTAGAAGACATGAGGTAGAATTCCTCAAATCTTCCCTCTTTGTTGGTATAAAATATTCATGAGAATTGGGTGCTAAAAGCTGTTTTAGTTTCCCAGAGATCGCCGTGTCTTTAGTTCTAACGTCTTTTTTCCCCTCTATTTGTTAATATTTTATTTATGATTTTTGCATCTGTATCTTTTAAGAAATTATTTATTTTTAGAGTTTATTTTCAATTGGAGGATAATCTCCTTATAATACTGTGTTGGTTTCTGCAATCCATCAACATGTATGAGTCACAGGTACATGCACCTCCCCTCTCTCCTGAGTTACTTTGGAAATAAAGTAACAATTTTGTTCCAGTAGTTTCCCAACTTCTTTGTTGGTGCTGTCTTCATCACCATCATTTTAAGGGAATCATTTGGAATGAAATTCTCTAGAATTACCAGGTGAGCGGTTTTCAATGTGGGAGTTATGCAAATGAATTTAGAGGTCAGGGCTGAGTTTATGAATAACTTCATTAAGAGCCAGTGAGGAAAATGAAAGAATTTATCTTGGCCTATTGAGGACATATTTTGTCCTATTTGTGATTCTGATTCCTGTCTAAAAGGGAAGGTATGACATTTTATTACCTAAGTAAACTAAAAACTGCTTTTGAGAAGGTGGCAACGAGGGGATAGACAAATCATAAAAACGGAAGAGAAAGTACCATACAGGGTCAAACATGCTGTTTTGTCCGCATTCAAAAAGTTTTTACGTCCTGTCATTTCAGAGCCAGGTGTGTCTCTTGAGGAAAATTCAGAGATCAAGGTACCCTTGGGGTGCCTGCATTTTGGCTTTCCTCAGAGTCTTCCTTCTTGCAAGGCAAAGCTGACGAGGTGAGCTGGCTGCAGAAGCCCTCCCGCGGCCTCAGATTTGACTCCTGTTGCTACACCCGAGAGCGTGGTCTGGTTAAAACAGCATAGGTTCTTGGACCATTCTTGGCCTGGTTTGCCACCTAATCTTAAGTTCGACTTCTCTGAGCTACATTTTAAGTGCACAGAAAAGGGTAATTTAAGGCATGCACAAGGAGTGGGACTAAATATTCTTTAAGGTTCTGTCTCATTCTCCTTATTTTCTTATTTGTCTTATTTGCTTTTAACTTCATATTGAACTATAATATACATATGAGAAAGTGCACATTTCCCAGGTATACAATTAAATGAATTTTTCCCGTTTGAACAGTCATGTGACCAGCATCCAGACAGGTGAAAAGACTGTTACTAGCACCCTTGACAATCTGCATCCTGCCCTCTCCTCTCCGTACCACCTGGCCCCTGCACCGTCCTCCCAACAGTAGTCATCACCGTCCTCACTTCTCACAATGTAGATCCCATGAGCTCGTTGGAAATTCTGGGAAGCAGACTCCAAGAGAGAGATGAGCCTTCAGGAGGATTGCTCTTGGAAGCAGCACAGAAGAAAGAGAAAGGCAGAGAGCAGAGTTGGGCTGGAGGAGAAACTGAGCTGCAGTTTGGTCTTAGTGGAAGCCTGAGTTGATCCTGAGTGGGCTTCTGGAAAGGCCCTTCAAAGATGCTTTCAGTTGCACAAAAAGTAGTCACTTAAACTTCTGTGTTGACCAGTGGTTGGCTGCCCAGGGAGGGATCCCCTGCCTTTGATTGCTGCTGCTTCTTTCTGCAGAGGCAGTTTCTAAAGAAGGCTGACAGCCTGCTGGGTGTGTGCTGGCAGCCCTCCTCAAAGTGGGGAAGCAGTCCTTCTCCCCTTGGGGGCCTGGGCATTGCATCATGGCACCTAGTCCAGCCTTTCCGCGTGCTTTTATAACTGAAATCACACTGTGCCTACTCTGGCATTTGGCTTCTTTCCCTTTGCATATGTTGGAGAGACTCACTGTTCTGTGTAGCTAGTAGTAGTTGGTCACTCTCTGTACTGTGGAGTATCCTGTCGTGTGACTGCATCCAGTACTGTGGATGGGCGTCTCAGTATCCAGTTGTTTGCTATTAAGAATAATACCGCTGTGAAGATTTTAGTGCATGACTTTTCATGGGCATTTCTGTTGGTTTAATACCTAGAATTTTAGATATTCTAGGGGTGAGCCTTGTTCAGCTTTTGTAGATATTGCCAACCAATTTTCTAATGTGGTTGTACCATTTTATTGATACATTCTCATCAGCAGTGTATTTCTTCAGCTAAACTTGGTTCCTTTTTTCATTTGAGCCATTTTGGTCCTTTGGATCTATGTAATCAAGTGTCCTGTATATACTTTTACTGTTTCTTCAGTCGCTCAATTGTGTACAACTCTTTGCGAACCCATGAATCACAGCATGCCAGGCCCCCCTGTCCATCACCAACTCCCAGAGTTCACTCAGACTCACGTCCATCGAGTCGGTGATGCCATCCAGCCATCTCATCCTCAGTCGTCCCCTTCTCCTCCTGCCCCCAATCCCTCCCAGCATCAGAGTCTTTTCCAATGAGTCAACTCTTCACATGAGGTGGCCAAAGTGTTGGAGTTTCAGCTTTAGCATCAGTCCTTCCAAGGAACACCCAGGACTGGTCTCCTTTAGGATGGACTGGTTGGATCTCCTTGCAGTCCCAGGGACTCTCGAGAGTCTGCTCCAACACCACAGTTCAAAAGCACCAATTCTTCGGCACTCAGCCTTCTTCACAGTCTAACTCTCACATCGATACATGACCACTGGAAAAACCATAGCCTTCACTAGACAGACCTTTGTTGGCAAAGTACTGTCTCTGCTTTTCAATATGCTGTCTAGGTTGGTCATAACTTTCCTTCCAAAGAGTAAGCGTCTTTTAATTTCATGGCTGCAGTCACCATCTGCAGTGATTTTGGAGCCCCTCAAAATAAAATCTGCCACTGTTTCCACTGTTTCCCCGTCTGTTTCCCATGAAGTGATGGGACCAGATGCCATAATCTTCGTTTTCTGAATGTTGAGCTTTAAGCCAACTTTTTCACTCTCCTCTTTCACTTTCATCAAGAGGCTTTTTGGTTCCTCTTCACTTTCTGCCATAAGGGTGATGTCATCTGCATATCTGAGGTTATTGATATTTCTCCCGGCATTTTTGATTCCAGCTTGTGCTTCTTCCAGCCCAGTGTTTCTCATGATTACTCTGCATATAAGTTAAATAAGCAGGGTGACAATATACAGCCTTGATGTACTCCTTTTCCTGTTTGGAACCAGTCTGTGTTAACCAACCTCTAAAATGTTTTCATAGAACCAGTTTCACTGAAGAGGAAATGGAGAAGTAAATGAGTTGTATGTACATACCGTGATTGAGAATATAAGGGCAGCCTGTTTTTATTGAGTGCTTCTGGCAGACAAAAGTTCCAAGTGCTTTACATGTGCCAGCTAACTTCATCCTTAGAATGACACTAAGAGAGCAGGTAGGTGATGATTATTCTCACTTCAGAGATGAGGAAACTGATGTAGAGGGGTTAACATGCCTGTTCAAGATCACTGTAGTGTCGAGATAGTCTGGTTCCAGAGCCATGGGCTCTAACTGTCACAGAATGTTTTTCTTTTATCTTATCATGTAAAATTAAAATATGTGGCCATAGATTTTTGGAAAACAGACTGGAAATAAATTCTTAAAATATCCTGTAGGAGTTCCAAAACAGTGAATTAGGATGGCCTTGGCTGACATTTATTAGAGGTAGACTCTTTAGTACAGGGCCTTTCAAATTTATTTTTCATTTGTCACAAACCAGAGTTGTGTGTTGTGATTATCTTTGTTTAATCTGTGCGTGCGTGCTCAGTCGCTTCAATTGTGTCCGACTCTTTGACCCATGGACTGTAGCCTACCAGGCTCCTCTGTCCATGGGATTTTCCAGGCAAGAGTACTGGAGTGGGTTGCCATTCCCTTCTCCAAGGGATCTTCCTGACTCAGGGCTCAAACCCACCTCTCTTTTGTCTCCTGCATTGACAAGTGGGCTCTTTACCACTATTGCTACTTGCGAAGCCCTTGTTTAATCTGTATTCTTAACTCTTTTTTTTTTTTTTTGGCACACCGCATAACATGCTGGATCTTAGTTCCCAACCAGCGATCAAACCTGTGCCCCTTGCATTGAAAGTGTGGAGTCCTAACCACTGGGCTGCCAAGCAATTCCCTTACTCTGTATTCTTCTGTTCCTGCCTCTTTGTTGTTGGGTCACTAAGTCATGTCCAACTCTTTGCAATTCCATGCATCGCAGCAGTCCAGGCTTCCCTGTCCTTCACTGTCTCCTGGAGTTTGATCAAACTCATGTCCATTGAGTTTGTAATGCCATCCAACCATCTCGTTCCGCCTCATGGTAGCAGTCACATCTGCCTATTTTTTCTAACTGTTGTTGTGAGAAGTAAATAGAATAAATATAAATCAGTAACACATTGCCTAGCTTGTGATAGTAGATGGTAATTAATATCAACTGCCTTAAAAAACAGTGACAAACTGTGTTGCTGCGAGTTCTTAACATCCCTGGGATTCTCTCCCTGTCTCAGGGGAGCTGTGTACATCTCAAGGCTGCTCATCCATCTGTGTGAAGTTGTAGAGTTTTGATTATGGCAGAGAGCCTGGATGACCAGCTTCCTAACAGACTTCACATCAGAGCACGGATCCTCTGATTTGGAATATCCTTTGGTGTTTGACAGTATAATATAAAGCTCAAATAAAGAATATGAAGACAAATGAAAATAACCATTTCTTGAATGCCTGTATATGTGGCCATCATATACCGAGCAGATTCTTTGTGCATGTTATATAACCTCATCCCCACAACAGCTCAGTGAGATAGCTGTTATTTCCATTTTACAGCTGAGGTTACTGAAGCTCAGAGAGACCGAGTAATGTAGCTATGGTCTCTACAGGAAAACTGAAGCTGGACAGTAATTAAAGCAGTAAGAACAGATTTTTATTCAGGAACTGTTGCAACATGGGGAAGAGAGACCTAAACAGAGACCTGGGCTCAGTTGAATACATCACGGTCAAGTGGGGATTTATAGCCAAGGACCAGAGTGGCGGTCAGTGGCTGGAAAATTACTAGGAGGAAACATCAGAAGCAACGGGCATGGGACGATTCTGGTTAAATGGACCTAGCAGGATCCTTGCTGAAGGCAGGACAGCCTGTTCACATATCACTTGGAGGTGGTAGGGATGAAGAATTTGACCATATTTGAGGATGGAGGGGCTGTAGACTGACTTAGCTAGATTTTTGCCACAGTTGGTAGTATAAGCCCTACAAGGTGGCTTCTGAAGGTAGGGGCATAGAGAGCTTGGAGGAACCTGATCAAAGTTAGGTCAAGGAGGGAATCTTGGTCATGTCTTACAGCCAACAAGATATGCAACTAGACCGGAAACCTAGCTTTCCTGACTCCAAAGCCTGTGCTTCTTTTCATCAGGCTCCTTGCTGCCTGGAAGCCTGTCAGGGGCCATAGCAGTTGGTAGGAGGGCAGAGAGGTTAGAGATGCCCTGTGCCTACACAGAGCTCCCAGGTTTCCTAGAAGGGAATAAAGGCATATTAGACCAGTTTCTGCCTGTAAATCTCTGCTAAGAGCTGTGGCTCTTGTCAGAAAGCACCACATCTGGTACCCAAGCAAAGGCAATTTTTAACTTCTGAACTTTTACTGAAACAAACTTAAGAAATCCTGACAAACAGCTTCATATTTTAAACTATTAAATATTTTAATGTTTATGACCTGGCAGGATTTAAACTGTTATATTGAGTGGCTTTTGAAAACTATCCATTTCTTTTTCTCAAGTGCCTCACTTGTGTGCTTGACTTATTTGGCTTATTCACAGCCTCAAATGAAGAATTTTTTTTATAGTTAAAAAAAACACACACAGCACTCATTTTTGTAGCTTTTCCAGTGACATCAGGACAAAGTCTGCCAGTAATGCTTATTTGCCAACTAATAATAATAAAATAAAAACAATGACTCTTCCTTTAATCATTTTCTGTAGGTCATTTAGAAGGCATTGGTACCAGATTTGTTTCTCCAGCACAAATGCTTCTTAGAATGATGAGCAGCTGTTAGCCTATTTGGTTATCAACAGGATGTCCCTGATTTTCCAGTCTGTAAAAGATTTGATGGCTTGATTCCTAAATTCCATTTTAGGAGTTGGGTAGGTGGGGGCAGGGCAGCATGTGGTGGGAGAGCTACTTCTCTAATGTTAAAAAATTGTCCCATCTCACTAAAGCTGTAATCCATTTATATAAAGGACAAATAATGCTTTTTAAGATGTGTTACATGAATGTGCTGAAAGTAAGATATATCTTGGAATGTAGATATGTCTAGTAAGTTTTCTCTTGGTCTTTAAGGCATTTCAATGAAAATTTTCCAGAATTTGAATTCTGGAAAAAATGTATCATAAACTGCCATGAAAGTTGTCGGTGCAGTTAGCAAATGACTCCTTAGTAGCAACTGATTGTATTTAATTGAGCAAATGCCCTTAATCAGGGACAGTAGGAGCATATTTCCACACGATGCAATATATTTGTTTAGTTAGTCCATGCTTTCCACTGCTATCTGGAGCAGTAAATGGGATGTCTATTAGGGTTTAAACCCTCTTCCTCCCCACAAACACTTCCAAGCCTTTAACAACTAAAGGGACAGCTCTTAGGATCTGAGCCTAGTTATAGGAGCCGTAAACCCCCAAGTTTTAATTATAACCTTTGCCTCTCTTTGAGCTTTTTGATCATTTTGTCTTCCGGTCATTTATTTTATTACTGTTTCTGGAATAGTGCAACACAAATTCACAATTTCTTATCTGAAGTACTTGAGGTCCTGTATTACTTAATCCTGCTTATGAGCCTGGGGCGTAAAACATATTAGTATTTCTTAACAGAGTGAATGCTTTTTCACATTAATTGGGATCAGTAAAGGCCACAGATAACTTTTGCCAGTTTTGATCAGGTTTTGGTAATGTTTGTTTTAAAAAACGGTTTTTGGATTTCAGGTGGTTGCCATAAGATTACTGAACACATCCATTTGGTAGTATGTATGCGTATCACATCATCATGTTGAAAACTTTAAACTTACATAATGTTGTATGTCAGTTATATCTTGTTAAAGCTGGAAAAAATGAATTTCAGATTTTTGGATAGACAATTGTGGATCTTTATCACAAAAACATTTAGAGTCTGTTAATCTGTTTTATGGAGAAGGGAACGGCAACCTACTCCAGTATTCTTGCCTAGAGAATTCCATGGACAGAGGAGCTGGTGGGCTACAGTCCATGGGGTCACAAAGAGCTGGATGCGGCTTTGCCTGTGTGTACTGAACTGAGCTTCCCTGGTGGCACAGTGGTAAGGAATCCACCTGCCAATGCAGGAGTCACGGGTTCTATCCCTGGAGAAGGAAATGGCAACCCAGTCCAGTATTCTTGCCTGGGAAATCCCATGGACAGGGGAGTCTGGCGGGCTACAGTCCATGAGATCGCGAAGAGTCGGCATGACTGAGCGACTGAGCAGCGGCATTGTCTGTTTTATACACGTTTAGCTTATATGTATCTTGAAAAGTGAAATCACTAATTTAATTCAGAGACATTAGATTTTATAGGTGTTTCAGATGTTTTGCACAGGGAAGGAGGAATACACCCTGTTTTCCTCCTGACTTTTCCATAGAATTCCAGCTCACAATCTGTTTTTGTCTGTTTCTTACTCTGGCAGCATCAAGATCAAATATTGTCTTTTAGTTTGGCCTTTCACTTTTCCCTGCAGTTGTAATCGATACTGTTTCTTCCCTAAATGTAGCTTGTATTTTCTCTCCTGCTCTGGGTCCTATCTTGTAGGGCATGACACACTTTAAATAGCTCCGTGTGAATAGGACTTTGGCTTTGGAGAGACCCAATTTCAAATACTCCTTCTCTTAGTTATTCATTTTGCAACTTTGAATGTGTTATTGAAAGTTTTCTTATTGGTAAAACAGAAATATTGGCTATCTTATTGATCTACTCTAAACATTAAATGAAATATTCATAAAACACTTTGTTTTCATGTTAGGAAGAACTTAATAACTAGTGCCTGTTTTTTTCTTTACTCGCCCTTGTGAAGGATCTCATGAAATGTTTTCCAATGACGTACCATCATGGTTGCCTTCCTGTGGTTCCTTAAAATAATAATCAGTGAGGGGGTGGAGAGACAGAAAAGAGTCAAAGACTTTTGGCAGTTCTGAAAAACAAAGTTTGGGGTCCCTGGGCTTGGGAGGCCAAAGAGGGAGGCGGACTGTGGATTTGCTCTCTTCCCATGACCCTCTTCACACCTGCCAGTGGCCTGGGCTCAACCAGGGCAAAGTAATTTACAAGAATAAAACAGTTTGGTTGCTGATGGTTCTGAACAAATCCTCATCTTACATTTGAATTATGTTATTTTGAACTCTCAGACAGCTGAAGTTTATCCTTGAAGATAAAGAAAATCTTTGGGAAAGTCTGTATTTTGTGTATCAGGCCTCAATTCTTGATGTTCAGAATGAAAGGTTTGGATTCCATAATCTAAATACTACTTTTCAGCTGTTAAAATTGTGTGATGGGCATAATTATAAGGTGTGTCTAATTCTCTTCTACAAGCTGGAGAATGGCATGTGTGAGTAGATCTCATAATTTTCATATTACAAATCAGAAATATGACTCTCATGATGACAGAATATTGTTCCATGTCTGTGCAGAGCTATGGGAATTGGTAGAAGCACTTAGAATGCTTAGTTGTGCAGAGATAGGAAATGATAAGTACCTAGGATCTACATGATGGCAAGGATAAACCTTGTCTTTCATTTCCCTCTCTAGATTTTCCCAGTCAACTTGAAGAGATTAAAATTGTTCTTGCCATTGAGAGATCGAGAGGCAGACCATTAAGATTTGGTAATTTCAAGAAAATAGGTTAATACTAAAGTGTTGTGATACTGTATAACCTAGATGTGGAGGTATTTGAACATGAAATTCAAGAGATGAATGAAAATACAGATGTTTTTACCCAACAAAAATAGTTAATTGGTTTGACTTTAAAGAATTTTTGTAGCATTAAGACAAGTACATTTTTGACAATTTGGAAAAGAAAATTTTTGCATTACTAAAACAGCTTATGTGTCTGAAGTTCTTTCACAAATCAGTTGAATATATGAATTTGGCTTTATGATGTAATTATTTTAATAGACTTCATTACAGTTAAAGAAAACCTTGATGTGAAATGTATAAAGAAATAAGTGATTTAAGTAGGGACTTAAATAAGTGTTCTGTTTGTTATCTTCAGTATTTTTAATTAAACAAAATGAAAATATTATATGCTTAATCTGCCAGGTTTCTAGGACAGTGGAATTTCTCCACTGTGGGGTAGGAAGAAGATGGTATAGTACTAGTGGTGATATATGTTACGTGGTGTAGTCCAGATTTATAATTTTATGATGTAATATAATTTTAAATTGGAAAAATAATTATTTTTTTCTCTTAGAAGCCACTGAAAATTAAATTTACCAAAATCTTTGGTAGGTTTAAGAGTGAAGGATACAGTATAGTACAGTTCAGTCGCTCAGTCAGGTCCAACTCTTTGCAACCCCATGGACCACAGCACGCCAGGCCTCCCTGTTCATCACCAACTCCCGGAGTTCACTCAGACTCATGTCCATTGAGTCGGTGTCATCCAACCATCTCATCCTCTGTCGTCCCCTTCTCTTCCCTCCTTCAATCTTTCCCAGCATCAGGGTCTTTTCCAATGAATCGGTTCTTTACATCAGGTGGCCAAAGTATTGCAGTTTCAGCTTCATCCTCAGTCCCTCCAATGAATATTCAGGGTTGATCTCCTTTAGGATGGACTGGTTGGATCTCCTTGCAGTCCAAAGGATTCTCAAGAGTCTTCTCCAGCACTGCAGTTCGAAAACATCAATTCTTCAGCACTCAGCTTTCTTTATAGTCCAACTCTCACATCCATACATGACCACTGGAAAAACCATAGCCTTGACTAGGCAGATCTTTGTTGGCAAAATACTGTCTCTGCTTTTTAATATGCTGACTTGGTTGGTCATAACTTTTCTTCCAAGGAGTAAGCGTCCTTTAATTTCATGGCTGCAGTCACCATCTGCAGTGATTTTGGAGCCCAAAAAAATAAAGTCTGACACTGTTTCCACTGTTTCCCCATCTAATTTCCATGAAGTGATGGGATCAGATGCCATGATCTTAGTTTTCTGAATGATGAACTTTACGCCAACTTTTTCACTCTCCTCTTTCACTTTCATCAAGAGGCTCTTTAGTTCTTCTTCATTTTCTGCCATAAGGGTGGTGTCACCTACATATCTGAGTTATTGATATTTCTCTGGCAATCTTGATTCCAGCTTGTGCTTCCTCCAGCCCAGGGTTTCTCATGATGTATTCTGCATATAACTTAAATAAGTAGGGTGACAATTTACAGCCTTGATGTACTCGTTTCCCTATTTGGGACCAGTCTGTTGTTCCATGTCCAGTTCTAACTGTTGCTTCCTGACCTGCATACAGATTTGTCAAGAGACAGGTCAGGTGGTCTGGTATTCCCATCTCTTGAAGAATTTTCCACAGGTGGTTGTGATCCACACAGTCAAAGGCTTTGGCATAGTCAATAAAACAAATAGATGTTTTTCTGGAACTCTTTTGCTTTTATGGTAATCCAACGGATGTTGGCAATTTGATCTCTGGTTCTTCTGCCTTTTCTAAAACCAGCTTGAACATCAGGAAGTTTATGGTTCACATACTGTTGGAGCCTGGCTCGGAGAATTTGAACATTACTAGCCTCTGAGATGAGTGCATTTACAGTAGTTTGAGCATTCTTTGGCATTGCCTTTCTTTGGGATTGGAATGAAAATGGACCTTTTCCAGTCCTATGGTCACTGCTGAGTTTTCCAAATTTGTTGGCATATTGAGTACAGCACTTTCACAGCATCATCTTTTAGGATTTGAAATAGCTCAATTTGAATTCCATGACCTCCACTAGCTTTGTTTGTAGTGATGCTTCCTAAGGCCCACTTGACTTTGCATTCCAGGATGTCTGGCTCTAGGTGAGTCATCACACCATCATGATTATCTGGGTCGTGAAGATCTTTTTTGTACAGTTCTTCTGTGTATTTGTGCCACCTCTTCTTCATATCTTCTGCTTCTGTTAGGTCCATACCATTTTTTTTTTTTAATTAATCTTTATTTTTTAGTTTGTTTTGCTTTACACCCATACCATTTCTGTCCTTGATTGAGCCCATCTTTGCATGAAATGTTCCCTTGGTATCTCTGATTTTCTTGAAGAGATCTCTAGTCTTTCCCATTCTGTTCTCTCCTCTGTATCTTTGCACTGATCACGAGGAAGGCTTTCTTATCTCTCCTTGTTATTCTTTGGAACTCTGCATTAAAATGAGTATATCTTTCCTTTTCTCCTTTGCTTTTTGCCTCTCTTCTTTTCACAGCTATTTGTAAGGCCTCCCCAGACAGCCAGTTTGCTTTTTTTGCATTTCTTTTTCTTGGGGATGGTCTTGATCCCTGTTTCCTGTACAATGTCATGAACCTCCTTCCATAGTTCTTCAGGCACTCTTATCAGATCTAATCCCTTAAATCTATTTCTCTCTTCCACTGTATAATTGTAAAGGATTTGATTTAGGTCATACCAGAACGGTCGAGTGGTTTTCCCTACTGTCTTCAATTTCAGTCTGAATTTGGCATTAAGGAGTTCATGATCTGAGCCACAGTCAGCTCCCGGTCATTTTTGCTGACTGTATAGAGCTTTTCTATCTTTGGCTGCAAAGAATATAATCAATCTGATTTTGGTAGATGATAGATAACTCTTTTCTAATGGAGTCAGGGAGCAAATGAGAGTTTTATGTTTATAAAAAGGGGCATGGATTAAACATCATATTGCGATGATGCAAGAACTGTTCTAATTCTAAAGTGTTTACACTGTAAATATTCTGTGTATGGAGATAAGTAATTGAGGTTCCTGTATGTCACTGGTTTTTGGTTTGGTAGTTGCACAATATCTTAATCTGTGATGGATGGCAGGGAGAACCATAACAGGATTTGCATGGATTAATATTATTTGAGAACTTATTATAATTTGAGTAGTGAATACTCCCCGTTTATCACTATTGGGTAGCAAAATTTAATTCTTATTTGTGTCGCTTACATTGTTGAAGTAAGTTATGTAGAGTCAAAAAGATTAGCTGCAAAATGTACTTGGGGAGGAAATTCTGAAACAAATACCGATTTTTTTTCAATGACAATTGCTGATTGTGAGTTGTTATTATTCTCCCATCCTTTTGATTTGATTTACAATATTGTGTTAGTTTCAGATTCTCTTCCATTATAGGTTTAATACCAGATATTGAATAAGTAACAATACAGAATATACTGTACTGTTATACAGTAAATTCTGATTTATTTTATGTATAGTCATGTCTGTCTGTTAATCCCATAGTCCTAATTTATTGCCCTCTCCCCTCTCCCCTTTGGTAACCATAACTTTTTTTCTATGTGAGTCTGTTTCTGTTTTGTAAGTAAGTTCATTTGTACCAGTATTTTAAGATTCCACATATAGGTGATATCTTTTAAATGTCTTTCTCTGATTTACTTCAGTTAGTATGATAATCTCTGGATACATTCATGTTGTTGTAAAATGTCAAGATTTCATTCTTTCTTGTGGCTGAGTAGTATTCCATTGCATAAATATACCTGTTGAGCTAAGAAGGCAGACATTGGGTTTTGGGGCTGCTGAAGCAATGAGACTTGCAGCACAGAGCTAAGGCAGGGCTTCCCTGGTGGCTCAGTTAGTAGAGAATCTGCCTGCATGCAGGAGACCTGGGTTCAGGCTCTGGGTCAGGAGGATCTCTGGGGAAGGACATGGCTACCCACTCCAGTATTTTTGCCTGGAGAATTCCATGGACAGAGGAGCCTGGTGGGCTACAGTCCATGGGGTCACAAAGGGTCGGACATATCTGAGTGACTAATGCTTTCACTTTCAGGGCAAGAGAAGATGTGAGGGTGTTCCCCAGGGTTCCTTGGACTGCATTTGTGCAGGGCAAGACTCTGAGGCCTCGTAGAGAGCAGCTACAATAAGTTTGAGACTGGATTGAAGGTGCTAGAGGTTATTCATTGTTGAAAGATGACATTGCAGCCTAGCTAAAGAGGGGAAATCTTGTTAACATCTTAGGTATGCAACTAAGACACCAGAAACACATGCTTTTGGAAAATAGGCCACACTGTACAGAAAGTGTGTTATCAATTTGTTTACAGTCAGGAAGTGGGAAATCACACAGAATTGGACAGGGGAAGTTTAAAGAATTGCTAAACTTTAATTGCTGCTGCTGCTAAGTCAACTTTAGTTGTGTCTGACTCTGTGCGACCCCATAGACGGAGCCCATCAGGTTCCGCCATCCCTGGGATTCTCCAGGCAAGAACACTGGAGTGGGGTGCCATTGCCTTCTCTGAACTTCAATAGAGAAGTAACTAAAAAATGCAGAGTGAACTCTAAAGAGTACCCTAGGGCTGAGGGAGATTACCAAAGGAAGGGTAGAATTGGAAAAGGGATCCTCTCCCCAAGGCTGGGCTTCAGATCTCACTGGAAAAGGTATGATTTCTTCCCACTAGATGGTGAAGTTGAGTGGACTCTCTGGACCACACTGGTTCAGATGATGCCAGATAATAGGAAACAACCCTCTTTCTGGTTCACAGGCTGCTGCTGCTGCTAAGTCGCTTCATTCGTGTCCAACTGTGTGACCCCATAGACGGCAGCCCACCAGGCTCCCCCGTCCCGGGGATTGTCAAGGCAAGAACACTGGAGTGGGTTGCCATTTCCTTCTCTAGTGCAGGAAAGTGCAAAGTTAAAGTGAAGTCACTCATACGTGTCTGACCCTCAGCGACCCCATGGACTGCAGCCCACCAGGCTCCTCTGTCCATGGGATTTTGCAGGCAAGAGTACTGGAGTGGGGTGCCATTGCCTTCTCTCTAGCTGAGGCTAAAAACTGGTGAGCTCAGTGGGGGTCAGGCCATTCATTGGGAGCTGGCTTGCTGCCAGATTGGTGCACACTGTGAGATACTCATGTTGCAGTGAATGCAGGAAGCAACTCTCTGAGGCACAGTTGAGCACAGCATGATACATGAGTAAGCAAAGGGAGTCAGGGAGCTGCTGGTGGGACGCTTGGAGTGCACTGGTGTTTGCATTAGGAGGACTGTAGCGAGGTGATCTGGAGAAGGCAATGGCACCCCACTCCAGTACTCTTAGCCTGGAAAATCCCATGGACAGAGGAGCCTGGTAGGCTGCAGTCCATGGGATCACTAAGAGTCGGACACAACTGAGCGACTTCACTTCTTTTCACTTTCATGCATTGGAGAAGGAAATGGCAACCTACTCCAGTGTTCTTGCCTAGAGAATCCCAAGACGGGGGAGCCTGGTGAGCTGTCGTCTATGGGGTCGCATAGAGTCGGACACGACTGTAGCGACTTAGCAGCAGCAGCAGCGAGGTGATCACTGGACTCGGGCAAGGGCTTTGAGGTTGTTCAAGGAGTGTGCACTTTGGGTTTGCCACTGGACCCCTGTGCCACCAAACAAGCCCCATATTCAGGTACCACTACACATCCTTCCTCCTGCAGTGTCCCTCTAATCCTCTGCTGATTTAACATTGTGCTCACTGTGAAGAAGAAATGCTTAGTTTTCAATCCATTTTCTCAGCAAATACTAAGGGTGAATTTGGAGTTGAAAGGCGGTAGGTTGGTAATTGGTCCAAAAACCTGGACTGAAGCTGCCCAGTAGAGCTTAAAATTGAGCCTCAAAAAGATATGAAGACGTGCCAGTAAATTATCTGCCTGCTGGAATCAGGCTCTTAACATCCTAAAGGAAAACAGCATTATTCAGGCTCCTTAGAACAAATCATTCACAAGTCTAGCATAGAGCAACAAATTATTGGAAATAAGCAAGGAACTGTGATTTATAATTCTGAATAAAAACTTTCACTAGAAGCATACCTTTAGACAATGCTGATGTTGGAATTAGCAAATAAGAATATTGAAACTTCTTAAACAAAAATATTGTCTTATGGATGGGAAATCTCAGAAAAGTAAAGCTGAAAAACATCAAGTGGAAAACCAAGGGCTAAAAAAGTATAGTATCTGAAACAGAAATGTTTATTGGATAAACTTAAAAGCTGACTGGAGTTGGCAGAAGAAAAAGGTCAGTGAGTTTTTTAAAACTCAGTAGGAATTTTTTGAAAAAAGAAAATAAGTGGGAGAAAACAAGCAGAGCCTCAGTAACTTGTGGACAATCTCAAGCCGTCTAACATATGTATAAATGAAGTTCTGAAAAAGAGAGAGAAAATGTGGCGCAAAAACTTTTTGAAAAAAAAAAAAAGTGGTTGAAAGTTTTCTGCAATTGGTAGAAAACATCAGCCTACAAATTCAAGAAGCCAGTAAATATAAGAAAGGATAAACCCAAAGAAAACCACAGTTAGGCACATAGGAGCCAACCTGCTGAAAATTTAGGATAGAGACAAACCTTAAAAGCAGAGAGACAGGGAGAGGAAGAGGGAAGAGTAGGGGAGTGATAAGAGTGATGGTTGGCTTCTCAAGGGCATTATGAGCTAGAAGCAATGGAGTAGCATTTTTAAGAGAGAGAAAAAGTAGAAACATGTCTATTAATCTAGAATTCTATAGTCAAGCAAAAATAAAGGTGAAGACATTTCAGGTAAGTGAAAAGTTGAGAGTTTAATTAATGAGGAAGAAGAGTTTTTCAGGAATCCTCTAGACAACTTCCCAAGAGACTGTTATTTGCTCAGGCGCCCATGCTGTATTGCTGAGAAAGCAAGGATGTAGCATTTTCATCCTTTTGCAGGAGGTTTCTGTCACCAAGGAATAGGGAGATCAGGACAAAGAGAAATCAGTTGTTATGGAGACAATGAGCAGTGTTTGCCACATGTGAATTAAATTACTCTTATAATCAGAAAAAAATGACAAAGCTATTTGTTCTTTGCTACACAGATGAAAGTAAAGCAGAAAATAAGTCATTTGTTGTTAGGTTGGCCATTTGCAGATTCTTCTAGGGGTTCATAGAAAACTTGTATGCATCACCTTGTAGTCCTCCTTCAGTGTGCATTCAGTTTCCTGATACTCATGCTAGCCAGGAGCATAAAAAGGTAAGGAGTGCATCTTGACCTCAGTCTGCCGGATAGACAGTTCTTTCTGGGTCTTAACAACCGTCTTCTGGGCAGCGTGACGTCTTCTTCAGAGAGGAAAGGAGTTTTCTTTAGAAATCTGGTCAGGAAGCAATTAATTCAACTGTGATGGTCAGGAAATAACTTCACAGAGTAATAGTAATAGTGGCAGTAATAATGACTTTCCTTTATTGAAGGCCAGATAGTATCCCGAGTACTTTCAAAACTTCCAACAATCTTATGCATTAAGTGCTCTCATTCTCATTTTTATAAATTAAAAACTGAGGCTTGTATAAGGAAATTGCTTAAGATCCTTCTGTCAGTGAGGGGCAAAGCTAGGATTCAAATCTAGGACAGCCTGACTTGAAAGCCTATGTTCTTAAACAGATACCAGTGGCCATGGCTGACTTGCATTCACCTCATTAAAACATATTACCTGTTCAGTAGGTTATAGACTCACACTAGGCTTTCCTGGAAGAATAACATTTGTTTGCTTACTCATGGCTGTTAAAAATCATAAAGTTTTCTCATAAGGGAACCATTCATTAAAATACACACTGAAACCATTTAGGTCACCTGCAGGAGAAAGCTGCCTCCGTGTTTGTTGTGTTTACATTTAATTTACTCATATAACTTCTAAAAGAAGTCAGAGAAGCAATTAAGTTTTTTGACAGTTTTATAAGGCAGAGTTATAACTGGCCCATGTCACCAATATGCTTTTGAAATATATTCCTGGTTTATTGACCAGTTGGCACTTGAATGATTTAAGCATCCAGACATAAATATATAATGAGCAAAGTAAGTTCACCTAAGTTCAGAAAACTTAGACTGCCCTTTTAATTTAACTCTGTAAGCAGTAGCTATTTTTCATGAGGCAGAAAAGATTTTACATTTAAGTGGAGTTGCAGAGTACTTAATTGATGTGATTCTGACTGACCCCTTGATACAAATTAAGTCTGAACAAGTGGAATTCTTCTGTGTGTCTGCTGTGAAGGGGCAGAGGGAAATGAGCAGATATTTCATGAAGAGCTGAATCTGAGGTGGATGGAGGAAGAGGTGGTCTATGTGGAGAACAAAGGTCTTCTGGCTTCATGCTTTGCCCTCTGGTGCATACAGAACTACCGCAGCTCGCTGCAAGCAGAAGTGATACTGTAGAGGAAAAAGAGGTAGTTACAGGGCCTCGGGGTCCCTTCTCTTTAGCTGGCTCGTGAGGAAAGCAAACTAGGCTAGTGCTCAGCAGGCTTTTTAATGATCCACGTCTGGAAGTGGCACACATCACTTTGGCTTTCATTTCTTTGGTAGAACTTGGTTGTAGGGAGACTGAGAATTGTATTAAGCTGTGTGTTTAGGAAGAAAGATAGAACAAGGTATATAGAAACCCAGGTCTCTGGAAAACTAAGCAATCAAAAAGCAAACTAAGGCAGTTATTAACTCTAGGAAAAACAGTTGTACAAGGAGAGGAGTAAAATAAAGATGATAATAGCCAACATTTATTGTGTACTTAACTCTGTGCCAGGTACTATCCTAAGTCCTCAGTTTTTTCATATGTTAATTTTATTAAAAATTATATCCAGTAAATACAATTGTAATCCTCATTTTACAGATAAATGGTTATTTCACCAAAGTATTGATACCACAGTGTTTGTTGAATAAATGGGATAGGGAATGAAGATAGTGGAATAAGAGCCAAATATCTTTTTTTATGCTGCTAAGTCACTTCAGTCGTGTCCGACTCTGTGCGACCTCATAGACGGCAGCCCACCAGGCTCCCCCGTCCCTGGGATTCTCCAGGCAAGAACACTGGAGTGGGTTGCCATTTCCTTTTCCAATGCATGAAAGTGAAAAGTGAAAGTGAAGTCGCTCAGTCATGTCTGACCCTCAGTGATCCTGTGGACTGCAGCCCACCAGGCTCCTCTGTCCATGGGATTTTCCAGGCAAGAGTACTGGAGTGGGGTGCCATTGCCTTCTCTGTCTTCTTCTATAGTAGAAAATAATAATGTGGAAATTACGCCTATATTATAATTTTGAACATGACCAATTTGAACTGTGCAGGGCCACTTATATGCAGGTTTTGATCCAGTAAATATGTACAGTACTACATGATTTGTGCTTGATTGAATCCATGGCTGCAAAACGTTGAATACAGTGGACTGACTATGGGACTTGAGCATCCACAGATACTGAGGGATGACAGTATAAAATATCTAAAATTAATAGTCAAGTTACAACTATATACACATACTGTTTAGAAATATAGGGGTAAATATCAGTAGAAACAACTAGAAAAGTTGAAAATCCTCAGGGTGACATATTCAAATATAGGTATGGGGTTGCCTTCATACTCTTGGACTTTCTGAACTATGTTGATATAAAAATAAAGTACTTGGTAGAAGAGATGCTATCAAGAGAGATAAAATGAAATGATATGAAGTGGCCATCATTTATACCTCTGTTCACATAGAACTGAGATGGTTTTGTAAATCACTAAGTAATGGAGCCGTACACTGACAGGGAGCTAAGACCAACTGTGTGGACCTGGGTTTGTCCTACAGTCTGTTGGCCGAGTCACTTAATCTTTGAGGATTCACTTCCTTCTTGTTTTAATGAGAATAATGCTCTCTTCAAGTTACTTTAACTTCTAGATTTCTATAGTTCTAGGTGTTAGACCAAGTAATTTTTGTTTTTAAACAGTAAGTCAATGTGACGGTATAGGCTACAGAGCTATGTTTGAAAGCAGCTGGCTGTTAAGTCACATCCTATACCTTGTCTTATTCTTCCCAGATCCATATGCTTGTAGATTTTTTTGGAAAGGGAGGGGTTGCCAGGTTTTTGGTTTTTTTCTGGCTTCCCGAGATGATGATTTTAATTTGAGATTTCCTACTGATAGATATTGACTATATGAGAAGTATATACATTTATTATCCACTTCCTACTTCTAAATGCTGGTCATGAAATCGTGGTTATCTAATGTGAGCATTTCTATTCTAGGTCCAGTGGCATTGCAGAGCACGGATGGTTGCGGGAGCCAACTTCTACATTGTTGGACGAGACCCTGCTGGCATGCCCCATCCAGAAACAGGGAAGGATCTTTATGAGCCCACTCATGGCGCCAAAGTGCTGACCATGGCCCCGGGCCTGATCACCTTGGAGATCGTTCCCTTTCGAGTTGCCGCTTATAACAAGAAGAAGAAGCGGATGGACTACTATGACTCTGAGCAGTAAGTGTTACATTCTCTGCATAAATCTGTGAAACGCCTTGTGTTCTAAGCTGCCTAGGCTTTTAATATATTGCCTCATCTTGACAACAGCTGACCAATGGCGGGCTTTGTTGTACCAGTTTCAGAACAGGCAAACCAAAGAAACTAATTTCTCAATACTTTAGAAGTTAGAAGTAGAAATAAAGTTTGAATCTGGTTTCATGGTTCATGATCTTAGGAATTTTATTAGGAAGTGTTAAGGCAGTGATGACATTTCTCTCTGCCTTATAGAAGTAGTCCAAGGACTCAGCAATGATTTTGCTAGTAAGCGCAAAGGATCTATGTAATAAGAGAGTTTGACTAATATTTGTGTAGCCATTGTGTGACAGGCACTCTCCTAATTGCATTATGGGTATTAAGTTAATACTTGTAGTTAATGCCCTATACGAATCCTGTGAAGTAGGAGCAGTTATCCCCATTTTGTAGATGGGTAGTAAGCTGAGGCATACAAAGTTCAAATACTCTTGTAATGTCACAGATCCAGTGAATAGCAGCTCACTGGGTATGCTGACCACTAAGAGTGCAACTTCATTCTTCAAAGATCTTAGAAGGAGCAAAAAATGAACAACCTTTTCGTGAAAATTATTGGTAATATTGAGCATGTATCTATCTTCTTTTGACTGGCAAAATTTTATTAGTTGCTATCTGTAGATAATATCCATACAGACATACCTCGAGATATTGTGGGTTCAGTTCCAAACCACTGAAATTAAAGTGAGTAATCCCAATAAAGCAAGTCACATAAAATTTTTTTGTTTCCTAGTACAAATAAAAGTTATGTCTACATATACTATAGTATATTAAGCACACAGTATTTCTAAAAGAGCAATTTACACACCTTAATTTAAAAAACTTTATTGCTTAAAAATGTTAACCATCCTCTGAGCCTTCAGTGAGTTGTGATGTTTTCACTGGTGGAGGGTCTTGCCTACATGTTGATGGCTGCTGACTGATTAGGGTGGTGGTTGCTGAAGGCTGGGCTGTGGTAGTATCTTAAAATAAGACAACAGTGAAGTTTGCCACGTCCATCAACTCTTTCACTAATGAGCTGTCTATAACACACAATGCTGTTTAATAGATCTTCTTTCAAAATTGGACTCAGTCCTCTCAACCCTGCTGCTGTTTTATCAGCTAAAGTTTATGTAATATTCTAAATTCTTTGTTGCCATTTAAAAATCTGTATAGCATCTTACCAGGAGTAGATTCCATCTCAAGTAACCACTTTCTTTGCTTATTAGAAGCAAGTCTTTGACCATTTAAGTTTTATTGTGTGATTGCAACAATTCAGTCACATCTTCAGACTCCACTTCTAATTCTCATTCTCTTGCTGTTTCTACCACATCTGCAGTTCTTTCCTCCACTGAAGCTTCAAACCCCTCAGGTCACCTGTGAGGTTTAGAATTAGCTTCTTCCAAACTCCTGTGAATGCTGGTATTTCGACTTCTCCCCAGGGATCCCAGATATTCTTAACGGCATCAAGAATGGTGAATCCTGTTTTAGAAGGTTTTCAATTGACTTTACACAGATCCATCAGAGGAATCACTATCTGTGGCAACTATAGCTTTATAAAATGTATTTCTTAAATAAGAAGACTTGAAAGTGGAAATTAGTCCTTTATCCACAACATTAGCAGGCGGCAAAGTAACATTAATCTCGTTGCACACCTCCATCAGAGCTCTTAGGTGACCAGGTGCATTGTCAATGAGCAGTGTCAGTATTTTGAAAAGAATCTTTTTTTCTGAGCAGAAGTTCTTAACATTGGGCTTAAGATACTCTGTAAAACCATGTTGTAAACAGATGTGCTGTCGTTCAGACTTTGTTGTTCCATTTATACAGCAGAGGCAGAGTAGATTTAGCATTGTTCTTAAAGACACTAGGATTTTTGGAATGGTCAATGAACATTGGCTTCAACTTAAAGTCATCAGCTGCAGTAACCTCTATCAAGAGTCAGCCTGTCCTTTGAAGCTTTGAAGCTAGGCATTGATTTCTCCTCTCTAGCTATGAATGGCATCATCTTCCAATAGAAGGCTATTTCATCTACATGGAAAACCTGTTGTTTAGTGTGAAAGTGTTAGTTGCTCAGTTGTGTCTGACTCTTCGTGACTCCGTGGACTGTAGCACACCAGGCTCCCTGTCCGTGGAATTGTACAGGCAAGAATACTGCAGTGTGTTTGCTGTTGCCTCCTTCAGGGGCTCTCCAGGGATTGAACCCAGGTCTCCTGCACTGCAGGCAGATTCTTTGCCATCTAAGCCTCCAGGGAAGTCCATTGTTTAGTGCAGCCACCTTCATTAATGATCTTCGCTAGATCTTCTGGGTAACTTGCTGCAGCTTCCGTAGCAGCACTTGCTGCTTCACCTTGTACTTTTACGTCATGGAGATGGCTTCTTGCCTTAAACCTTACGAACCAGCCTCTGCAGGCTTCAGACTTTTTAAACTTCCTCACCTCTCTTAGTCGTCACAGAATTGAAGAGAGCTGGGGCCTTGCTCTGAATTAGGCTTTGACTGAAAGGATTATTGTAGCTGGTTTGATCATCTATCCAGACCACTAATACTTTCTCCGTATGAGCAATAAGGCTTGTTTGGCTTGCTTGTCCTTCATGTGTTCGATGGAGTAACACTTTTAATTTACTTCAATAACTTTTTCTTTGCATTCACAACTTGGCTGCTTGGCATGAGAGGCCTAGCCCATCTTAGTTTTCAACATGCCTTCCTCACTAATAAGCTTAATCATTTCTAGCTTTTAATTTAAAGTGAGACATGTGCACTTTTGACTCGGAAACTTAGAGGCCATTGTAGATTATTAATTGACCTGGTTTCAATATTGTTGTGTCTCAGGGAATAGGGAGGCCTGAGGAGAGGGAGAGAGATGGGGGAACTGCTAGTTAGTGGAGCAGTCAGAACATACATTTAGTAAGTTCACCATCATCATACAGGCATGGTTCATGGGGCTCTAAAACAATTACAGTAACCTCCAAGATCACAGATCACCAGATATAATAATAATGAAAATGTGTGTGTGTTAGTCGCTCAGTCGTGTCCGACTCTTTGTGAACCCATGGACTGTAGCTGTCCAGGCTCCTCTGTCCATGGGATTCTCCAGGCAAGAATACTGGAGTGGGTTGCCATTTCCTTCTCCGATTTTAAGAAATAGGAATCCAAAAAGGAAGAACCAGTTGCAAAATACAGGACTTTAAGAAAAATAATAAACATTAAATATTTCCTAGAATTTTGAGATGGAATAGACCTTAGATATCCTTTAGACAAGCCATTAGTTTTATCAATAGATGAACTGAATAACTTAAGCAAAGATGCATTAATTAAGTCTTCTCAACTAAACACTGTTTCTCTAGCCCTCTATTTTTCTTATTATTTATTTAGATCCCAATTAGAAAATTTTAAATTTATTTTTATTTTAACATCTTGTTTAATTTGATGTAAAGACTTTTCAGGTCTTTTAATTGCTGATTCTGTCATCCTTGCTGTATGCTAATTAAATTTTAGATAACATGACTTTCAAGGTTATTATTCAAGTCATTATAATAGAATTATTAAACTAGACTTCATAGAGGACAGAGCTCACTAGAAACCTTATGATGTACAATTCAGCTTCCGTTAGACATAGTATTATTCAATTAAATACAAATCCTCAACATTATGTTAGTTTCCAGCTCCCGTTTTTATCATGTCTACAAAAGATGATGTAGCTTCCTAGGTTGAGTCTGTGATTTGGGGGGAGTGATGACAGTGATAGATTAAATATTTTTTAAATTTTCGTTATTGTAGGATTGGATTCTTTGAGCTGAACGTGTCCAGGGATCACTCTCATGGTCTCTTCCTTGATTTTAGTTCTGTTCCTGGTGTGGATCCTTCACACGCAGATCGAGGCTCTTTTCTGCCCTCCCTCTCTTCGTTTTGCTCCCTCTCTTCGTTCTGCCAAAACGATGTTTTTTTCCTTCCAAGATTTTTGGTACTTTCACTTTACTGACCAGTTTCTTTCTGTTCAGAATTAGATCTGGAACAGTTTCCCCTAGAAATGTCTCTGTTTTGTTATGCTAGCGTCAGAATAGCAACAGAGCACAGACTCTGAAGCCCAAGGGGATGGAGTCCCACTCTTGCCCCACCACCCCTGCAGCTGTGTGACCGCGGGCGACTCACCGTCCCCTTCCTGCCGTGCTTCCTCAGCTTCAGGATGGGGTGTAGTGACCGTGCTGTGTGTATCTCCATAGAGTGCTTGAGGACCAGATCAGCTTATGTATGTCATTTGCAAACAGTGTTAACCGGAACCTAGTAAGTACTAGAAATGTGTCTATTGTTATCATACATATAATATATATAACGAAAAAGTATGAACAATTGTGAGGATTATCTAAATGTGCCACATGGACACAAAATGAGCAAACACTGTTGGAAAAATGGTGCCAATAGACTTTCTCAAGGCAGGGTTGCCACCGACCTTCAGTCTGTGAAAGATAAAGTGAAGTGCAGTAAATGAGGGAAGCCTGTAGGCGGTACACTGTGTAAGCGTAGAGTGGCCATGTGAGGCTCTAGAAGCAGAAGTTATGCATGTTAGCCCCACGCTTGCTAAGGGACTTGAGATTCCTGTGTCATCTCTAGCCTTGTTTCTTTATCTCCAGAAGGGTGGCAGTGGATGAACTGATTTCCTTCTAGCTCAAAATCTGTAGTTCTTTCCAGAATCTGTAGCTCCTAGCTATTTTCCGTTAGTAGGAGCTTCATGTTTTGTTGATTAATACTTAATTTCATGCAAATTGCACCTGCTTATTTAGTACTGTTGCTTTTTTAGTATAAATTACATTTCAGACTGAGCAAGTAGTTGCCTCTTAGTTTCTGTGAGGATTGGTTCCAGCACCCTTGCACAGATACCAAAGCCTTCAGATGCTCGAGTCTCTTATATGAAATGGTGTAGTATTTGTATGTGGCTTACACACATCCTCCTGTGGACTTTAAATTACCTCTAGAGCGATGGCACCCCACTCCAGTACTCTTGCTTGGAAAATCTCATGGACGGAGGAGCCTGGTAGGCTGCAGTCCATTGGGTCGCTAAGAATTGGACACGACTGAGTGACTTCACTTTCACTCTTCACTTTCATGCCTTGGAGAAGGAAATGGCAACCCACTCTGGTGTTCTTGCCTGGAGAATCCCAGAGACGGGTGAGCCTGGTGGCTGCTGTCTATAGGTTGCACAGAGTTGGACACGACTGAAGTGACTTAGCAGCAGAATATTTTTAATACCTAATACAATATAAATGCTATGTAAATACAATATAAATGCTACATAATTATATATATTGTTGCCTGCCCATGATAAATTCACGTTTTATTTTTTTGACTTTTTGTGTTTTTTCCGTGTCAGTTATTTATCTTCTTTTATTTTTTATTTTGTTTATGTGGATCCTTTCTCCTTTCTTCTTGATGAGTGTCACCAGAGGTTTATTGATTTTGTTTACTCTTTCAGAAAGCCCACTCTTGGTTTTACAGGTTTACATTTTGGGACTTTTTAGAATTCTCTTCTTGCCCCCTGAATGTTTTCAGTCAGAGATTGTTTGACTCCTTGCATATAGAAACCATGGATTTGGAGGGCCAGCTGTCTGTTTAGATTTTTGTTTTCTCAGTTTATCTCTACTAATGGGTGCTGATTGAAACTTAGGTCTTGTAACTTCTCATCTGAGAGAACTCATCCTTTTTTCCATGATACTGTACAGTTGACTCTGCATTCAGGAATCATGCTGATCCTAACCACGTGTCCTCATTTAATGTGGCCTGTTTTGTAATGGTTCAGACAAGAAGGGAAAAGAAATTAAAAGAAAAAAAATTCTTTTGTTTCTGAAAGGGACATAAATTCTGATGTCATTTCATAAAATAAGTTACCTGCAGAAATAAATACTATTGATAACAGTGGAACTTGAGGGATTTGTTGGCTTCTTGTTTAATGACAAATAATTCTGGAGAAAATGCACAATCTTAGATGATAGCAGAATTTTCTGAGCAATGGACTCTAGAAAAACACAGGAAAACCCCATGAGTCAATGAACAGAAAAGACTTATTGTGTATCTGATTTGGGGAAATGTGAAAGCACTCCTAACTGTGCTCAATGGCCTTGGTGTAGAATTCAAGGCAAGACCCACTCTAGACCATTATTTTCTTTTTATGTATTTTAATTGGAGGATAATTACAATGTGGTGTTTTGTTTTTTTTTTTGCATATATCAACATGAATCGGCCACAGGTATACATGTGTCTCCCTCATCCTTAACCTCCCCTCCCACATCCTTCCCCACCCTACCCTTCTGGATTGTTCCAGAGCATGGGCTTTGGGTGCTCTGCTAGACCATTATTTCCTGAAGATCTGAGTTGTGGCCCAGGTTATAGTATACTGCAGAACCTCACCACAAGAAGAATTTGCAATTAACCAGAAATGTACCATTTTTACCCTTGTACAATACTGGGTTTGCCAATACCTGGAAATCGTTCTAAATCATGGCGTGTTTTGTTTTGGCTTAAAAATAATTAAATAAATTTATATTAAAAAATAGATGTATATGTCTCTGTGTGTATTTATATATGTATATCTGTGCATATGTATATATACTATATACATGCATACACACATACTACAGTTTCACTGTCTGAAAAAAAGTGCAGCTATAAAAGCAATGTGGTGAGTTTTAGAGGGTCTTTTTCTACCAAAGAGATGCTGTAGAAGGTTAAAGAAAATTTGCGGAGAGAGAGAGGGTGGGATGATTTGGGAGAATGGCATTGAATCATATATAATATCATGTAAGAAATGAATCGCCAGTCCAGGTTTGATGCACGATACAGGATGCTTGGGGCTGGTCCACTGGGATGACCCAGAGGGATGGTACGGGGAGGGAGGTGGGAGGGGGGTTCAGGATGGGGTAAAAGTGTACACCCGTGGCAGATTCATGTTGATGTATGGCATAACCAATACAATATTGTAAAGTAATTAGCCTCCAATTAAAATAAATACATTTAAATTTAAACAAAAGAGAAAAAAGAAATTCATTTCTAATAAAAAAAAGAAAAAGCAATTAGAGTAAACTTTGAACTATGTTACTGTATAGGTGATTGAAGTGAAAATATAAAATATTAAGGAAAACCAAAAAGCTTCAAACATGTCTTTTTGTGGTTCAAAACATGTAGGGTCACCATCAGAGATTTTAATTTTCTTAGTCTGGAGAGGATTACCTATTGGCAGTTCTTTTGAAAGCTCCTTCTGCATTGAGAACCCCCCACTGAGGGTAGGCTTGCTGCTGCTGCTAAGTCACTTCAGTCGTGTCTGACTCTGTGGGATTCCATAGGCGGCAGCCCACCAGGCTCCCCTGTCCCTGGGATTCTCCAGGCAAGAACACTGGAGTGGGTTGCCGTTTCCTTCTCCAATGCAGGAAAGAGAAAAGCTTGGTTTCCTACAAACTGATAGAATGTATAGTGCCAGTGGTGGAATGCTGGGCAGGGCAACCCTTCACTTCTCACTCAGCATGCAGTTTAATTGTGTGGTTTATGTACAAACGTTTTGAGTGAAACCTCGTTCTGAAAGTAACAACTCGTCACCGAGTAAGAGGTGAGAAGTTAGAATTGTTCTGCAGGTGGCCGACTACTTAAAACTTAGATGAGTTTGCATTTTGATGAGTTAAGGAAGCAAAGCTAGAGTTGAGCTTTTACACTTCTTGTGCGGATGTGTTTTGTTACTGTGGTTTCCTTGCATGATCAGTTGATTTAATCACACACAGGACCATAGACTCCATCTGTATGTAGTTGAATGATATGCTGGGAAGCCCTTGATAACTTTCATGTTTTGTTAAGTCTGTGTAATATTGTTTTAAGTCTCTCTTTTAATCATTCAAAAGCTAAATAATTACATCAGTTCTCATAAGAATTTCCAGTGATGAATTCTATATTAGTTGCATGACTGGCTCATTTTCTTGGAATTTTTTTTTAGTTACTAAATCTAATAAATTGTAACTTGGGAAGCTTTAAAATTGCCTTAGTTTTCTCATTTTTTATATTCCTGTTCAAGTGTAATTAAGTTGATGGGAATATGTTGGAAAGTGATTAAAATTTTGTGGAAAGGCGATAGTCTTTGATGTAGTGAGAAAACACAGTTATTAATTATGCACATATGAGGTTGTCTTATATTTGATTAATGAATGTTATTCAATGCCAGCTTTTATGTAATTAATGATTTTATAGCTTTGATTTGACTAAATACCAGTGTAAAACAAGGCTTAGGGATAAAAAAAAACAAACTTCATGAAGATTACAGGCGAGAGATTATTGATAAGAATTATGATAAAAAAACATCTGTTTATACTTAGGAAGTTAAGTAGGTTCATATTAGCTGTAATAATAACTCAAGGAAATTTAGTTTTAGGACTACATGATTAAAACCCATTGTTTCAGCTATTACAAACTTTTAGAGATAATTCAGCTATTTGTAATTTTTTTCTCCTTTAGCAATAATTCTTCTTTGTATTTGGATCAGTTCAGTTCAGTCGCTCAGTTGTGTCCGACTCTTTGCGACCCCATGAATCGCAGCACGCCAGGCCTCCCTGTCCATCACCAACTCCCGGAGTTCACTCAGACTCACGTCCATCGAGTCCGTGATGCCATCCAGCCATCTCATCCTCTGTCGTCCCCTTCTCCTCCTGCCCTGGTTAATGCAAAATTTTGGTTCATATTTTTTAAATAGCAGCTCACCAAAAAGAGAGTGACTGTGAGTCAGAGTGCCTGGTGGAAATGAGTCAGTGAGGGAACAGGTAGACACAGATGTTTGCTTTTGGTTATTTCCATGTTGTCAGTAGAGTATTTCCTTCATATTTTTAATTCTGAAGTATACTTTATTCCTTCATATTTTTAATTCTGAAGTATACCTTATTCCTTCATATTTTCAATCCTGAAGTATACCTCAAATCATGCTCTACTACTGATGTCTTCTTTTTTTAAAGCACTCTACTATTGACATCCTTCAAGGCTTTCCTCATACATTCTTCACTCTTATATGCTTTCCACAGAAGAGCTCACCTGCTCTAGTGGTTTCTGTGTGGTGACACTTAAAGCTATTCCTCAGTGTTTCCAGGTTGCTAATTATATTAACTTTCTATTGCTCTGCAACAAATTAACACGAATTTAGTGGCTTAAAACATTACCCATTCATAACCTCACAGTTCCTTAGCTCAGAAGCCTGGGGTGACAATTACGGTAGTAAAAGATCACAGATCACCAGATATAATAATAATGAAAATGTGTGTGTGTTAGTCACTCAGTCGTGTCTGACTCTTTGCTACTCCATGGACTGTAGCCCCCCAAGTTCCTATGTCCATGGGATTCTCCAGGCAAGAATACTGGAGTGGGTTGCCATTTCTGTCTCCGATTTTAAGAAATAGGTAATCCAAAAAGGAAGAACCAATTGCAAAATACAGGACTTTTAAGAAAAATAATAAACATTAAATATTTCCTAGAATTTTGAGATGGAATAGAACTTAGATATCCTTTAGACAAGCCAGATGCCCTTGTTGGAAAAATTCAGTTCCTTATGGTTATAGGACTAGGGTCCCCATCTTCTTACTGGTTAATAGGGGGATCATTCTCTGCAGCTCAAAGCCACATTGGGGTTTTTCCTTGTGGGCCCCTTTATCTCAATGTTAGAACCTGTCTCAGGTCAAATCCCTGAGGGTTCAAATCTCTGACTACTGCTGTCATCTGAGAACATTCTTTGCTTTTAGAGGGCTTGAATGATTAGGCCTCTAATTCATTAGGCTCACTCATAATTTCACTGTTGTAGGTCAATTGATTAATAACTTTCGTTGCTTCTGCAAAATTCCTTTTGCCATATAAGGACGTATCATGGTAGTGACACCTTCATGGGGTAAAGGTCATAAAGGCCATCTTAAAATCCTATCTACACACTAATGGGTGTTTCTGCTTAGATTTCATGATGTTATTTAGAATATCCAGAAGCAGCTTTACCTTTCCCTTCATGATCTCCAAATCCTAAATTTCCTTAGTTACTTGTTCTTCTTATTATATAGAATGTTTGAAGTCCTTTATTCTTTCACCTCACTCTTTACACCCAAATCTTGTCATGTTGACCTCTGAAACATTTCTTATGTGAATTCTTTTTTCTTTCTTGCTGTGTGGTGTTGGAGAAGACTCCTGAGAGTCCCTTGGACTGCAAGGAGATCTAACCAGTCCATTCTAAAGGAGATCACCCCTGGGTGTTCTTTGGAAGGAGTGATGCTAAAGCTGAAACTCCAGTATTTGGCCACCTCATGGGAAGAGTTGACTCATTGGAAAAGACTGTGATGCTGGGAGGGATTCGGGGCAGGAGGAGAAGGGGACAACAGAGGATGAGATGGCTGGATGGCATCACCGACTCAATGGACGTGAGTCTGAGTGAACTCTAGGACATGGTGATGGACAGGGAGGCCTGGCATGTTGCAATTCATGGGGTCTCAGAGTTGGACATGACTGAGCAACTGAACTGAACTGAAGTCTTTGCCATACATAAATATTTCTGTTAAACTACTGGGGAACTGTCTGCCATTAATTCATAAAATGTTTTTACTGATTTTGATGTTTCTTTTGAAAACTTGTGGAAGTCTGATAGTAATTGCATGAATTTTCCAATGAGTCTTGTCCTGTGCTTGTAGATTTTTCACATACTTTATGGCAAAAGTTTTATTTTTTTTATTGCATAGGGAGTTATTGCATAACCATTAACAGATAAGGTCTCATTTAAAATCTTACTATACCTTTGAATTATAATTAATGACAGTACTATGTATACTTTTGAAAGTCAAATTATATATTTTATATATGCTGTATCTTGTTTTAAAGTCAACATTTACATTGAAATTAGGATAAAACTTAACAACTTGGCTGTTCTTTTATTCATTTATTAAGTACATATTGATCTTTACTACATACATGCCCTTGCTAAGTGTGGGCACTGTGGTTGGAAACAAGCTTGATTTGTTGGCCTAACAGATATAGGAATTACAT
>SJXQ01012654.1:0-71462 GCA_006408695.1 Aepyceros melampus
ATATAATAGTCATCTGAGTTAAATTCACCCATTCCAGTCCATTTTAGTTCGCTGATTCCTAGAATGTCGACGTTCACTTCCCTAGGTTGTCATAAATGAAGCAATACCACTGGCAACTAGTGGGTAGAGTTCAGGCATGCTGCAAAATATCCTATAATGAACAGGACAGATTTTCCACTAAGAATTACCAGCCCAAAATGTCAGTAGTGTCAAATATCTAGACCAACCATGATTTAGAACAAGGTTGTTGCTAAGTCGCTTCAGTCGTGTCCGACTCTGTGCGACCTCATAGACGGCAGCCCACCGGGCTCCCTCGTCCCTGGGATTCTCCAGGCAAAAACACTGCAGTTGGTTGCCATTTCCTTCTCCAACACATGAAAGTGAAAAGTGAAAGTGAAGTCGCTCAGTCGTGTCTGACTCTTAGCGACCCCATGGACTGCAGCCTACCAGGCTCTTTTGTCCATGGGATATTCCCGGCAAGAGTACTGGAGTTGGGTGCCATTGCCTACTCCTAGAACAAGCTTACTAACAGGCTAAGGCATGTCTGAACAATCTTCTCAGACTGTGTCCCTGCATTTGAAAGCTATTTCTGGCATAAAACATAGTCAGTGTTATACACATAAAGAAGTGCAGTATTCTTAATGATAGAGTTTCCCTAATTTTGTGCCACACTGAACTGGAATATTAGAATATAATTCAATCGAATCTTTAGGCTTTTGAATAAGGTTATTTGTTAAGTCAATGGCTGATAATTATTTTTTAATTATTATAGTTATTGTATTTTATTCAAGAAACATGTGCTAAGTCACTCCACAAGTTACAAGGTACAAGACCAGACATAGCTCAGTCTCTAATTCTAGGACAATAAACATATAGAAGAAGACAAGTAAATAATCATGAGATCATAATATTGTGAACTATGGGAATTCATAGAAAAGACATCTAACTCCAAAAGGAAGAGTGATGGTATAAAAGTATTTAGAGTGAGATATCAACAATAGATTTGGAAAAAAAGGCATGTTATAAAAAGGTTTAGAATTAGCTTTTTATTTATAGTATAATAACAGTATAGATAAAAGGCATACCATATGAGAAGAAATTTAATCATTATATCCAGAGAACTATAAATTATGAACATAATGAAGAAAATACATTTTGAGGATTAAAAAAATATGAGATTACTACTAATGTAAGAGAGTGATTATGAAAGGTCTAACAATACTCCAGAAGATGGTATTAAAGAACTAGGCTCACTGACAGTAACCACGATAATAGAAATGGATAAAAATAAAGGTCCTTGAAAGCCAAGGGAATATAAATATTACAATGTATAGTAAGATCAGAGAGGCTGTCGGGACAAACTTGACCTGCTAAGAGGTATGAGAAGGTTAACATACCATGATGACATTAGGGACAGACTAGAGAGGCAGCCAGCTAAAGCATTTATTCTGCACAAAGGAAATTAAGAATAGATCCTCGGAAGTTGAATGAAGTTGTCGAAACACAATCATGATTTCTTGCCAAGTTTCCAGGTAAGACTCAGCTTCGAACCTGGAAACTTTTGCCTAAAACTGAGGTCTGTTCATTAGGACCTTGGTCTGTCAGATAAGAGAAATCAGAGTATGGAAAGACAAATGGAAATCTCTGGCAGTTATATTCCCTGGCTGAGGTCATAAATAAAAAACACACTATTGCACCCTTGGATAAACGGCAAAGATTAAGGCTATCGCTATAAATAAAAGGAGGCAGTGTGGTGGTCCCAGCCGTTAATTTCACCAGAAACACTCACGAAACACAGAGCAGAGAGAACGAGTCACCTGGTGTCTTTTCTTATAAAAGCCCTAATACTATCAAGGCTTCATGACCACAGTTCAGTTCAGTCGCTCAGTCATGTCCAACTCTTTGCGACCCCATAAATCCCAGAACGCCAGGCCTCCCTGTCCATCACCAACTCCCAGAGTTCACTCAGACTCACGTCCATTGAGTCCGTGAAGCCATCCAGCCATCTCATCCTTGGTCGTCCCCTTCTCCTCCTGCCCCCAATCCCTCCCAGCATCAAGATCTTTTCCAATGAGTCAACTCTTCGCATGAGGTGGTCAAAGTACTGGAGTTTCAGATTTAACATCACTCCTTCCAAAGAACACCCAGAGCTGATTTCCTGTAGAATGGACTGGTTGGATCTCCTTGCAGTCCAANCTTTCTCCTCCTGCCCCCAATCCCTCCCAGCATCAGGGTCTTTTCCAATGAGTCAACTCTTCGCATAAGGTGGCCAAAGTACTGGAGCTTCAGTTTTAGCATCATTCCTTCCAAAGAAATCCCAGGGTTGATCTCCTTCAGAATGGACTGGTTGGATCTCCTTGCAGTCCAAGGGACTCTCAAGAGTCTTCTCCAACACCACAGTTCAAAAGCATCAATTCTTCGGCGCTCAGCCTTCTTCACAGTCCAACTCTCACATCCATACATGACCACAGGAAAAACCATAGCCTTGACTAGACGGACCTTAGTTGGCAAAGTAATGTCTCTGCTTTTGAATATACTATCTAGGTTGGTCATAACTTTTCTTCCAAGGAGTAAGCGCCTTTTAATTTCATGGCTGCAGTCACCATCTGCAGTGATTTTGGAGCCCAAAAAAACAAAGTCTGACACTGTTTCTACTGTTTCCCCATCTATTTCCCATGAAGTGATGGGGCCAGATGCCATGATCTTCGTTTTCTGAATGTTGAGCTTTAAGCCAACTTTTCCACTCTCATCTTTCACATTCATCAAGAGGCTTTTAAGTTCCTCTTCACTTTCTGCCATAAGGGTGGTGTCATCTGCATATCTGAGGTTATTGATATTTCTCCCAGCAATCTTGATTCCAACTTGTGCTTCTTCCAGTCCAGCGTTTCTCATGATGTACTCTGCATAGAAGTTAAATAAGCAGGGTGACAATATGCAGCCTTGATGGACTCTTTTCTCTACTTGGGGCCAGTCTGCTGTTCCATATCCAGTTCTAACTGTTGCTTCCTGACCTGCATATAGGTTTCTCAAGAGGCAGGTCAGGTGGTCTGGTATTCCCCATCTCTTTCAGAATTATCCACAGTTTGTGGTGATCCACACAGTCAAAGGCTTTGGCATAGTCAATAAAGCAGAATTAATGGATTTTTGATTATTCAGCGGATGTTGGCAATTTGATTTCTGGTTCCTCTGCCTTTTCTAAAACCAGCTTGAACATCAGGAAGTTCACAGTTTACGTATTGCTGAAGCCTGGCTTGGAGAATTTGGGCATTACTTTACTATTGTGTGAGATGAGTTTAATTGTGTGGTAGTTTGAGCATTTTTAGGCACTGCCTTTCTTTGAGAATGGAATGAAAATTGACCTTTTCCAGTCCTGTAGCCACTGCTGAGTTTTCCAAATTTGCTGGCATACTGAGTGCAGCACTTTCACAGCATCATCTTTCAGGATTTGAAATAGCTCAACGGGAATTCTATCACCTCAGCTAGCTTTGTTTGTAGTGGTGCTTTCTAAGGCCCACTTGACTTCACATTCCAGGATGTCTGACTCTAGGTGAGTTGATCACACCATCGTGATTATCTGAGTAGTGAAGATATTTTTTGTACAGTTCTTCTGTGTATTATTGCCACCTCTTCTTAATATCTTCTGCTTCTGTTAGGTCCATACCACTTCTGTCCTTTATCGAGCCCATCTTTGCATGAATTGTTCCCTTGGTATCTCTAATTTTCTTGAAGAGATCTCTAGTCTTCCCCATTCTGTTGTTTTCCTCTATTTCTTTGCATTGATTGCTGAGGAAGGCTTTCTTATCTCTCCTTGCTATACTTTGGAACTCTTCATTCAGATGCTTATACCTTTCCTTTTCTCCTTTGCTTTTGCTATTTGTAAGACCTCCTCAGACAGCCATTTTGCTTTTTTGTACTTCTTTTCTATGGGGATGGTCTTGCTTCCTGTCTCCCATACAGTGTCACGAACCTCCATCTATAGTTCATCAGGCACTCTATCAGATCTAGTCCTGTAAATCTATTTCTCACTTCTGCTGTATAATCATAAGGGATTTGATTTAGGTCATACTTGAATGGTCTAGTGGCTTTCCCTAGTTTCTTCAATTTAAGTCTGAATTTGGCAATAAGTAGTTCATGATCTGAGCCACTGTCAGCTCCCGGTCTTGTTTTTGCTAACTGCATAGAGCTACTCCATCACTGACTTCAAAGAATATAGTCAGTCTGATTTTGGTGTTGACCATCTGGTGATGTCCATGTGTAGAGTCTTCTCTTGTCTTGTTGGAAGAGGGTATTTGCTATCACCAGTGCCTCGTCTTGGCAAAACTCTCTTAGCCTTTCTCTGCTTGTATGGAAACATACAAATACAAATATGTAGAGAAACATAGAAGTACCTAAATATCCAAATTATCTTGAGAGAGAAGAACAAATTTGAAGGTATCACACTTTGATTTCAAACAATTATATGAAGTTATAGTGATTTAAAAAGTATGGTAAAAATAAATAAATAAAATACTTTGGTATTGGCACACACAAAAAAACAAACACACTAGATCCAAAGAACAGAATAGAGAGCTCAGAAAAAAAACAAAAACTCACAGGTATATGGTCAATTAATTTATGATAAAGAAACCAATAATATACAATGGGAGAAAGACAGTATTATTAATAAACAGTATTGGAATAACTTGTGAGTTACATGCAAAAGAATCAACCTGGACTACTTTCTCAGAGCTTGCAAACGCAAAATGGACTAAAGACTAAATGTAAGATCTGAAACCATAAAAAGTGTAAATGAAAATAGTTTTTAGACTGATGCTCTTTGACATCAGTCTTCAGTTCACTTCAGTTCAGTTCAGTTTCTCAGTCATGTCTAACTCTTTGTAACCCCATGGATTGCAGCACGCCATCCCTCCCTGTCCATTACCAACTCCCAGAGTTTACACAAACTCATCCAACCATCTCATCCTGTGTCGTGCCCTTTTCTTCCTGCCCCCAATCGCTCTCAGCCTCAAGGTCTTTTCCAATGAGTCAGTTCTTTGCATCATACTTTGCATCAAAGTATTAGAGTTTCACCTTCAGCATCAGTCCTTTCAAAGAATATTGAGGACTGATTTCCTTTAGGATGGATTGGTTGGATTTCCTTGCAGTCCAAGGACTTGCAAGATTCATCTCCAACACCACAGTTCAAAAGCATCAATTCTTCAGCGCTCAGCTTTCTTTATAGCCCAACTCTCATCCATACATGACTACTGGAAAAACTATAGCCTTGACTAGCTGGACCCTTGTTGGCAAAGTAGTCTCTGCTTTTTAATATGCTGTCTAGGTTGGTCATAACTTTTCTTCCAAGGAGCAAATGTCTTTTAATTTCATGGCTGCAGTCACCATCTGCAGTGATTTTGGAGCCCCCCAAAATAGTCTGTCACTGTTTCCACTGTTTTCCCATCTATTTGCCATGAAGTGATTGGACCAGATGCCATGATCTTCATTTTCTGAATGTTGAATTTTAAGCCAGCTTTTTCATTCTCCTCTTTCACTTTCATCAAGAGGCTCGTTAGTTCTCCTCTTTCTGCCATAAGGGTGGTGTCATTAGCATGTCTCAGGTTATTGATATTTCTCCCAGAAATCTTGATTGTAGCTTGTGCTTCATCTAGCCCAGTGTTTCTCATGATGTACTCTGAATAGAAGTTAAATAAGCAAGGTAACAATATACAGCCTTGATGTACTCCTTTCCTGATTTGGAACCAGTCTGTTGTTCCATGTCCAGTTCTAACTGTTGCTTCCTACCTGCATGCAGATTTCTCAAGAGCCAGGTCAGGTGGGCTGTTATTCCCATCTCTTGAAGAATTTTCCACAGTTTATTGTGATCCACACAGTCAAAGGCTTTGGCATAGTCAATAAAGCAGAAATAGATGTTTTTCTGGAACTCTCTTGCTTATTTGATGATCCAACAGATGTTGGCAATTTGATCTCTGGTTCTTCTGTCTTTTCTAAAGCCAACTTGAGCATCTGTAAGTTCATATTTCAGGTACTGTTGAAGCCTGGCTTGAAGAATTTTGAGCACTCTGAGGTGAGTGCGATTGTGTAGTAGTTTGAGCATTCTTTGGCATTGTCATTCTTTGGGATTGGAATAAACTGACCTTTCCCCGTCCTGTGGCCACTGCTGAGTTTTCCAAATGTGCTAGCATATCTTAGCAATATATTTTGGGCTATATTTCTTCCCAGGTGTCTATTGGTAAAGAATCTGCCTGCAACTGAGGAGACACTGGAGATGTGGATTCGATCCCTGGGTTGGGAAGATCTCCTGGAGGAGGAAATGGCAACCCACTCCAGTATTCTTGCCTGGAAATTTCCATGGACAGAGGAGCCTGGTGGGCTGCAGTTCACTGGACTACAAAGAGTTGGACACAACTGAGCATGGATACATGATACATGAGCAATGAAAACAAAACCAGAAATAAATCAATGGAATTACATCAAACAAACAAAACTTTTGCACAACAAAGAAAACTACAACAGATGAAAAATCAGCTAACTGTAGAGGAGAATATATTTGCAAATGACATAGTCAATAAAATCTTAGGATCCAATACATCCCTGGAGAAGAGCATGGCAACCCACTCCAGTATTCTTGCCTGGAGAATCCCTTGGGGAGAGGAACCTGGCAGGCTACAGTTGATGGCATCACAAAGAGTTGGACACAACTGTAGTGACTTAGCACAGCACATCCAATATATACAAATAAGTCATACATTTGAACTTCATAAAAACAAAGAACCCAGTTAAAATATGGGGAGAGGAACTGCATCTTTCTCAAGAACAACTTACAGATGCTCAACAGGCATATGAAAAGATACTCAGCTTTCTGAACACTAATATTCAGGAAAATGCAAATCAAAATTTCGTTGAGATACCACCTCACACCTGTCAGAATGGCTATCATCAAAGAGATGACAAATAAGCATTGGCAAGGATGTTGAGAAAGGGCAGCACTCCTGCACTGTCAGTGGGAACATAACTGGTGCAGCCTCCATGGAGGATGAAGTTTCCTCAAACTATTAAAAAGAGAATTACCATATGATCCAGCAATTCTATTTTTCAGTATTTATCTATCTATATATATGTTTTCCATTTTTAATTTAGCATTATTTACAATAGCCAACATATAAAAGCAACAGAAGTTCCCATCAACAGAGAAATGGATAAAGAAGATGCGGCAGGTATAGACAAATGTTTGTGTATATACATACATACACACAATGGAATTTTACTCAGCCATTAAAAAAATGAAATCTTGCCATTTGTGACAGCATGGATGCATCTAGAGGGTATTATGCTATGTGAAATTATACAAAGACAAATATCACATGCTTTCACTTGCATATTAAATCTAAGGAACAAAACAAAATAAATGAAAATAGGCTAATAGATACAGAGAACAAACCAGCAGTTTCCAGAAAGGAGGTTTGAGGAGGGTAGGCATACGAGCTGACAAAGATTAGGTGACAGAGATATGCATAATGGGTGACAGAGATAGGTATAAAAGGTGAAGGATATTAAGAGGCAAAAACCTTCAGATACATAATCAATACATAATAAATAAGTCATAAGTGTATATATATAAGGGCTGGCGGGCTACAGTCCATGGGATTGCAAAGAGTGGGACATGACTGAGCAACTATAGATGAAGTGTTAGTCACTCAGTCATGTCTGACTCTGCCATCTCATGGTCTGTAGCCTACCAGGCTCTTCTGTCCATGGAATTCTCCAGGCAAGAATACTGGAGTGAGCTGCCATTCCCTTCTCCAGGGGATCTTCCCGATCCAGGGACAAACCTGGGTCTCTTGCACTGCAGGTGGATTCTTTACTATCTGAATCACCAGGGAAGCCTGTATATCCTGGAGAAGGAAATGACAACCCACTCCAGTATTCATGCCTGGAAAATCCCATGGACCGAGGAGCCTGGTGGGATACAGTCCATGGGGTTGCAAATAGTTGGACATGACTAACTGACTTCTCATATATATATATATATATATATATATATATATATATAGCATAGAGATATACCAAATATAAAAATCACCTCAGATATGCAGATAACACCACCCTTATGGCAGAAAGTGAAGAGGAACTAAAGGCGCTGGCCTCTCAAAACTGAGGTAACTGAGGTTACCAGTAGAAAATGAAAGAAGACAGTGAAAAAGCTGGCTTAAAACTCAACAGTCAAAAAATAAAGATCGTGGCATCCAGTCCCATCACTTCATGGCAAATAGATGGGGAAACAATGGAAACTGTGACAGACTTTATTTTCTTGGGCTCCAAAATCACTGTAGATGGTAACTTCAGCCATGAAATTAAAAGATGCTAACTCCTTGGAAGAAAAGCTATGACAAACCTGGAGAGCATATTAAAAAGCAGACATTACTTTGCTGACAAAAGTCTATCTAATCAAAGCTATAGTTTTTCCAGTAGTCATGTATGCATGCAAGAGTTGGACCCTAAAAAAGGCTGAACACCAAAAAATTGATGCTTTTGAACTGTGGTGTTGGAGAAGACTCTTGATAGTCTCTTAGACTGCAAGGAAATCAAACCAGTCCATCTTGAAGGAAATCAGTCTTGAATATTCACTGGAAAGATTGATGCTGAAGCTCTAGTGCTTTGGGAACCTGATGAGAAGAACTGACTCATTAGAACAGACCATGATGCTGGGAATGATTGAAGGCAGGAGAAGAAGGGGATGACAGAGGATGAGATGGTTGGATGGCATGAGTCTGAGCAATCTCCAGGAGTTAGTGATGGACAGGGAAGCCTGGTGTGCTGGAATCCATGGGGTTGCAGAGAGTCGGACAGACTGAGCAACTGAACTGAACTGATAACACTAAGAACTTTGTCAATAATAATGTAATAACTTTGTATGAGACACATGGCTACTAGACTTTGGATGATTATTTTATAATATATGCAAATATCAAATAATTATATGCATATCTGAAACTAATATTATATATCAACTATATTTCATTTTTTAAAAATATATGCACACATTAGCTAAAAACAAGATTATATCCATGTTCAAGTATCCCAGTATGTCCTAGAGAATAGCAACACAACCTTGCTGGTCTTTGCCTCCCAGGGTCAGCAGGAAGCATTGTTAAATGCAGAGATCCCCCGGCGGGCCAGTCAATGCCTGGCAGTGTTGAGCTCCTAGAGGAAGGGGCTTGCTAACCACTTTAGTTGCCTTGGCCTCTCAAACTGAGGTTAGCATATTGAGACTGGCCAGGAGGGAAAAGTATCATCTGTTATCTGTAATTCTTTGGCTTTGATTCATTTAGCAGCTTTTAATGCCAGCATATTGTGGCTTTAAGGTTTAATTAAAAAGATTAACATAACAAATCCAAGAAACAGATAACCACATTACATGGCTTTGGGTTTACCAGCAGAACATAAAAAAGTTAAGATAATTTAGTTTCCTGCCTTTGGTAAAAATTTTCTGAGATATATGCTAGACTACGCACACAAAAGCCAGTGAGCAGACAATAGCCTTAACCAAATGTTTAGTATAGAAACTACCAGAACATGTGTGAACTTGTGTTGATCAATACTACTAATTTTTAGTAATTACAAAAATATACTACATCTTAAACATAGTATATACTAATAAATATGTTTCTCTGTAACTGTTTAGCTGAGAATTTTCAGGCAAGTGAAGAAGCTAAAACCTCAGTTAAAGTTTTATTATTTTTTTTTCCAAATATATTCCCACTATTTTATGTTGGCAGTATAAATACATAGCAGGAATGGATGAAGCAATGACTATTGCTATCAGCATAAATGGCTAAAGGCTTCTTCAGGGGTTAATGAGGAGTGTATCATAAGAGAAATTTATGTTTTCAAAACTTGCCTATTAGGTGAAAGTGCTTCTGCAACTGACAAGTGAGTTTCAGGGTGCAGTATACTATCCAGGGTCTTTGCCAGGTAAGCAAGTCATACATCAAGAGGTGATCTAAGCTTTGGGGGCATATATCCTCTTCATCTCAATCCAGCATCTCATATAGTATGAGGATAGATTTGTGACAGAGGCAAAGGTAAAACTGTACCCTTTCCAATGTTATTTGGCTCAAATACATGCAAGTTTTCATGATTTCACTCAATTTTATAAATAATATTGCAAATATAATAATATTGCAAGTAATACTGCAATTTTATAAATAATATTGCAAATATATACAAACATTTATATTTATAAATAATATTGCATGTATAAATAATATATGCAATTGATTTATCATTTTCACTCAAAATCATAAATAATAGAGATAACTTTTCATTTGACTAGAGTTCAGAAAATAGGAAAATCCTTCCTATTTAACTTTGCTGCAAATTCAGAAAAACAAGTGCACTACAATGTTCTAAGTGTAGATAACAAAATAATACACAGTCTGCTCAAGACCTTCCTTTTTCAGGTTCATGGTCCTTAAATTGTCCATTATAAGTCAATCAGCTTTCCAAGTTGTCTTTGCTTAAATAAGTATATTCTAAATATTTTGTAAAGCTTATTTCTGAAGAGGGGGGATATTTTCTAGGTATCAGTAAGGAGCAGAGGTTTTGCCATTCTCTCTGGCATGATCTAAAAACAAAACAAAATAAAAAAGAAATACCAGGACAAGGTTTAAAAAAATAGGTACATGAAAAACAAGAAATCATAATATTGAAATAAGTTAATTTAGAGATTTTTCCTCAATCCCAGTTGATAGTAAAGAGATTCACTGCAACCTCAAACAACCATATAATTGTGCACCTAGATGGTTCTGAGGGCTTCCCTTGTGACTCAGCTGGTAAAGAATCTGCCTGCAATGCAGGAGACCTGGGTTCAATCCCTGGGTTGGAAAGATTCCCTGGGGAAGGTGAGAGAGTCATTTCCTAGGCAGGTTGATAAGAAGTCTAGGGGACCACAAGGAGAGAAGAGTCTGGAGTTCCAAAGGAGGAAGAAAGGACAAACTCTATTGTCCCTCTACATTGCTTCAGTTCAGTTCAGTTCAGTCGCGCAGTCGTGTCCGACTCTTTGCAACCCCATGAATCGCAGCACATCAGGCCTTCCTGTCCATCACCAACTCCCGGAGTTCACTCAGACTCACGCCCATCGAGTTCATGATGCCATCCAGCCATCTCATCCTCGGTCGTCCCCTTCTCCTCCTGCCCCCAATCCCTCCCAGCATCAGGGTCTTTTCCAATGAGTCAACTCTTTGCATAAGGTGGCCAAAGTACTGGAGCTTCAGTTTTAGCCTCATTCCTTCCAAAGAAATCCCAGAGTTGATCTCCCTCAGAATGGACTGGTTGGATCTCCTTGCAGTCCAAGGGACTCTCAAGAGTCTTCTCCAACACCACAGTTCAAAAGCATCAATTCATTGCTTAGGATTATACAACAATAATGTATCCCACTTGAGGACAGTCTCTGGAAAAAACCTTCTGGCTAATCCTTTTATCTTAAGGTGTAAATTATGGGCGTAGGTCTCAGTTCAGTTCAGTTCAGTCGCTCAGTCCTGTCTGACTCTTTTCGATGAATCACAGCACGTCAGGCCTCCCTGTCCATCACCAACTCCCAAGGTTTACTCAGACTCACGTCCATTGGGTCCGTAGCTTCAGTTTTAGCCTCATTCCTTCCAAAGAAATCCCAGAGTTGATCTCCCTCAGAATGGACTGGTTGGATCTCCTTGCAGTCCAAGGGACTCTCAAGAGTCTTCTCCAACACCACAGTTCAAAAGCATCAATTCATTGCTTAGGATTATACAACAATAATGTATCCCACTTGAGGACAGTCTCTGGAAAAAACCTTCTGGCTAATCCTTTTATCTTAAGGTGTAAATTATGGGCGTAGGTCTCAGTTCAGTTCAGTTCAGTCGCTCAGTCCTGTCTGACTCTTTTCGATGAATCACAGCACGTCAGGCCTCCCTGTCCATCACCAACTCCCAAGGTTTACTCAGACTCACGTCCATTGGGTCCGTGATGCCATTCAGCCATCTCATCCTCGGTCGTCCCCTTCTCCTCCTGCCCCCAATCCCTCCCAGCATCAGGGTCTTTTCTAATGAGTCAACACTTTGCATGAGGTGGCCAAAGTACTGGAGCTTCAGTTTTAGCATCATTCCTTCCAAAGAAATCCCAGGGCTGATCTCCTTCAGAATGGACTGGTTGGATCTCCTTGCAGTCCAAGGGACTCTCAAGAGTCTTCTCCAACACCACAGTTCAAAAGCATTAATTCTTCGGCACTCAGCCTTCTTCACAGTCCAACTCTCACATCCATACATGACTACTGGAAAAATCATAGCCTTGACTAGACGGACCTTAGTCGGCAAAGTAATGTCTCTGCTTTCGAATATAATATCTAGGTTGGTCATAACTTTTCTTCCAAGGAGTACGTGTCTTTTAATTTCATGGCTGCAGTCACCATCTGCAATGATTTTGGAGCCCAAAAATTAAAGTCTGACACTGTTTCCACTGTTTCCCCATCTATTTCCCATGAAGTGATGGGACCAGATGCCATGATCTTCGTTTTCTGAATGTTGAGCTTTAAGCCAACTTTTTCACTCTCCTCTTTCACTTTCATCAAGAGGCTTTTTAGCTCCTCTTCACCTTCTGCCATAAGGGTGGTGTCATCTGCATTCTGAGTTTATTGATATTTCTCCCGGCAATCTTGATTCCAGCTTGTGTTTCTTCCAGTCCAGCGTTTCTCATGATGTACTCTGCATAGAAGTTAAATAAGCAGGGTGACAATATACAGCCTTGACGTACTCCTTTTCCTATTTGGAACCAGTCTGTTCCATGTCCAGTTCTAACTGTTGCTTCCTGACTTGCATACAGATTTCTCAAGAGGCAGGTCAGGTGGTCTGGTATTCCCATCTCTTTCAGAATTTTCCACAGTTTATTGTGATCCACACAGTCTAGTGAGGTCTTTACAACCTCCAGACCTTCTTTTGATTCACTGTAATAACGAATTAGAGAGTATATAATTCCATTGTTAACACTAGCAAGGGGGTATTCTTTCTACCCCTTCTGATGCCTATGTCAGAAGCTTTCTCTATCTCCTTTATACTTTAATAAAACTTTATTAAACAAAACCTCTGAGTGATCAAGCCGCATCTCTGGCCCCCGGTTGAATTCTTCTCCTCCAGAGGCCAAGAATCCCGACGTCTTTGTGTGGTTCAGCAACAAGCTTTCAAAGGGGAAGGCTGCCCACTCCAGTATTCTGGCCTAGAGAATTCCATGGACTATATAGCAGTTGGGGTCGCAAAGATTTGGACATGACTAAGTGACTGCTTTTGAACTGTGGTGTTGGAGAAGACTCTTGAGAGTCCCTTGGACTGCAAGGAGATCCAACCAGTTCATTCTGAAGGAGATCAGCCCTGGGATTTCTTTGGAAGGAATGATGCTAAAGCTGAAACTCCAGTACTTTGGCCACCTCATGTGAAGAGTTGACTCATTGGAAAAGACATGCTGAGAGGGATTGGGGGCAGGAGGAAAAGGGGATGACAGAGGATGAGATGGCTGGATGGCATCACTGACTCGATGGACGTGAGTCTGAGTAAACTCCGGGAGTTGGTGAAGGACAGGGAGGCCTGGCGTGCTGCAATTCATGAGATGACAAAGAGTAGGACACGACTGAGTGACTGAACTGAACTGAAGTGCTAAGCACACTGAATATTCTGTACTTTTCAAACTAACATTATTTGCAGCATATCCTAGGAGACAATGGTCCACAGTTCAAGCAGAGATTTTTCAGATTATTTGCTTTGTGATAAAATATTTTCTGCCTGGGATTACAACAGTAAGAATAAATGAAAGAAACTGCCATCTGTGGAGACTTTTCTAGTGCCCCCTCTAGGACACACTTAAAATATATTGATGATGACAGGTTTCCTCTTGATTTATCAGGAAGAAATCCATCTAAAGTGCTGTTACTGAAAAATGAACTCATATTCTCAGTTTTAAGATGAGGTAATGCTGAGTGACAGAAGCTTTTGCTGACTGAAACCAAGAAAGAGGAAAATTTAGGGAATTTTAGGGAAATTCACAGGAGTATGCATTGTAAATTACAGTATTAAAATAACATCATTGACTACTGTAGGAGGATTTGGGTTGCAAAGAGCAGAAAGAAGAACCAAGTGGGCTTAAATAATCAAGGAAATTATTGGCTAATGTAATTGCCTAGTAGTGTCCTTGGCAAAGGTTTGCCTGTGATTCAAAAAATTTTACTTATCCTCCATTTACTTCCCCTACTTCCTGGGTTTACTTCCACTGGACAAGATCTTTCCTCCTGTTACTTAAAAGGTTATGAGCTGCCAGTAAGGCAATATGCTTCTGTGTTCCTGTACAGCTAAAAAGGGGTCATTTATTTTCAAAGACCTTCAGGAACAGTCCTGATGATTGCCTTGAGATTAACCTAGGACATGTGCAGGAATCTGGAATAATTGCATTGGTTAAGAGTAACATCAATTATATTCATTATGCTTCCACTCTTAGAGCTGGGGTTTGATCAGTTTAATGCAAATTAAAGTATCTTTAAGTGGAAAGAAAAGATAATTTCCCAAACAAAATTTGCCTTGCTTTCCAAAATATGCAGATGTAGTGAAAAATTGATGTTTGCCACTTAACTCTGCAAATATTCACTGAATGAAATGACATTAACATTTAAAGAAAATAATTTGTTACCCTGATTCTATGTCCACTTTCTCACTACAAATTTTGTAGCCTAAAAACAACAACTATTTACTATTTCTGTTTAAAGATAAACTAAGACATATTAAACTTTTCAAAAGTTTGAGCAAAAATTGATTCCTGTTGGGCAGCATCCAAGCTAGCAGACAGGAAAAGAGCTTTGAAGAGCTATACAAAATGAAAGACTTTTATAAGCAAAAGGAAGAGGGAACGAAGAATGAGTTTGAATAAAAAAGGAGACTGCATTTCTGGGAAAGCTGAAACTGTAATTGAGTTAAATCTCGGTTTGACTTCCCTTGTGGCTCAGCTGGTAAAGAATCTGCCAGCAGTTCAGGAGATCTGTGTACGATCCCTGGGTTGGGAAGATTTCCTGGAGAAGGGAAAGACTACCCACTCTAGTATTCTGGCCCAGAGAATTCAGTCCATGGGGTCACAAAGAGTCGGACACAACCGAGCAACTTTCACTTTCACTTTGGTGATGTAGGGCTTTTGTTACTCCTTTTGGGGACTGTAGTCTTGGTTTTTAACTCCTCATTTTTCTGAAGTTAGTTGACTGTCTAGTTTGCCATTGTGCTTTGAATAACAGGATTGAAATCAAAGTAAAGTGTTGGCCAGGCTTTTGCCTCTGGGGTTTTCTGGGGGAAAATCTGCTCACAAATAGTTCCTGTATGTTGGCAGAATTCACTTCTTTGTGATTATAAAATGCAAATCCTGTCTTCCTGCTGCCTGAAGGTTGGAGGTCATTCTCAGCTTCTAGCCACAAGTTTAAGTTCCTTTTCTCATAATCCCTTCTGGTTGTAAGCCAGCAGTGGCTCAATGAAACATGCTGGTGCTTAAAATCTCTGACTTGCTCTTCAGCAACTATCCCAAGAAAAACTCTCCTTTTAAAGGCTGATATGACCAGATCAGAAGTAAGCTGGCTTCCCTGGTGGCTCAGCAGTAGAGTCCACCAGCAATGCAGGACACTTCCTGCAGTGCACAAGCTGTGGGTTCGATCCCTGGGTCAGGAAGGTCCCTGGAAGAGGAAATGGCAATCCATTCCAGTATTCTTGCCTGGGAAATCCCATGGACTGGCAGACTCCAGTCCATGATGTCACAAACAGTCGGACATGTCTTAGGGACTAAACAAAAACAGTGACCAGATCAGGCTTACCCAGAAAAATCTATCTTAAAGTCAACTGTGTTACTAGAACGTAGCCTAATCCTGGGAGCAAAACCCGTCATATTCAGCTAAGGGGTTATTCAGGACATACACCAGAAAGAGAAAGAGGCCTTTGGGGAAATCTTAGAATTCTACTACATCCGCCTAATTACTTTTGGCCTATAAACCGATCTCTTAAACAAGTTTTACACGTTTATCCGCTTTAGAAAAGTAATTTCAATTATTATGCCAGGTGTATTTTAGGTACGTCAATTAATTATCATTCATGTCTCATAATTAGTGCCTTTGAATCTGGTGATTAAATTGATAAATTATTTTTTCTGAATCTATAATTTCATGAATCAATCAAAGAGTGATTTGCTTCTGAATCTCTCTTGAAATGGTCAGTTACCACCTCATTCCTGATAACCAAAAATTGCTTAATTTGTATAGAGAAGGGGAAAAAATGTAACACTAGTTTGTTTCCTCCTGCCACTTAAGAGAGAGAGAAAAAAAACCTCTGATCTGACACTTGCAGCCTATTTCTTCCCTTTGGAGACCCCTGGCCTTCCTGCCTGTTACCCTCTCTTTAGGTTGAATTTTCTGTACTCCATTATCTCCTCATTTACACCAAAATTTGCTGGTTACTCAAATACTATGTATTTATAAAAATAAATTCCATATTCAAAGCCTTGTTTAAAAAGGTCATTTAAATAGGTGGGGTGAATATAAAAGCTTACGATTTAAAAAAAGGATATTTATGATGCTTCTGTGAATACGATAAAATTGAAATAGTGAAGCCTTTAATATATAACAATAGTTAAAATAATGCATCTGTTATATTATGAAATTTTCATATATTCTCAGAATTGCTCCCACTTCTTTTCCTTAGTTTCCAAAGGATTTAATGACATATACGATGTCAAAGATAAACTCAATTAACTTCACCCCTAATTCATACTTTTCCATACTTTATTTTCAGTGTTAACAGCTTTCTCTAGTGTTTCCTTTTTTGACTTCTGCTCTTTATATTCAATAGTAAAGGGTTGAATCCCTCTGAGAGCCTGATAAAAATCCACTGATCTTCATCCCATAGAAATATGTATATGGGAATATATGCACATACATACAATATTTTGCTTTCAATTCCTAGACTTACTGATCCCCTAAAACTATCTTCATTCTATATCTCAAGCTTTGGTATTTGCTTCTCTGAAAAGTTGTATATCCATACTCTCTCTCCTTTTCCAGAGCTCTCATCCTCACACTTCATTTACTGTAGTCATTTTCTTGCTCTTTCCAGACACTAGTGAATTCATACTCAATGCACCTTACACATAAATAAAGTTAAACTGGTTTTTTCTCAAAAAAAAAAAAAATGCTTTCAATATATTCATTTACTCAAATCTCCCTCTCTGTTATTTTAATGCTCATTCTTTTCATCTAAACTTACAAAGACCCCTTTCATCTCTTTTCCTTAAACTTACTGCCTTATCCTGTCCCCTAATTACTGGTTGAGGAAAATACTAAAGCAAGTGTTTTCCTGGCTTCAACTAAATTCAAATACTTTCTTCTAAGAGAAATTGACTTCTCCCTGCTGTCTGCATGCCTTTCTTTGCAGGGGACTTCACAGACACTGTCAATGCCCTAGCTTCAGCTATCTGCCCTCCTGCAGTAAGTTTATTTGGCATGTGTGTGTGTGTATGCTGTTGATATTAATCTCAAACAATTTTTAATCTGTCCATTTTCCCCATTGCTGCACTGGAAAGTCAAAAGGAAAGTAAGTCCTGTGTCCATTGTGTCTGTCCCTCTATCTTGCCTTCTCTCCCTCTTCTAATTAAGAGGATTATGTTGTCTGTAAAAGCACATGTATACATGTGGCTAAACAGTGCATGTGTGCATGTTCAGTTCCTCTGTATGTTGACTCCTTGTGACCCCGTGGACTGTAGCCCACTAGGCTACATGAGATTTCCCAGGCAAGAATTCTGAGTGGGTTGCCATTTCCTCCTTCAGGGATCTCCCTGACCCAAGGATTGAACCAGTATCTCCTGCATTGGCAGGTGAATTATTTCAGTGGAACAACCAGGAAACAATTAAACAGTAGTAGTGAATAAAAAATAAGGAAACAATTTATATTCCCTTTCAAATAAAGAAAAATTAAATCTTGTTTTAAAATTTACTGTTAATTACCTTAAAATATTTTTCATGTAGCACATTACTCAAAAACACATACAAACATGTCACTTCAGTTGTGTCCAACTCTTTGCTACCCTATGGAATATAGTCCTCCAGGCTCCTCTGTCCATGAGATTTCCTAGATGAGAATGCGAGAGTAGGTTGCAGCACCCTCCTCAAGGGTATCTTCCTGACCCAGGTATTGAACCCACAGTTCTATGTCTCCTGAATTGGCAGGAAGCTCCTTTACCACTGGCACCACCTGGGAAGCCTACATTCATACATAAACAACTTCAAAAATAAAATATATGGCAAACTAACACAGAAGATTTTCATTCTCTTTGACAAAAATAAATGATATGGGATAAGTTTTCAGAAGTTGCCTAGAGGTTAACTCTCAGACAAAGCAATTCATTGATGAGGTATTTTTAAAAATAAAATATCTCTTACCAACATAAGAGGGGCAATAGAAGAGAAAGAGATTAAAAGAATCAAATGATTAAGTATAAAATAAGCTAAGAGGATATACTGTACAGCAGAAAGAATATAGCAAATATTTATAATAACTATTATCAAGTTATAGAGTATAAACTTTAAAAATTGTGAATCACAATATTATACATCTGTAATTCATACAATATTATGCAACAACTATATGTCAGTAATAAATAAAAAATTCAAGATAGGAAATAGAATTTTTGACTTTGTGTTATACTTAGATCCTGATGCCTGGTAACAGAATGAAGGGGAAAAAGAAATCTTAATCACATTATTCTCTAGCACAGGAAAATAGGTACAGTTTCAAGAAGTTTTGCCATGAAAAGGCTTCAAAGATACAGTCAGGGACTGAGAGGAACTAGCAGAGGTTCCCAGGTTAGTAAAAAAAAAAAAGAGAGAGACGTCCTTTTCATTATAGGAGACTGCAATGCAAAAGTCGAGGTCAAGAAACACATGGAGTAACACGCAAATTTGGCCTTGGAGTACAGAATGAAGCAGGACAAAGGATAATAGAAGTTTGTCAAAAGATCACACTGGTCACAGCAAACATCCTCTTCCAACAACATAAGAGAAGACTCTACACATGGACATCACCAGATGGACAGTATCGAAATCACATTGATTATATTTGTTGCTGCCAAAAATGAAGAAGCTCTATGCAGTCAGAAAAACAAGACTGGAAGTTGACTGTGGCTCAGATCATGAACTCCTTATTACCAAATTCAGACTTAAATTGAAGAAAGTAGGGAAAACCACTAAGCAATTCAGGTATGACCTAAATCAAATCTCTTATGATTATACAGTGGAAGTGAGAAATAGATTCAAGGGATTAGATCTGATACACAGAGTGTCTGAAGAACTATGAACAGAAGTTCGTGACTTTGTATAGGAGACAGGGAGCAGTACCATCCCCAAGGGAAAAAAAATGCAAAAAAGCAAAATGGCTGTCTGAGGAAGCCTTACAAATAGCCGAGAAAAGAAGAGAAATGAAAAGCAAAGGAGAAAAGGAAAGATACAAACATCTGAATGCAGAGTTCCAAAGAATAGCAAGGAGTGATAAGAAAGCCTTCCTCAGTGATCAGTGCAAAGAAATAGAGGAAAACAACAGAATGGGAAAGACTAGAGATCTCTTCAAGAAAATTAGAGATACCAAGGGAATATTTCATGCAAAGATGGGCTCGATAAAGGACAGAAATGGTATGAACCTAACAGAAGCAGAAGGTATTAAGAAGAGGTGGCAAGAATACACAGAGGAACTGTACAAAAAAGATCTTCACGACCCAGATAACACCATGGTATTATCATTCACCAAGAACCAGACATCCTGGAATGTGACGTCAAATGGGCCACAGGAAGCATCACTACAAAAAAAGCTAGTGGAGGTGATGGAATCCCAGTTGAGCTATTTCAAATCCTAAAAGATGATGCTGTGAAAGTGATACACTCAATATGCCAGCAAATGTGGAAAACTCAGCAGTGGCCATAGGACTGGAAAAGGTCAGTTTTCATTCCAATCCCAAAGAAAGACAATGCCAAAGAATGCTCAAACTACCACACAATTGCACTCATCTCACATGCTAATAAAGTAATGCTCAAAATTCTCCAAGCCAGGCTTCAACAGTATGTGAACCATGAACTTTCAGATGTTCAAGCTGGATTTAGAAAAGGCAGAGGAACCAGAGATCAAATTGCCAACATCCATTGCATCACCAAAAAAGCAAGAGAGTTCCAGAAAAACATCTATTTGTGCTTTATTGACTATGCCAAAGCCTTTGACTGTGTGGATCACCACAAACTGTGGATAATTCTGAAAGAGATGGGAATACCAGACCACTTGACCTGCCTCTTCAGAAATCTGTATGCGGTCAGGAAGCAACATTTGAAGTGGACAGGGAACAGGGAACAACAGACTAGTTCCAAATAGAAAAAAGGAGTACATCAAGGCTGCTTGCCTTGCCACCCTGCTTATTTAACTTATATGCAGAGTACATCATGAAAAACGCTGCACTGGATAAAGTACAAGCTAGGATCAAGATTACTGGGAGAAATATCAATAACCTGAAACATGTCGATGACACCAGCCTTATGGCAGAATGTGAAGAGGAACTAAAAAGCCTCTTGATGAAAGTGAAATAGCAGAGTGAAAAAGTTGGCTTAAAGTTCAACATTCAGACTAAGATCATGGCATCGGGTCCCATCACTTCATAGCAAGTATGTGGAGAAACAGTGGAAACTGTGACAGACTATTTTTGGGGGGTCCAAAATCACTGCAGATGGTGACTGCAGCCATGAAATTAAAAGACACTTGCTCTTGAAAGGAAAGTTATGACCAGCCTAGAGAGCATATTAAAAAGTAGAGGCATTACTTTGCCAGCAAAGTCCATCTAGTCAAAGCTTTGGTTTTTCCAATAGTCATGTATGGATGTGAGAGTTGGACTATAAAGAAAGCTGAGTGCTGAAGAATTGATGTTTTTGAACTGTGGTGCTGGAGAAGACTCTTGGGAGTCCCTTGGACTGCAAGGAGATCCAACCAGTCTATTCTAAAGGAGATCAGTCCTGGGTGTTCTTTGGAAGGAATGATGCTAAAGCTGAAACTCCAATACTTTGGCCATCTGATGCGAAGAGCTGACTCATTGGAAAAGACCCTGATGCTGGAAAAGATTGAAAGCAGGACAAGAAGGGGATGACAGAGGCTAAGATGGTGGGATGGCATCACCGACTCAATGGACATGAGTTTGAGTATATACTTTGGCCATCTGATGCGAAGAGCTGACTCATTGGAAAAGACCCTGATGCTGGAAAAGATTGAAAGCAGGACAAGAAGGGGATGACAGAGGCTAAGATGGTGGGATGGCATCACCGACTCAATGGACATGAGTTTGAGTAAACTCCTGGAGTTGGTGATGGACAGGGAGGCCTGGTGTGCTGGAGTTCATGGGGTGGCAAAGAGTTGGACACGACTGAGAGACTGAACTGAAATGCTTTTACTGATTTATTATGGCTCTTTCCTTATGCCCTGGTGGCTCAGAGGTTAAAAGCATCTGCCTGCAATGCAGGAGACCTGGGTTCGATCCCTGGGTTGCGAAGATCCCCTGGAGAACGAAATGCCAACCCACTCTAGTACTCTTGCCTGGAGAATCCCATGGACGGAGGAGCCTGGTGGGCTACAGTCCATGGGGTCACAAAGAGTCGGACGCGACTTTGCTTTTGCTTTGCTTTTTTTATGCCATGGTCCTTGGCTGGAGTTAGAAGAGGAACTCTGGCCAGTGGTCTTCTTGAATATAGATATGGTAGTAATGCATGGATGTACAGATTCTTCCCATAATTGTCTGGTAGGTATGTCAGTTCTCTGAATGACATCAGTAAAATCAATCTAGAATCAGTGCAGCTATTTGGAAATAGAAATACCTGCAAGGATTATGGGGAAAAGCAGGTGGAGAACCTAGTCAAATTTTGCTTTAAAAGCAGCTGCTTCCACTTTTCAATGCTGAAATCAAGAATTCGGGTGATTGAAGGGGAGTATAATTGCTATGCTATTAATTTGCAACCTAACTGTGCCTTTAGGCTGGTGGCCTAAGGAAATATCTGTTATGTTTATGTTTACATTTTAATTAGTATAGATTAGGCATTATGGGAATTCAGAGTTTGTCAGCCAACACTGTAAGTGGTGTTATGACAATCTGCCTTTGGAGGTGCTGAAAAACTATTCCGTTTAGAACAAGAGATTTCTTGCTCCCTTCTTCACATTGCACATAGAAAATTCCTTCTATTAGCTAACCTTGCCACAGAAAATGTTAGTTGATTAATTTAAAGAGTAGCTTTTCAGAAGTAGAGTAATGCACAGACATTATGTAGTTTAATTTGCTTCCCTTGCATTATCTGTAGGTTTTTAATTGAAATGCATGAGACAGTATCAGTATTTAGCAGGGTTTGAATATGTTTAGCCTGAGTATGTTTAAATGTTAGTCTCCTTTACCACCATTTGGAGTAAGCCCAGATTTATCATGGGAAGAAAGTGAACATCAAAGTTGAAATGACTTGTCTAAAGTATTTAAGATGATAATAGTGATGTTATATGGACTGCATTTCAGATTATAGCAGCAGTTTTAACAATTCAAAAGTTAAGAATACAGTAAAGATGTAAATTTTATACAAAATGACAACTAAATTTTCTGCTGTTAAAATATTTTGAATGAGTGTAACACCTGCAGTGAAATGCTCCACTAAAGAGGAGGATTTTGTTTGCATTTCAACTTCTGCATTAATACCAATGAAATCTTGTCAATTAACTGAAACTTAGGAACGCATTTTTATCTATTAAACAGAGATTTAAAAATATCTTTCTCACAGATGGCAATGAGGCTTAAATGAGAAAATGAGGTGAAATCACTTTGTAATGACAAAGAGGAAAATAAATTCTAGTTATATCTTTGTAGTTGTTTGAACAGGTATAGTTAGGATAAGCATAAGAAAGTGCTACTTTCAACAGAGAGTGATAAATGCACAAAACGGTTAAGACTCAAGCTAGAGAATGCTAAAAATGACTTTGTAAGATTATTTAAATATTCAAAGTAAAAGATTCATGATGAATAACAATAGGAAATGAATTAGGGTAAATTTCTGGTTTTCTGAGAATAATGTTATCAAAACAGTACTTATTTAAATACTTTGTAAATGTGTAATGGCATTTTTTTTCTTAATATTGGCTAAATATTCTTGATTAATTGTTACAATACTGTATATGATAGCCTTGTGCCAATTCCAAATATCAATAGAGCCTATTGAGAAACACTGGAAAAGAGCTGAGAGGATGTGCAGCTCACTGAAGTCAATACATGCCTTGACTTCATATCTAAAGCTTGTGTCATTTCCCCCACTGGTAATAAAAAAGAAAAGAAGAAATGAAGGCCAATATCGTAAACATGTATGGAGAATTTCCCCATGCATATAATACAGATTCTCCATTTTTTACCACTCCAAGTTACAAGAGATAAAAAGAGTAAATTTCAGAAAGAATATGTTCACTACCAGACTTGTTTACATGGAGATATGGAAGAGGGACTGAATTATACTGGAGAATTCAAGAGGTCTATTTATTTTAAATATCCTTCCATCTTTCCTTATTTTTCTCCTTCCTTCTTCTTCTTTTCTTTGGAGATACTCATGTAATTACTTTGATAGCTACAGTGATGATTGGTAGGGCAAGTACCTCATTATGAACTTGAATTCACTCTTTTAGGTCCTTTAGAATTTATATGTTATTCTTCCATCAATTCCCAGATATGGGGAGGAAATACAATAATTCCAACTTCTAGCTATTTCTGTTATATGGAATTTATCTTGAAAAGCTCTTCTAAGAAACTCAAGGAACATCAATTTATGTTGCTACATATTTTTCCAAAGCTATGTGTGTAAAATGCAGTGCATAATATCTACCCAGGGTAAAAACTATATGATAATTTGAACTTAAAGGAAGAAAAACTCTCCCTGTCCTGTATATGCAGAGGAAAACTAGTATGTACATGTCCCATAACAAGTAGGAATAATAGGATCAAAACAACAATAAACATTTTCCTCTATTCTCATCACTCTTCAATTTTTAGCAATTAATTATGAATAGTAATCCTGAAATTGCTACAAATAACTCATATAAATAACAATTCTTACTTATCTAAATAATACACAGATACTAGGAAGCTTTTTTTTTTTTTTTGCTTTAAAAATTTATGACAGTACAAAGACCGTATGAAACAACTACTCAACACATAAATCTTATGTTGGCTTATAATCTTTCTTTTCTCACTCAATGGAAAGTCTATGAGACAAAAGAAACTGCCTTTACTAAAGTGCTGGAAAAGTCAGTTTCTAATCTCATTTCTGTAAAATTACCTCATTTGGGTCTCTTCTGAATTTTAACAAGCCTCAATCTCCTCTGATGTGAGATCAGTGTATGAAAGTTTCCAGCTCTAAAGACATATATTTTACATATCTATATAAAACTTTACATCTATTTCTGCTTTATTGATTATACCAAAGCCCTTGACTGAACTGAACTGAACTGATTATATATACATATATATACACACACATACACACACACATATATATATAAACAGGGGCTTAGCAAATGGCTCAGATATTAAAGAATCTGCTGTCTGAGCAGAAGACCTAGGTTCCATCCCTGGTGAGGAAGATTCCCTGGAGAAGGGCATGGCAACCCATTCCAATATTTTTGTCTGGAGAATCCATGAACAGAGTAGCCTGGCAGGCTACAGTCCACGCAGACACAAAGAGTCAGACATGACTGAACTATTAACACACACACATGTGTATATATTAACAGGGGCTTCCCTGGTGGCTCAGATAGTAAAGAACCTGCCTGCAATGCGGGAGACCTGGTTTGATCTCTGGGTTAGAAAGATACCATAGAGAAGGGAATGGCTACCCACTGTAGTATTCTTACCTGGAGAATCCATAGACAGAGGAGCCTGGCGGGCTACAGTCCATGCAGTCACAAAGAGTTGACTATGACTGAGCAACTAACAAAATAAATTAATAGAATCCTATGAATATAAGAATTCTCTCTTTTATATTAAAAAAAGAAACTGTTACTTGGAAGTTGATTGATACTCACTGACAAGAGCTCCTATGCATTCAATAATACATTTAATAATTTTTTTGTTAAATCCAATAAATTATGTAAACATTTGAAAAAATGGCAATACACACAACTGTGTTATTTATTCAACAGAAATCATGCTTTGTGCTCTCTTTCGGCTTCATTTAGACCAGATGTGGCCAGATGATCAGGCACCAAGAAATATTTTCTTTAGATCATGCTGAATTTTTAAAAATTGAGTTAATTTTCAAAAATTCAATTTATTCAGCTAAAATATTATAGATTTATAAGTTCTTTTGGCATGCTAAAAAAACAAGAGGAACAATCATCTCCATCTTGGGTAGAGTCTGTGCTTCTCCAGTTTCATTGTCCTCCAGCTCTTGTAGTTTTTCTTTTTTCTTCAGTCTGATTCACTTTTTAAATTTGTTTTGTTTCTTCTTGGTCCTATAAGGCACCTAATTCTCATCCCACACTTTGATTATATTCCTCTTTATTTCATCCAGAGTCTCTTTATTTTATCCAGAGTCTCTTTATTTTTTTTTTATTAATTAATTTTTATTTTGTTAGTTTGTTTTGCTTTACAATACTGTATTCGTTTTGCTACACATCGACATGGATCAGCCAGGAGTGTACATGAACTCCCAAACCCGGTTCTTAATGCAAGCTGCGCTTTAGAATCCTTTGTCAGCTTCGATTCTTTTTGAGCCACAGTATATTTTAACAAAACGTTAAAACATGAATATTCTCAATTCAACCACAGACTATTTACTTTAAAAGATTTGTTCAAACAGTATTGATCACTTGTGATTTCAAAGCATACGCCCAAGAATGGTTACTAAATTGTCATTAAGCTAATTAGTCATCTTTTTCATTAAGTTCATCAGCTGACTTCCAGAAATATCCATGAACTAGCATTGACTAAGATCTTTAATTTTGTCAGTTCAGTTCAGTCGCTCAGTAGTGTCCGACTCTCTGAGACCCCATGAATCGCAGCACGCCAGGCCACCCTGTCCATCACCAACTCCCGAAGCTCACCCAGACTCACGTCCATTGAGTCTGTGATGCCATTCAGCCATCTCATCCTCTGTCGTCCCCTTCTCCTCCTGCCCCCAATCCCTCCCAGCATCAGGGTCTTTTCTGATGAGTCAACTCTTCGCATGAGGTGGCCAAAGTACTGGAGCTTCAGTTTTAGCATCATTCCTTCCAAAGAAATCCCAGGGCTGATCTCCTTCAGAATGGACTGGTTGGATCTCCTTGCAGTCCAAGGGACTCTCAAGAGTTTTCTCCAACACCACAGTTCAAAAGCATCAATTCTTCTGCGCTCAGCCTTCTTCACAGTCCAACTCTCACATCCATACGTGACCACAGGAAAAACCATAGCCTTGATAGACGGACCTTAGTCAGCAAAGTAATGTCTCTGCTTTTGAATATACTATCTAGGTTGCTCATAACTTTTCTTCCAAGGAGTAAGCGCCTTTTAATTTCATGGCTGCAGTCTTGTTTACATATATGATTAATCTTGATCAGTCTTGAAATAAATTTTCATTTGCAGTGTAAGAAATCAGTCTCTATTTCCTATTTTTCCTCATTGATATATTCATTTTTCTAGCACAACTTATTGAAAAGAATGTTTTCTTCACATAAGTACTTTGGTGCTTTTATTGAAAATCCCTTGATCATATACATATTAGTCTCTTTTCAAATTTACCATTGTTTTATTAATTTTTTATATTTTCAAGTCAGTATCATATCATATTGATTGCCATAGCTTTTTTAACAAAGTTTTGAATCAGATGGTATAAAGCCTCCAAACTTCTTTTCTTTTGACCATTCTAAGTACTTCAATGTATCTCTTTAAAGCTTTAAAGTATTTTAAAGTCTGCCAAATGTATATTAACTAAAAAATATTTTAAATCAATTTTACACTGTTTAAATATAAAGTACAATGCAATTTTTGTAAATATTTAATGCAGTTAATTTGCATCTCAATGAAAAGTAATACATGTAACAATAAAACTAACAGAAATACTGTTGCAATAGAAGTTGCTTTACTGAAATGTTCATGAATTCTGAAATATAGTCAGAGATGCCTTGATTTCAATTAATATCTGTAATTAAGAGTAATTATTTGTAATTATTATTCAGGTTATTTCTAACAAAGCAAAATGTAAATAAGCAGTTAAGCTTGGTACAGAGTGGTCCTTAGTCAATTTGTCAATATACAGGACATTGGCTGGCTGCCAAACTACTGTACGCCTCAGGAGATGTTAAGATGAGCTTCAAGTTTTATATGATAATTGGAAATTTCCAAACCTAATGTTCCATCAGTTAGCAAAGATGGATCTGTCCAAAGATATGATAACAATTTGGAAAAAAAATTGCTGGTGAGTACAGATATCTAGGCAAAGTTAGCAAGTTCAAGTGACAGAAAAACTGCAAGAATACAAAAATAATTTTTAAAATATACAGAATCATTCAATTACATGTGATCTGTTGGAAACTGCCACTTTTCCAAATACTATAAAATTCCATTCTAAACCCATGGGAAAGAAACATGAAGCAGAAAATCACTAGGTCAATTATAGCTTATTTCATGTTTTATATTTCAACATCTGTAACATGGGGAAAGAGCTTGAATATTTGAATACTATTCATAATACTTGACAAAGTTATTAATATAACATTTAATATAATACTTATATTTCCTAAGCCCCCAAATAAGTGATCATCTAATAAACATTCAAAGATGTTTTTGCTTATTAAATATACATTTTAATAAAACTTTTTGGTCATGTGACTGAGGAATTTTTATATGTCTGTAATGAAAATAATCATATCATTAAAATTAATATTTATTCATAATTAATACTGATGCTATTTCTTAGTGACAAGGAAAAGCATGCATATATAAGAAGGTAGCATACATTAATTTATTCATGTATGTAATTTTCATTCTATAAATCTTTGTTGAAGATCTCATCTATGGGAATATCATATATGCTGTAGATATAGCATACATGCATAGTATATCATATATGCATACATACTAGGGAAGAAAAAACAGTTTTTTCCTAAAGACATTGTATTTGAATGGGTGGAAAGTTCATTTATTAGAGCATATAATAAAATAGGAAATGCTCTCAAGCCAAATTACATTTACCCTTCAAGATTTATCTTTCCTCTAAATTATTCCTATTCTTTATACCTCTTAAAAATCTGTTTATTGTTCAAAATTTTCAACAATAGACCTTTGGCATGAACCAAAATAATTTTCATCCTGCACAGGATCTGATATTTTATTACCTTGAAATAAGATTAATATTGTAGTAATTGATAAAATCCACGAGTAAAAGTTAGTTGTTTGGAGTGTGAGAAAAATGACTTTCTAGGTAGAGCTAAAAGAGTATCATCAGCCTTCAGGCAGAAAAATGCTGGGTTTCTTTGAAAGCCAAAGTTAGACAAGGTAGTGTTATCACTCAGTTGTGTCTGACTCTTTGCAACCCCATGGGCTGTAGCCCTCGAGGCTCCTATGTCCATGGCATTCTCTAAGCTAGGATACCGGAGTGGTTGCCATTCCCTTCTCCAGGGGATCTTCCCAACCCAAGGATAGAACTCAGGTCTCCTGCATTGTAGGTGGATTCTTTGCTATCTGAGCCACCGGGAAAATTCAAGACAAGGTAAGGTCAGTTCATAGAGCTCCTCATAAAAAGTGTGGGCTTATTTGGAATTTGTATCAGTTTTCTAGAGCTGCTGAAACAAAAATATCAAAAACTGTGTAGTTTAAAAGAGCAGAAAGGTATACTCTTTCACAGTTCTGAAAGCCAGAAGTTCAAAATCAAGTATCAGTGGGGTTCATTCTTTCTGAGAGCTCTGAAAGAGTCTGGTGTATGCCTCTCTCCTCGCTTCTGATGATAATTCAAAATCCTTGGTATTCACACGGAGCATCTTTCCTTTGTGTCTGTTTATCTGAATTTCACTTTTATAAGGACATCGGTCATATAGTATTATGTCCAGTCTATGCCAATATGACCTCATTTTAACCCAGATAGCAAATCAGTCACATTTAAAGAAAAAGTTTAGTACCTATTACTCAATATATAATATATATTTTAGATCCCCATCCTGTGATTATTCAATAAAATACTAATCAAGATGGTGGTATGGAAGAAATTTGCAGAGGGAATTAGTCTCAAGTCACTTGACTTTAAATATAGAGACTATCTGGGTGGGTCTAGCCCAATCAGATGAATTCTTTAAAAGCAAAGAATTTGCTCCATATATGAGTAGAAGAGGGAGTTAGATTTCAAAGCACATGGGGGAGTCAATGCACTGTTGTTGACTCTGGAGATGGCAGGGCCACATGCAAGAACTGGAGATCTGTCTTTACATGCTAATGGAGTAACAGCTAGCAAGGGATAAAAACCTCAGACATACAAACCTTACAGAAATGAATAGCCCAACAAGAATGAATCTAGAAGAGGGTTCTTCTCCAGAACCTGTAGAAAAGAGCCTCACAGACACTTTGATTTGGGCCTTGTCAGACCCTGGGTAGAAAATCCAGCCCCACCATAGTAAACTTATGACTTAAGAAACTATGAGATTATAAATTATTTTTAAATCACTAAGTTTGTAGTCATGTGTTACTCACAGTAGAAAATAAATACAATTTTGTCCAGTGATTTAGGTTCATCTCTTTGTATGGTTATTTTTTCCCACAATAAATATAGCAGTACTGCCATGAAAGAAAATTTTAGTTTCAATTTTTTTTCCTTATAATTTCCTACTTGAATTCCTTTAAAAAAAAAAAAAAAACTTATCCAAGTAAGGCTTAAAGTACTGTCACAAATTCCTAGTATATAAAATTTTGATGTTATAGAAATACAATATGTGATATGGGACATGTTGTATGTAGTATTCAGTAGACTATTTTTCCTCTTATAACTGAAAATACTTTGGCCACCTGATGCAAGGAGCTGACTCATTAGAAAAGACCCTGATGCTGGGAAAGATTGAAGGCAGGAGGAGAAGGGAATGACAGAGGATGAGATTGTTGGAAGGCAACATCAACTCAGTGGGCATGAATTTGAGCAAGCTCTTGGAGATGGTGAAGGACAGGAAAGCTTGGGGTCACAAAGAGTCAGACACAACTGAGTAACTGAACACTAAGGATTTTGGGTTATCACCAGAAACAAGGAGAGAGGCATAGACTAGACTTTCTCAGTTGTCACCAGCACTTCCTTGAAGCAAATGAATAACTAAAAAAAAAATTTAAATTATCCAACCTTTATATAAAAAAGTAATTAAGATTAACTTACTTTCTTTAAATTAATTTCTTTTTAATAAATTTTAAAAACTCATGGAACTGTAATAAATTTCTACAAAATACCACATTTAAGCCAAAATAGGGTTTATATTTTTCTAAATGTAGACTTCACAGGTTTCATTTAAATATAGCCTGGAATTTATTTCAGTTTATTTACAACATGAAATTTTATTTACATGTTAAGCAGTAAAACTGCAACAACAAAAATGACAAGGCAATATCAATAGAAATACAGCCTAGGACATAATTTTATATAAGACATTGAAAAAATGTTTCTTTACTGAGCAACATGATCAGTTTCAAATATAATTATAGCAGCTACAAAATTACTATGCATATGTTAGTTTCTTAGTTTCTTAATATACCTCTCTCTCTCTCTCTCTCTCTCTCTCTCTCTATATATATATATATATATATATATAAAGTGTTCTTTTAAAATGAAATTTACCTTTTTACTATGAAACCTGTCTTCTCTCTCTGTCTTTTTTTTTTTTTAAACACAAATAACCAATTCTAGATCGAACTTAAGCACAGAAACTGAAATAAGGTCAGTTTTCTCCTTGTTCTTGATGCTTGTTAAGAAGGAATGCTTGTTCACCTATGTAAGATGTTGAAAACTACAGCAAAATATTTGTTTCATTCCTGAATATCCTTCTTCTTCAGAGTTCCCAAACTTGAATAAGGGCAGATTAGCAAATCTAATCTTAAATATACGATCAGACAGCACCTCACAAAATTCTTCCTGTTGTCTGAGTCTAGATTTCAGTCTGAGCAGAAGATTCAGCAAAAGCATCCTCCCCCATTCATATTTCTGTATTTAAAGAGAGGGTACATCCTGTTCAACTCTTTCCTATAGGTCCTGCAGGTGATTTTCAACAACTCCTAATACTTATTGATTCTGTTTCATATACTCAGCCCAAGTGGGAGTAGAAATATTGTAATATCTTTTTGCAGCTCATTTTTTAGAAGATCTTGTTTCCTTATAGAATACTTTCTGCAAGACTTCACAAAGACCTGTTAGACAGTGTGGAAACACATCTGCTATGCAGGACAGTTTTGGCAGCCATAGTTTACCTTGAAATTTTCCACTGAATCAAATGTACTATATTCTTGAATGCATCTTCTAGTTCACCTTTTGGCTGAAACACCCTGTTGAGCATTGTTCCTCTGCTACCCACCGGATTCCTGTGTGTAGCAAATTTATGTACTCTACACTCATTTGTACACACATTTTAAAAGTCTCAAGTAAAACTGATGTCTGTTTAATAAAGTATTTTTGTAGCATTGTTCAAATCTTCTCTTTAAACATTTCACCTTCAAGAACTATTGTCACCAGCACTTCTCAATGAAGAAAGCATTGTTGTGATTACCTTGAGGTTTTCTTTCATTTAAACATCTATAAAACCTCTAGTGGAGCCAAGCATTGATGAGTACCATCAGCGCAAATGTCAACACAGTTCCTCCAAAACAGATTCTTTGTTTGCAGATAAGAGGGAAAACATTAAAAACATCTTGGCCTTTGCTTGTTTCAGTCTGCTCTTTGCAGTAGGAAAAAAAAAAAATTTCTTGAATCTCACCATCATTCACAAATCTTACAAATGCTACAGCATGACATTTACTGGGGAAATCTCAAGACTCATCAACCTGGTAAAGGAGCTGTTGTTTATCATATTATTAAACAAAACTTCTTTGGCATGATGTGATATGATACTAACATGTCTATTTTACTGTTTGATAGTGGAACCTTTCCAAAACCTCATACTGCATCTTGTCCTAGCATTTTAATCTCTCTCATTTTACATGCTGACATTATTAGATTCTCATCAATTGTGTGACTTTTCCTTCTCTGGGCAATAAGTTTGGTTACTAAATTACTTGCTTCCTGAGAGTTTTCAATAATGTGACTTTTTAAAATGAAAATTTTAGTTTGTGATGCTAATATCTATTTAAAATAATCAGCACCTTTAAGTATCAGAAGGTTGTACCTTGTAATGAAGTATATTTTCAATTTTGCTGGAGACATTTCTGAATTTTTAGATTATTTGCCATGCAGTGGAACAGAAGACATGGATTGTTGCCCAGGAAAAGCCAAAGGATAACAAACTTTCATTGTAACAGCAGTTTTTGTTTTGTTTTGTTTCTTGTGTGTGTGTCCTTGCTATGTTTCTGAAATGATCCAAAAGATTATAACTTACATTATAATCTTTCTGGAGTTGTTCACTGGCTTAGACATAGAATCCTCTTCTTTCTTTGACACCTCATCTTCAGAAACCATTGCACTTAACACTCAGACATATTTATTTTTTTTTAAAGGCTAATGAGAAATAAAATAGAAGTATATCATAAAAGAAAATTGCAAAAGATAAAATATGAAAACCTTACAACACACTTCATTTCTAACCTACACAAAAATCCACATTATGCAACAGTCACAACAATAACAAAGACAGCCTTCAGAATGGGAGAAAATAATAGCAAACGAAGCAATGGACAAAGAATTAATCTCAAAAACATACAAGCAACTTCTGCAGCTCAATTCCAGAAAAATAAAAGACCCAATAAAAAAATGGACCAAAGAACTAAACAGACATTTCTCCAAAGAAGACATACAGATGACTAACAAGGACATGAAAAGATGCTCAACATCACTCATTATCAGAGAAATGCAAATCAAAACCACAATGAGGTAACATTTCATGCCAGTTAGAATGGCTGCTATCCAAAAGTCTACAAGCAATAAACTCTGCAGAGAGTGTGGAGGAAAGGGAGCCCTCTTACACTGTTGGTGGGAATGCAAACTAGTACAGCCACTATGGAGAACAGTGTGGAGATTCCCTAAAAAAACTGGAAATAGAATGGCCTTATGACCCAGCAATCCCACTGCTGGGCATACACACCGAGGAAACCAGAATCGAAAGAGACACATTTACCCCAATGTTCATCACAGCACTGTTTATAATAGCCAGGACATGAAGCAACCTAGATGTCCATCAGCAGATGAATGGATAAGAAAGCTGTGGTACATATACACAATGGAGTATTACTCAGCTATTAAAAAGAATACATTTGAATCAGTTCTAATGAGGTGGATGAAACTGGAGCCGATTATACAGAGTGAAGGAAGCCAGAAAGAAAAACACCAATACAGTATACTAACACATATATATGGAATTTAGAAAGATGGTAATGATAACCCTGTATGCGAGACAGCAAAAGAACACAGATATATAGAACAGTCTTTTGGACTCTGTGGGAGAGGAAGAGGGTGGGATGATATGGGAGAATGGCATTGAAACATGTAAAATATCATAAAAGAAACGAATTGCCAGTCCAGGTTTGGTGCAGGATACAGAATGCTTGGGGCTGGTGCACTGGGATGACCCAGAGGGATGGGATGAGGAGGGAGGAGGGAGGGGGGCTCAGGATGGGGAACACATGTACACCCATGGCGGATTCAAGTCAATTTGTATGCCAAAACCTATACAATATTGTAAAGTAAAATAAATTAATTAAATAAATAAATGAATAAAATTCTATAAAAAAAAGAGAAAGTGAGTAGCCAGTTGCAACATATAGAAATTCTTTTGAATTAAACTTTCCCTCTGACCTTCCTTTAGGCTGGGATAGCATGTTTGCTCTCCTGATTTTCCTGAGTTGGTGGGTGCTACCTAACAGGAGGTTAGGGTAAATGATTTGAAAGGTAGAGTGTAAACAGACTTGTCTACATGACCTCAAAACTGAGAATGAGCACAGTGTTTTAGTACACTGCTATCTGGGGGTGGAGAAAAACTCTGAAAACCTGGTAATGGGGCCGCTCCATCACTGTGAGCACTAAGATCTTGCGCAAAGTACAAAAACAGTTCTTTTTCACAATCATATCTCACCTAAACCAGGCAACTAGGTTGAGAAATTTTATTGTAAACCCAAATGGAATAATATCATCACTTATCACTGTATTTCTATTTGTCAATATTAAATATTTATCATGTTAATTATTGTTTTGTTCCAGCATATATGTTTGATATTTGAGTATATCATTTTAAGTGCTAAAATATAAATAAAATCATATTACCTTTATGTGTAAAATAATCGATTCCATGAATTGTCCAGTAACTATCCATAATGATTTAGAGCCAAGAAATGTAAAATCATGATGAAGATGATGTGGGGAAACTCACATCTGTATGGATGCTGTTCCACAAATCAAGTAAAAAGAAGAAACAGTAATATTAGATAGGCGCTTCATCAAGATTGTTTCCATTTTAATGCATGTTATTGGCATTCTAGCAGTACAGGCAAGTCTTCAATAGCAGAACCTCCTTTATTATTTTTGTCATAAATTCTTATTTTTTTTTCCTTCTTTCTTACCACTTGGAAAGTTATTCAGGCATTTTATGAGATAAGGTTTTATGAAACTCTATACTGTACATATCATTACAACTAAATCTTATTTTACTGTCCTTCTCAAAAAGTGAAACCACAAACTGGCACTAGATTAATCAAGTCACAGCCATACTCCCTATTGCACTGAAGATATCAAAACCTCACTAAATCATAATACGGATCCTGTAGCACAAACATCAAAGCAGAATTTATTTATAATTGTAGACACAAACCCCGTCATAGGCGCCAGTTATCTGGTCCATTGCTAGCTAGTTTTCAAGGTCAGAAAAGTATTTAATAATGTCCTCAATGTTGGCAAATATTCTAAAGTCCATCTGAGATTAAGTTTTGCAGATGTGATTTAACTGGAATAAAATTACATGCAAAGCACGTAAGAATAAATATCAAACTGGCACTCTACAATTAATCAAAATGTATTGAAAGACTTCAAGTTAGGTCTTATTGCTGTACTTTTACTTGTATTTTCTAAGTTTCCAATATTGAGCCAATTACACTGTAAGACTTGCCTTCAAAATTATTGATCCATCTTATTCTCAATCTGACTGCACACAGAATCATGAGTAAAAATTAAAACTAAGGAACAAATATGTAATTACCAGAACCCACCCCAAAACAGCAGATCAGGCTGTCTAACACTAAGGACCAAAACAGATTTTATAAAGCTCTGCAAGTGATGAAGCAAAGACAGAACTGAAAATCTCCGGACCAAATAATGTAAACATTTAAATCCCATATTTGTACAATTAGCAAATAAGCTACATTCATTGTAATTTTGTCAGTGCCAATGGTAGCTATGATGAGTCATTCACTCATTCATTCATTCATTTAATCAGGAATTCATGCATGAAATTGTAATTAATGACTGTTGCATACATTATATTCCAGGAAATGGAAATACAATAATGAATTAGGCATGGTTCCAATTCTCAAGAAGATCGTGTTATGAAAGCCAAACACATTAAAAAATTATAATGCAAAGTGGTAAGTGCAATCACAGAAGTACTGCAATGCAAAAAAAAAAAAAAAAAAAAGCAAAGTGTAAGTGCAATCACAGGCTATTCCAAGAGACTAGAAAGGAAGGTTTTTAGAGATTTAGGATCTTGAAGTATGATTTACACCTTTTTAAAAACATTTAAATGCATGGAAAGGAGATAGGAGGAAAGCATCTTCAGAAAAAGCAATAGCAAATGCAAGGGCATAGAAGAGTAAGAATTGGATATGGTTGAATAGCACATATTTGTTTAGAGATTATGAGAGATGGGTCTGGAAAAATAAGGCCTTTAACACCATGTTGGTGTCATGTTGGGAATTTTTGACTTCATTGGCCAGTTAATAACATCTAGGTCAGTTACTATAACCATCTGAATTCAAATAGAGGTAAAGTAAAAGAAACAAAACTAAGAAAAAGAAGAGCAAAGGAAAAATATAGAATGAAAAGAAGATGAATGTGACCCACACTACTATCAGTTTTGTAGTTTTTCAAGTAAGATTAGGAAATAACCAAAAACCAAAACCAAAAAACCATTTTAAAATCATAAAAATGGGAAATAACATCAAAATACAGAGCTGTTTGATGAATTAAACATAATCAGTTTCATGCACAACCTGTGACATTGTCCTTTTTGTTCTCTTCTGTCTAAAGACAAGTAAAAATTTCATCAGGGTTTTGGGAATCACCTGGGGGACTTGGAAACTTAAATCTGGGACAAAACTAGATTTTATTTTTATCAAATCAGTTCTATCATAGTGGAAGTAAGTGTGATAGGGGACAAGATTACTTCTTTTCTCACAAATTGTTAAGACTGCATTTGGGTCAAGTTTGTCCTTCTGAAATTTTTAACTTCTTTTAGCCAGAGGGTATAATTTAAAGCATCATCTTTAGAACCAAATTGTTTGCATCAGGTTCATTAATTTACCATCCTCTTCAGGAAGACAAAGCTTCTTATTTCAGATCATTAATGGTGGAATAGTAATCAAATGGAAAAAAAAATCCAACATACAGTAGCATATTTAAAATGATTGGTTGAATACATAAGGATCAATATGTTACATGCCTGAGTGCTTAGTTGCTTGCCCAGTTGTGTCTGACTCTCTGCGACCCTGTGGACTAGCCTGCAAGGCTCCTCTGTCCATAGGATTCTTCAGGCAAAATTACTGTAGTGAGATGCCATTTTCTCCTCCAGGGCAATAAGTAACTTACATAAAAAATAAGAAATCAAAACTACCTCTCTCTGACTTTTTTCACTTTAAAGCAAAATAAGTTTATTGTTCTTATCCCTAATAGATTAAAAGAAATATTTTAGTAAGCTCATTCAATGGGAAAACAATGTTTTCTGATACCACCAAATGAATTCCTGTCTTTTACACTACAGTAGATATAGCCTTTGACTGTTCTGTAATGTTCTTTTGCACAGGTCTAATTACTTGGAGTTCTCTGGTGTCTCAGATGATAAAGAACCCACCTGCAATGCAGGAGACCTGGGTTTGCTCCCTGGGTTGGGAAGATCCCCTTGGAGGGGGGCATGGCAACTCACTCCAGTGTTCTTGCCTGGAGAATCCCCATGGACAGAGGAACCTGGCAGGCTACAGTGCATGGGGTCATAAAAAGTCAGACACATCTGAGTGACTAAGCACAGCACAGCAATTACTTGAGAAGAGTACAAGGAGCTAAGGTTAACACGCACTCTAATAAAATTTTGTTCCAAGTAGAGTTGGCAAAAGTAATACATGACATTAAATTCTATATGCTCTATGCTGAACTGTTACATAGAGTGTGTGTTAAATTACTTCAGCTGTGTCAGATTCTGTGTGACCATATGGACTGTAGCCAGCCAGGCTCCTCGGTCCACTGGATTCTCCAGGCAAGAATACTGGAGTGGGCTCCCATCCCCTCTTCCAGGAATCTTCCTGACCAAGGAAGTAGTTGCTCTAAATATAAAGTGCTTTGATTTATGTCAACCTCTACCAATTATATATGCTTCATTAGAAGTTTTCCATTTTATCAATAAGCATGATGTAAATCTGCAGTGTAAAGTGCTTCAGTCCATGGGGTCCCAAAGAGTCTGAACCAACTGGGAGACTGAACAACAAAAACAAAGGCAGCCAGGCTATGAAAAATTAGGATAGTCAATATGACTGAAATTTTGATGTGAAAATGTATGGCTAAAGCATCTTCCTTAGCTATCTGACTGTATTAACCTTTCACAATTAAAGATATATGACAAAGAAAATACTCCAAAGAAAATTTTAGGATTATAAATCTATCTTTTCTGGTTATAGATAAGATAGACTTGATCAAGTTGCAAAGTAATAACTGTATCATTCATGAAAGTGAATCACTCTCATACTGAATAGTATTTTACTTACAGTTAATTATCCAACAGCTAGCTCAATAAAAGTGAAGTAAAAATTTCTAAGTACATAAATTCAAGTATTTCCAACAGACTCCTAGATTTTAAAGTAAGCTACCATAAAATCTACTTCCCTATATACTTTTGCAAGTCTTAACTATTATATTAATAACTAATTGTGCATATTTCTATATTTCTATTCATTAACACTATAGGCTGTAGACATTCAGTAAAGCTAAGTAATTATTCATGGGAGTAAAATATTTTATATCAACCATACATATTTGTGAGCAGAGAGAGGAAATATTTTCAAACCAATTCTTAGAATTCTCCTGGTTAAGAATGAAAAACAGCTCCTAAATGCCAGTGAACTGCAGCAACCTTATTTGCCAAAAGCCTTTGTTGGAGAGTGAGACTCTTATAACCTCTTTTCTCTTCTAGAAATGCTCTTCCAAAATGACCTCAGTTCTGTTGCTAACATCAAAACTACTATATACCTTTTTCCGTATCCCGATTACATTGATTAACATCCTCCCAGGTGCCTAAAAGATAAAGAATATGGAGGCCTGGCAGAATCATTGAGTCAACAGTGAAATCCGTCACCAATATGATTTTTAGCTCTTTAGAAAAGGCTCTGTATCTTTAAGATGTTTTTAAGCTTTGTGCCTCTCATGGTTGGGGGGCTGTAAACAATTCACAAGTCGTAAAAATCCTGGGGAACCTGTTAGGCAAGTTAGAGAGTTATCAGAGGGGGTTTGAACTGAAACATTCCTTTCAAAAGCAGAAAACTGAAGCCCTGAGTTGACATTTTCCAGAGTGTGTCAGAAGAGTGGAAAAGCACAGTACAATAAGGCAGGCAGATTCTTGTTTTGGGGGTACATGCTCAGGAAATTCCAGGGGGAACCCTGAGGCCTGACTCACCTTGCCCATCAGGCCTCTCTGCATGACCTTGTCATGGGTGGGATTCCTCACGCTGGCTCCCAGCACAGTTCCTTTTTTTTCTTTAATTTACTTTAAACTTTTAAGGATAATTATTAATCTAGTCTTATAGAAATACTCTTTATTCTGATGCTAAGTCACTTCAGTTGTGTCCGACTCTGTGTGACCCCAGAGACGGCAGCCTATCAGGCTCCTCCGACCCTGGGATTCTCCAGGCAAGAACACTGGAGTGGGTTGCCATTTCCTTCTCCAATGCATGAGAGTGAAAAGTGAAAGTGAAAGTCGCTCAGTCGTGCCCGACCCTTAGCGACCCCATGGACTGCAGCCCAGCAGGCTCCTCCGTCCATGGGAGTTTCCAGGCAAGAGTACTGGAGTGGGGTGCCATTGCCTTCTCCCGAAGAGTATATTACTTGCCACATATTACCAAAAATCTGGGTAATCTGAAAGAAAAGTTAATTGGTACCTTAAAAACAGAAGCATTCTTAGTGATCTATAAAACTGATATCATAACTAAGAAAACTAAGTGATGTTAAGTTAGATGAATAAGATTATACCTTTCAGACTAAGAGTTAATACCTTCGAACGTAAAAATCTGAACTACTCTTAATTTTAAAATACTTGTGACATTATCCATTTCTTCATTCATTAACCTCATTCATTCCCTTATTGTATGTAAGGTTCTTGGTTATACAGTGAAGACCCAAAGTTGAATGAGACAGGTCTCTGTTCTAAAACATNTTTATTATATATTATATGTTATATATTTATATGTAAGTATATATTATATATTTAATATAATTTATGGATATATACATGTATTACACAATAAGTACATATAGTTAATACAATAAAAATGAAACTTATTTTGTTATAATGTGCATTAGAATTGGATTAGAGTGCTGAATGACCATTCTTTAAATATTAAATAATATGTTTTAGAATCATAGAACACTGTTCAATCCCTTCAAGTGTTAGTGTTAGTTGCTCAGCTGTGTCTGACTCTTTGTGACCCCATGGACTGTAACCTGCCAGGCTCCTCTGTCCATGGAATTCTCCAGGCAAGAATACTAAAGTGAGTAACCATTCTCTTCTCCAGAGGATCTTCTCAACCCAGGGATCGAATCCAGATCTCTTGCATTGCAGGCAGGTTCCTTAACGTATGAGCCACCAGTGAAGCCTTCTCAATCTCCCCAAATTAAAACATAATTATGTTGTTAAATATAACATTTGAGCAAACATAAACCACTTTTGCCAGTGTAAGCAACACAGAATATTGTCCTACTCAGTTTGGGCTGCTATAGCAAAATACCATAGACTAGGTGGCTTAACCAACAGATATTTATTTCTCATGGTTCTGAATGGTGAGAAGTCCACAATTAAGTTTCCGGGTGAGAACATTCTTCTTTTAACATACACTACCTTCTCACTTTGTCCTTATATGGTGGAGAAAGAGAGAGTGCTCTGGTTTCTCTTTCTGTTCTTTGAAGGATCCTCATACCATTATGAAGTTCAAACCTGCATGATCTCATCTAATCCTAATGACTTCCCAAAGGCCTAACCTCCAAATACTATCACACTGGGGGACAGGGCAAACACTAAGTCAATTAAAAAAATCTTTAGACAAATTTAGTTTAAGGTTTTATTTCATTAGAAAAAGAGTAGCTCACAGGTAAGACAGAAATCTTATCAGCTAGGATTCCATTATTTTCTCTGGAAAGTTGCAAATTAATATAAAACAAGTGCCTTGGGAACTTCCACGTAGTCCGTGATAAAGAATCTGCCTGCCAAAGCAGGAGACACAAGAGATGAGGTTTCTGTTCCTGGGTCGGGAAGATCCCCTGAAGTAGGAAATGGCAACCCACTCCAGTATTCTTGCTTTAAAATTCCATGCACAGAGAAGCCTGGTGGGCTTCAGTCCATGGGGTTGCAAAGAGTTGGACACAACTGAGTGACTGAGCACATTAGCACATGAACTGAATATATTCTCAAAATAGCTGTTTCACATATGCATTAGTGGAAATTCCTGTATTTCATTTCTCAGATGAATAGGAAATCTTACTTACAAAGCAGAACACCAAGAAAAATATGCATTGAAAATTTGATGGTGTCATGGAAGGTACTTCAGTGGTATAGTAAAAAAATATTTACTTCATATGTTAGCACTTCTTACATGCAACTCCTTTTCAGAATGGGTATTCATGTGTGTGATTCATTGGTCATTACACACAATGATAAAATACAGTTACCATATTTTACAGCAATTAAAAAAACAGACTATTCAAAATAATAGAGGATTCTTTTGAAACAGGGCAAAAATGTCAGGGTATGAATATTCACATCCTTCCTACTAAATTCTGCCCATGGGAAAATTTTTAGGCTAGTTGCTAAATAAATATGGAAAACAGTGAAGAGATGACAAAAGACATACAAGGCTATAACAAAAAGGATGCAAGGATTTGGCAAGCAAGAGGCTTGTAATAACTACAGAAGAAATCCAAATTGGGAAAGGGAGATATGTTTGAGGAATTTTGTTAGTACAATGAATACAGTTCATATTCTTTGAGAAACTAAATACAACTGAAATACCATTTAAAGTATTTTGACAGTCAGTGAAAATCCATGAGGAAAGTAATCCACAAGAGTAAAATCCCCACACTGGTAATGATTCCATTAGCAATAATTTCCATCTGCTGTCAACCAGCTTTAGGGACCAAAGGTATATTCACCAGGTTAGTCCAGTTCAGTTCAGGCGCTCAATCATGTCCAACTCTATGCGACCCCAGCATTGCAGTATGCCAGGCCTCCCTGTCCATCACCAACTCCCGGAGTTCACTCAGACTCACGTCCATAGAGTCAGTGATGCCATCCAGCCATCTCATCTTCTGTCGTCCCCTTCTCCTCCTGCCCCCAATCCATCCCAGCATCAGGGTCTTTTCCAATGAGTCAACGCTTCACATGAGGTGGCCAAAGTACTGGAGTTTCAGCTTTAGCATCATTCCTTCCAAAGAAATCCCAGGGCTATTCTCCTTCAGAAGGGATTGGTTGGATCTCCTTGCAGTCCAAGGGACTCTCAAGAGTCTTCTCCAACACCACAGTTCAAAAGCATCAATTCTTCGGTGCTCAACCTTCTTCACGGTCCAACTCTCACATCCATATATGACCACAGGAAAAACCACAGCCTTGAGTAGATGGACCTTATTGGCAAAGTAATGTCTCCGTTTTTGAATATGCTATATACGTTAGTCATAACCTTTCTTCCAAGGAGTAGTGTCTTTTAATTTCATGGCTGCAATCACCATCCACAGTGATTTTGGATACCACCCCCCCCCAAATAAAGTCTGACACTGTTTCCACTGTTTCTCCATCTATTTCCCATGAAGTGATGGGACCAGATGCCATTATCTTTGTTTTCTGAATGTTGAGCTTTAAGCCAACTTTTTCACTCTCCACTTTCACTTTCATCAAGAGGCTTTTTAGTTCCACTTCACTTTCTGCCATACGGGTGGTTTCATCTACATATCTGAGGTTATTGATATTTCTCCCGGCAATCTTGATTCCAGCTTGTGTTTCTTCCAGTCCAACGTTTCTCATGATGTACTCTGCATATAAGGTAAATAAGCAGGGTGACAATATGCAGCCTTGACATACTCCTTTTCCTATTTGAAATCAATTTGTTGTTCCATGTCCAGTTCAAACTGTTGCTTCCTGACCTGCATACAGATATCTCAAGAGGCAGGTCAGGTGGTCTGGTATTCCCATATTTTTCAGAATTTTTGACAGTTTATTGTGATCCACACAGTCAAAGCTTTGGCATAGTCAATAAAGCAGAAATAGATGTTTTCTTGGAACCCTCTTGCTTTTTCCTTGATCCAGCAGATGTTGGCAATTTGATCTCTGGTTCCTCTGCCTTTTCTAAAACCAGCTTGAACATCAGGAATTTCATGGTTCACGTATTGCTGAAGTCTGGCTTGGAGAATTTTGTTTTCTTGGAACCCTCTTGCTTTTTCCTTGATCCAGCAGATGTTGGCAATTTGATCTCTGGTTCCTCTGCCTTTTCTAAAACCAGCTTGAACATCAGGAATTTCATGGTTCACGTATTGCTGAAGTCTGGCTTGGAGAATTTTAAGCATCACTTTAGTAGCATGTGAGATGAGTGCAATTGTATGGTAGTTTGAGTATTCTTTGGCATTGTCTTTCTTTGGGATTGGAATGAAAACTGACCTTTTCCAGCCCTGTGGCCACTGCTGAGTTTTGCAAATTTGCTGGCATATTGAGTGCAGCACTTTCACAGCATCATCTTTCAGAATTTGAAATATCTCAGCTGGAATTCCATCACCTCCACTAGTTTTGTTCATAGTAATCTTTTCTAAGGCCCACTTGACTTCACATTCTAGGATGTCTGGCTCTAGATGAGTGATCATACCATCGTGATTATCTTGGTCGTGAAGTTCTTTTTTGTACAATTCTTCTATGTATTCTTGACATCTCTTCTTAACATATTTTGCTTCTGTTAGGTCCATATCATTTCTGTCCTTTATCGAGCCCATCTTTGCATAAAATATTCCCTTGGTATCTCTAATTTTCTTGAAGATATCTCTAGTCTTTCCCATTCTGTTGTTTTCCTCTATTTCTTTGCATTGATCACTGAGGAAGGCTTTCTTATCTCTTCTTGCTATTCTTTGGAACTCTGCATTCAGATGCTTATATCTTTCCTTTTCTCCTTTGCTTTTCACTTCTCTTCTTTTCACAGCTATTTGTAAGGCCTCTGCAGACAGCCATTTTGCTTTTTTAATTTCTTTTCCGTGTGGATGGTCTTGATCCCTGTCTCCTATACAGTGTCACAAACCTCATTCCATAGTTCATCAGGCACTCTATCTATCAGATCTAGACCCTTAAATCTACTTCTCACTTCCACTGTATAATCATAAGGGATTTGATTTAGGTCATACCTGAATGGTCTAGCGGTTTTTCCTACTTTTTTCCATTTAAGTCTGAATTTGGCAATAAGAGTTCATGATCTGAGCCACAGTCACCGACTGGTCTTGTCTTTGTTGACTGTATAGAGCTTCTCCATCATTGGCTGCAAAGAATATAATCAATCTGATTTCGTTCTTAACCCTCTGGTTATGTCCATGTGTAGAGTCTTCTTTTGTGTTGTTGGAAATGGGTGTTTGCTATGACCAGTGCATTTTCTTGGCAAAACTCTATTAGTCTTTGCCCTGCTTCATTCCTTATTCCAAGGCCAAATTTACCTGTTACTCCAAGTGTTTCTTGACTTCCTACTTTCGCATTCCAGTCCCCTAGAATGAAAAGGACATCTTTTTGGGGTGTTATTTCTAAAAGGTCTTGTAGGTCTTCATAGAACCATTCATTTTCAGCTTCTTCAGCATTACTGGTTGGTGCATAGACTTGGATTACTGTGATACTGAATCGTTTGCCTTGCAAACAAACAGAGATCATTCTGTCGTTATTGAGATTGCATCCAAGTACTGCATTTCAGACTCTTTTTTGACCCTGATTGTTACTCCATTTCTTCTGAGGGATTCCTGCCCGCAGTAGTAGATATAATGGTCATCTGAGTTAAATTCACCCATTCCAGTCCATTTTAGTTCGCTGATTCCTAGAATGTCGACGTTCACTCTTGCCATCTCTTGTTTGCCCACTTCCCATTTGCCTTGATTCATGGACCTGACATTCCAGGTTCCTATGCAATATTGCTCTTTACAGCATCGGACATATTCACCAGTACCTGGTCTGAAACTCATTCTTATGAGGTGGAAGGTGGAATAGAGGTTGAAGAGGGAGGGAACATATGTATATCTATGGCTGATTCATGAATGGCAGAAACCAACACACTACTGTAAGGCAATTACCCTCCAATTAAAAATAAATAAGTTAAAAAATCATTCTTGAATAACATGAAAAGATGGTTCTTGAACAACACAAGTGAAAAAGATAGTACAGGAAATATTATGAATTTGGAGTTGCCAGTATGAGAATAATTGACAGAGACTGTATACACTCACTAGAAATCATGTTCAACACTAAAGTTTGAACACCTAAAAATATCCTGCTGGAAGTGTTAAAGTGAAAATTAGCTGTTATGTCCAACTTCCAAGGACCTTTAATTTATTTGAAAATTGTGATGATTTGGAGATAACGAGAAGATGTCAATATCAGGATTGGTTAGATTAATTCAAAGCTCTGACTGACTCCACAAATACTTATTATCAGATCAAATGCTTATTATCTTTCAGGTTTTAGAGCTGCTGGTGAAGCCTAATTGCAATGAATAAATTGGTACTTTTCTTCAATAATTATATTGTCAGTGACTAAAGGAAAGAATTTTAAACTATAGTAAGAATATGTCATAATCAGGAATGAGCCATTTTAAAATGTGAACATGTTATATGGTACCAGAATCTCTTCCCAGACCCAGAGTTTTATGAACTAATATCTCTGCAGTCATGAATCACTGCCATGAAATATATTCAACCAAGGTGGATACTGAATGGGATTGTAATATAAGATTATAGGTCATCAATCAGAGCAACAGTGTACATGTTACACAAGGACTAAACCATCTGTCAGGTGTTGATAAACGCGGATTGAAAGACAGAAAAGTGTGAACAAATATGTAGGGACAACTAATCATAGTGGATATAAACACAACACAGATCTTTTCTAAATCTTTCTGTTGGAGAAATTAGTCATAAGAGGAAAAGAGGACAACTATAGCAACACTTCCTGGCATGGGACGAAATAATGAAGTTCATACTCCAAAGTCAGGGGCAGACTGGGAGAGTCTAAGTGATAAAGATGAAACTAAGAATTTTGGAACTGAATCAAAGCATCAAATAAAGAAACCAAGTGCATAGTAATAAACAAAATTACGTTTAGAAGTTGGGAATATAATGACCATCCATAGAATATCCCCATATTTGGAGGAGAGAAGAGATCTGGCTTTGTGTTTGTTTTAGCAAAAAGTAGCTGACTGTTGTACACCATCATCCATCTAGTTTTCACAAACTGTCACTTTCCAGAAGAATAAAGAATGCAGATATTTGTGTTTATTCTCTAAGAAGTTGCAAATATCCAGACTCAACATTGGAAAGAAAGACCCTCATAGGCCTAGTCAAATTTGACATAGTAGCAACCACTGAGAAATTAGAAAAGAACTGTATACACTTCCACCTAAATTAGAAGAGAATTTTGAAGATCTTGGGTTGTAAATTAGAGTTGTCAATCACTGATGATACAATAAAAGTGATGATTAAAAATAGTAGTTTTAAATAAAACAATGTGAGAGTGTTTGTAGTTTCTCTTTCACTTCCTCTAATTTCAAATTGATGCTTTCTAGTTCCCTCCCACTTTTTGAAAGATATGAATAAATTAAAATATAATTTCATAGAGCATATGAGTCATATGACCTTTCTCAGAATTATGAGTAATAATAAATACAAAAGAATCTCTTGAATGCATTAAATTTTATCCTAGAAGCAGACCTTACCGAAGACAATGAAGCTATTTTGTGGCTTTTTGTATCAGTTAGATACAAATCAGGAAGCAATGCATACAGTAATTTGGACAGGGAAAGTTTAATATAAATAATTATTTAATAGGAAACGTGAGAAATGGAAATTCGACTATAGAGACACAGATGTAGAGAACAGACATGTGGCCATAGCCGGGGAAGCGGTGGGTAGGGCAAATGGAGAGACTAATACTGACATATGTACACTACCATGTGTAAAACAGGTAGCTAGTGAGAACTTGCTGTGGAGCACAGGGAGCCCAGCTCAGAGCTCCGTGATGACCTTGATGGGTGGGCCTGAGGGGAGGGAGGGAGGTCCAAGAAGGAAGGGATATATGTATACATAAAATTAATTCACTTTGTTGTACAACAAAAATTAACACAACATTGCACAGAAATTCTACTCCAATTTAAAAAAAAAGAGGTAAAAGAACAATAAAAAAAAAATATAGAAATAGCAGATATAAGGGGTAGCCACTAACCCCAGGACTGAGATAAAGACCTCACTGGAGAAGGGACAACCAGAGAATAGGTAGTGGTGAAAAGTTTCCCAGGGTTGTGCTGGCAAACCTCTACCCTCTAAGATACCAGGGAAACCATTTAAGGAGAGAGGCTACAACTTGGTTTCTGATAGGAAGCCATCTGAGTGATTCACCTGCGTCATTCTGAAGATGCCTCAAGTATGGAGGAAGCAGCTGCCCTCTATGCATGCAGGAGCGTGGTGTTGGAAACACCACCTTCTCCAACTCAGAGGAGCCTGGTAATGGTAAAAGGAGCCCTTGAGGAAAAGAAAACTGTTCCTCTTTCAGTGCTGTCTTCTGACAAAGCTTACCATTGTGAGAGCTGACAAAATAATACAGTCAGTTTCCATTATTTCAGAATAGGTAAACAAGGATGAACTAAGAGGAAATAAATTGATAACTGACACAACATCCCATCATTAAGTGTCTGTGGATCTTAACTCACAAGCTTTGCTTTTATATGACTTATTATTTTACTCTACTTCAGCCCTTCTGACCCTTTCAGCCAAATTCCTCATACACTACTGAGTAGCTGTTTCTAGAACTTCACACAGAGTAACAGCAATTTTTGTACTTGTATATTCAGTGTACTAATAATTTGCAAGTGTGCTCAGTCATGTCTGACTTTTTATGACCCCATGGACTGTAGCCCACCAGGCACTTCTGTCTTTGGAATTCCCCAGGCAAGACTACTGGAGTGGGTTGCCACCTCTTCCAGGGCTATTTATGGTTTGGCTTCCCATTACTTTGGTTTCTGCATGGACCCTCTTCATCCTCACAACTTTCATATTCTCTTCATTTTTCCCAAATCATATTCTTAAGAGAGAAAATGACAGAGAAGCTCAATCTTATTTAGGTAAAATTTATCATCAGTTAAGTTCAGTCACTCAGTCGTGAATATTGTCCTACTCAGTTTGGGCTGCTATAGCAAAATACCATAGACTAGGTGGCTTAACCAACAGATATTTATTTCTCATGGTTCTGGATGGTGAGAAGTCCACAATTAAGTTTCCTGGGGAGAGTTCAGTCACTCTTTGCGACTCATGAATTGCAGCACGCCAGGCCTCCCTGTCCATCACCAACTCCCGGAGTTCACCCAAAATCACGTCCATCGAGTTGGTGATGCCATCCAGCCACCTCATCCTCTGTCGTCCCCTTCTCCGCCTGCCCCCAATCCCTCCCAGCATCAGAGTCTTTTCCAATGAGTCAAGTCTTCGCATGAGGTGGCCAAAGTACTGGAGTTTCAGCTTTAGCATCATTCCTTCCAAAGAACACCCAGGACTGATCTCCTTTAGAATGGACTGGTTGGATCTCCTTGCAGTCCAAGGGACTCTCAAGAGTCTTCTCCAACACCACAGTTCAAAAGCATCAATTCTTCAGCACTCAGCTTTCTTCACAGTCCAACTCTCACATCCATACATGACCACTGGAAAAACCATAGCCTTGACTAGACGGACCTTTGTTGGTAAAGTAATGTTTCTGCTTTTTAATATGCTATCTAGGTTGGTCATAACTTTCCTTAACTTTAAGCAATTAAAATGGTTTCTGGATTCACTTCTTTATATTAGATCCTTAGGCCTTGTACAATCAGTTTAGACCAGCACAGGAAAGCAGTTTTTGTACACAACAAGTCTATATTGGGGCAGTGTTGATGCTGACTGAATTAAAAGCAATATTCTATGTGATATGTCAGATCTGCATGTGCTATGCAGTTTGGGGTGACGGTGATTCTAGAAACTGCAAAAAGATAGCCTCTTAGTAAATAAGTGCAAATCACTCAGTCTGCCAGGCTCCTCTGCTCATGGAATTCTCCAGGCAAGAATATTGGAGTGGGTTGCCATTCACTTCTCCAAGGGATCTTCCTGACCCAGGGATTGAACCTGGGTCTCCTGCATTGCAGGCAGATTCTTTAGCATCTGAGCCACCAGGGAAGCCCAGCTAAAATACTGGAGTGTGATGAAATCATATGACAAAAATAAGGTGATATTCTACATCCCCCAAACATATCAATTTCATAATGTGCTATGGTGATGGTGGTTTAGTCACTAAGTCATGTCCAACTCTTGCAACCTCATGGAGTCACCAGGCTCCTCTTGTCAGGATCTTGCTTGGCAGGCAGTTTCTTTATCATTGAGCAACCTATGTGTACCCTAAATATTAGAAAATTCTTTTTTGTTTTGGTTTTGTAGAAATTTGAACTCCAAAACCTGAGAGTGAGATGATAAAATTTTAAATTATTCCTCAATATTATTTTTGATACTTGCTAAATTATTAAAAAATCATAGTGTATGAGTTGAAAGTATTGACTTACAAAGACATATATGTGATATAAGCTTTCAAATTGGTGAAAAGAATTAAGAAATACAAAAATTGGGAGAAGGATTGGAAACAAGTTTGAAAGCAATTAATTTTTCTGTAACTTAAGGAAATCATATTTAGTATCTAAATGAATCTCAATTGTCAGCAAATAAAAATATTTTAGTTAAATATCTATGTGTATCTAACCTGTATCCATATCTGTATCTATGTGTGTGTATATCTAATGGGTTGGAAAAGACTCAGTCTTCCTCTGGCTTTCTTTTTTACTCTCATACTCATACTTCTGAACCAGATATGTGGAGATTTTTCCCATACCAAGCTATTCTCTAATTCTCAAGGGACACTGATCAAGTGTCCCACAGATTTAACTAAAATCTGATGTGACCTGGAGATAGTCTCAGATCCCAGCTGGCAAGGGCTCAGCCCCAGCAGACTGAAGCCCCTCAGTTCAGTTCAGTCACTCAGTCGTGTCCGACTCTTTGTGACCCCATGAATCGCAGCACGCCAGGCCTCCCTGTCCATCACCATCTCCCGGAGTTCACTCAGATTCACGTCCATGGAGTCCGTGATGCCATCCAGCCATCTCATCCTCGGTCTTCCCCTTCTCCTCCTGCCCCCAATCCCTTCCAGGATCAGAGTCTTTTCCAATGAGTCAACTCTTCACATGAGGTGGCCAAAGTACTGGAGCTTCAGCTTTAGCATCATTCCTTCCAAAGAAATCCCAGGATTGATCTCCTTCAGAATGGACTGGTTTAACACTAATCTCAGTCCAGGTTATCGTCTGTGCCTCAGATTGACCAGCTATAATTCAAAAGTTCCCAGGATCCCTCCTTGGGTTCAATACACTTTCGAGTGGCTCACAGAACTCAGAGGCACAATTTACTTATTAGACAATTGTTAATTTTAAAAAGATATAACCTAGGAACAGCCATATCAAAGAGAGGCTTAGGGCAAAGAATGTGGGAAGAGGTGTACCACTTTCCCCAAAACTCCAGGTGTTCAACAACCCAGATGCTCTCTGAACTTCCTCCCTCCCCCCCTTTTTTTTTCTTTTTAATGTCAGTCAGTCAGTTCAGCCACTCTGTTGTGTCTGACTCTTTGCAACACCATGGACTGCAGCACACCAGGCTTCCCTGTTCATTACAAACTCCCAGAGTTTACTCATACTCATGTCCATTGAGTCGGTGATGCCATCCAACCATCTCATCATCTTGTTGTCTCCTTTTCCTCTCCTTTTCAATCCTTCCCAGCATCAGGGTCTTTTGAAATGAGTTAGCTCTTCGCATCAGGTGGCCAAAGTATTGGCATTTCAGCTTCAGCATCAGTCCTTCCAATGAACACCCAGGACTGATCTCTTTTAGGATGAACTGGCTGGATCTCCTTGCAGTCCAAGGGACTCTCAAAAGTCTTCTCCAACGCCACAGTTCAAAAACATCAATTCTTTGGCACTCAGCTTTCTTTATAGTCCAACTCTCACATCCATACATGACCACTGGAAAAACTGTAGCCCTACCTAGATGGACCTTTGTTGGCAAAGTAATGTCTCTGCTTTTTAATATGCTGTCTAGGTTGGTTATAGCTTTTTTTTCAAGGAGTAAGCATCTTTTTATTTCATGTCTCCAGTCACCATCTGCAATGATTTTGGAGCCCAAAAAATTAAAGTCTGCCACTGTTTCAACTGTTTCCCCATCTATTTTCCATGAAGTGATGGGACCAGATGCCATGATCTTAGTTTTCTGAATGTTGAGCTTTAAGCCAACTTTTCCCCTCTCTTTCACTTTCATCAAGGGCTCTTGCGTTCTTCGCTTTTGTCCATAAGGGTGATGTCATCTGCATGTCAGAGGTAATTGATATTTCTCCCAGAAATCTTGATTCCAGCTTGTGCTTCATCCAGCCCAGTGTTTCTCATGATGTACTCTGCATAGAAGTTAAATAAGCAGGGTGACAATATACAGCCTTGACGTACTCCTTTTCCTATTTGGAACCAGTCTGTTGTTCCATGTCCAGTTCTAACTGTTGCTTCCTGAACTGCATACAGATTTCTCAAGAGGCAGGTCAGGTGGTCCGGTATTCCCATCTCTTTCAGAATTTTCCACAGTACAGTCAAAGGCTTTGGCATAGTCAATAAAGCAGAAATAGATATTTTTCTGGGACTCTCTTGCTTTTTTGATGATCCAGTGGATGTTGGCAATTTGATCTCTGGTTCCTCTTCCTTTTCTGAGCATTACTTTCCTAACATGTGAGATGAGTACAATTGTGTGGTAGTTTGAACATTCTTTGGCATTGCCTTTCTTTGGGATTGGAATGAAAACCGACCATTTCCAGCCCTGTGGCCACTGCTGAGTTTTCCAAATTTTCTGGCATATTGAGTGTATCACTTTCACAGCATTATCTTTTAGGATTTGAAATAGCTCAACTGGAATTCCATCCCCTCCACTAGCTTTGTTCATAGTGATGCTTCCTAAGGCCCACTTGACTTCACACTCCAGGATGTCTGGCTCTAGGTGAGTGATCACAGCATTGTGATTATCTGGGTCATGAAGATCTTTTACGTACAGTTCTTCTTTGTATTCTTTCTATCTCTTCTTAATATCCTCTGCTTCTGTTAGGTCCATACCATTTCTGTCCTTTATCAAACCCATCTTTGCATGAAATGTGTCCTTTGTATCTCTAATTTTCTTGAAGAGATCTCTAGTCTTTCCCATTCTATTGTTTTTCTCTATTTCTTTGTACTGATCACTGAGGAAGGCTTTCTTATCTCTCCTTGCTATTCTTTGGAAAGCTGCATTCAAATGGGTATATCTTTCCTTTCTCCTTTGCTTTTCATTTCTTTTCTTAGCTATTTTTAAGGCCTCTTCAGACAGCCATTTTGCTTTTTTGCATTTCTTTTTCTTGGGGATGGTCCTGTTCCCTGTTGCCTGTACAACATCACAAACTTCTGTCCATAGTTCATCAGGCACTCTGTCTATCAGATCTAGTCCCTTAAATCTATTTCTATTTCTTTTTGTCGGCCTTATTAAATAATCCCAGAAATGGCTGAAACTTGTAACCTTCATGTGCTTCTTTCCCTTGGCAACTAGCCCCCATTTTTAGGTGCTTTCCAAAAGCCACTTTAGAAAAGAAGCTCATGTGTAGCTGAAAAGGATTTGTTATGAATGTTAAGAGACATACTTATTACTCTTTATCACTTAGGAAATTCCAAGTGTTTTAGAGGCTCTCTACCCAAACTGGGTATGAAGAAGAAATACATATGAAAGCAGCTTCTTTGCCCTTTTCTTATTTCCCTCTAAATGTAAAGGAGCCTAATTATAGGAATGAGATCACTAAGCAATTAAAACTAACTCCTGACTTACGCTTTCCTGAATGCATGCCATGCCTTGTCTAACCTGTTGATTCTTCTCCTAGATAAAAAGAAGAATGAAGAATTAAGAAGTTAAAAAAATGACTAGCTTTCTACCCTCAAAAGCCCCCCTTAGCAATCCAGAAGGCAAGTCATGCAGGCAAGATAACATCTGCAGAAAGAGTCAGCAAGTGTGCACTCAATGGAGAATGGTACAGAACCTGACCCTCTGCCTCAATGAGTCACTGAGATTCTCCCCCCTCCTGCCATTTTTTCCTTTAAAGACTGTCATGGCTGAGCAGAATCTTTGGAGTTAGTGTCAGGACATGAGTCCATCTTCTGTCCAGACTGTTGGCTTTATTGATTAAAGCACCTGTCCTTTCTACTGACATCTTATCTCTTATATTATTGGCTTATGAAAAGTGAACAGTCTAACCTGGATTTGGTTACATTTTCCTTTCCTCATTTCTCCATCCTGATGTTTTGTATGTCCTGAGAACTAATTTAAATGTTTTTATCCACCTAAAAATAGGCATAATATGTGATAAAGTGCTAGTATTTAAATTCAGTACTGTGACTTACTTATCCTCTCAACAAGTATTTGTTAAATGTCTTCGATGTATCAGCCACTATTATAAGTGCCTAGGGAACCCCCACTGAGCAAAATAAAATTCCCTTATTTTATTCTTAATAAACAGACACGTTGTTGGCATTGAAGCTTTTCCAGAATTCATTTGATTGTATTTATTTCACAATCAATTAACTACCAATACCCTGAACATCTACTAAAAATTGTAGGCACTTAGCTTTTTGGTTGTTGTTGTGCACTCATTCAGTCTTGTCTGATTCTTTGTGACCTCATGCACTGCAGTGTGCCTAGCTTCTCTGTCCTTCACTATTTCCTAGAGCTTGCTCAAACTCATGTCCATTGAGTCAGTAATGCCATCCCCTTTTGCCTCCTTTTCCTCTTTTGATCAATCTTTCCCAGTATCAGGATCTTTTCCAATGAGTCAGCTCTTCACAGCAGGTGGCCAGAGTATTGGCACTTTAGCTTCTGCATCAGTTCTTCCAATGAATATTCAGGGTTGCTTTCCTTCAGGATTGACTGGTTTGATCTTGCAGTCCAAGGAACTCTGAGGAGTCTTTTCCAGCACCACAATTTGAGAGCATCATTTCTTCGGTACTCAGCCTTTTTATGGTGCAGCTGTCACATCTACAAATGACTACTGGAAAAACCATAGCTTTGACTAGACAGACCTTTGTCAGCAAAGTGATATCTCTTCTTTTTAATAGGCTGTCTAGGTTGGTCATAGCTTTTCTTCTAAGAGCAAGTGTCTTTTAATTTCATGACTGACTGCAGTCACCATTAGCAGTGATTTTGGAGCCCACCAAAATAGTCTTTCACTGTTTCCATTATTCTCCCCATTTATTTGCCATGAAATGATGGGACTGGATGCCATGATCTCAGGTTTTGAATGTTGAGTTTTTTTTTTTTTTTTGTAAACTTCCATATTAAATTTATATTATACTGTGTATCAACTGACAATGAAGATGGTAAGTTTGTGACATTACCTAAACTTCGATATCTTCTGGAGTGAGTAGAAGGATCTGCTTTCTATGCTGGGAGAGAGCTAGATAGACGTCTCTGTCTCCCCAGATCTATCTAAGTGCACATACTATAAACCTTGGTCGTGTTAGTTCTTTTTCTGACACTGGCACCTGTGTTGTTTTAACCAGTTGGAATATTTGAAATGACTTAGGAGACGCCACAGATTATATATACTCTGTCAAAGAGGGTCTTGAACAAAAGTTTACTAATATGCACACATGGGAGAGACCCAGGAAAACAGTAACTCACCAAAATGGTCAAAATCCTCTTCTTAAATACTATCTTCAACTGCAGACAAAAGAGGATGCTGGGGTTGTGGTTTGGGACTACTAGGTGAGGTGGACAATTTACATGGAAATGGAAAAGCAAATGTTTAGCCAGCAAATGTTTGCTGGCCATGCAAAGACAGTGAAACACAGAGCAGAATTTTTAAAAACAGCCTTTGCTAGGTTCCTTCTTGCCTATGGACCCAGTTCAGACTACCTGGAACAGGTCCTCTACATTCTTTCAGATAGTTAGGGGTAAACTTTACAGTTTCTTCCTCAGTCTTTCTTGTTTTTAGTTCAAAGTAATACACGTGTCAAAGAGACATTTTCGGGTGGAAAATTTTACTCCTCTGCAACTCATACAGGGCTTTTATTTGAAAGGAAATGATACATGCAGGGAGAGAAAGAGAAAGTTGGTGTGCATCTTATGCCCAAGAAGCATCCCCCAGCACAAGGCCCCTGTGAACCAAGTTGTTTAAATGAAACATGCTTACTATTCCTTGAACTACCAAGATCTGTGCAAGGAGTCTCAGTTTTGGGACAGTTATCAATGTGTGGAACTTCAAATGAAGTGCTTTTATAAATCCCTATATTCATAAAATAAAGCCAGGTTTATCTAACCAGTTAGGTTAGTCTTAAACCATCAGTAAAGAAATTATCCTGGGGGCTGATGGGGGGTCATCCAAGAGCAGTATCAGATTTTACACTTGTTGTTATTCAGTCGCACAGTTATGTCCAACTCTTTGCAGCCCTATGAACTGCAGCACACCAGGTTTATCTGTCCTCCGCTATCTCCCAGGTTTTGCTCTAACTTCCAAGATCTGTGCAAGGAGTCTCAGTTTTGGGACAGTTATCAATGTGTGGAACTTCAAATGAAGTGCTTTTATAAATCCCTATATTCATAAAATAAAGCCAGGTTTATCTAACCAGTTAGGTTAGTCTTAAACCATCAGTAAAGAAATTATCCATGGGGGCTGATGGGGGGTCATCCAAGAGCAGTATCAGATTTTACACTTGTTGTTATTCAGTCGCACAGTTATGTCCAACTCTTTGCAGCCCTATGAACTGCAGCACACCAGGTTTATCTGTCCTCCGCTATCTCCCAGGGTTTGCTCTCACTCATGACCATTGAGATGGTGATGCCAACCAATCATCTTAAACTCTGTCATCTCCTTCTCCTCCTGCCCTCAAACTTTTCCAGCATCAGAGTCTTTTCCAATGAGTCTGCTCTTCCCATCAGGTGGTCAAAGTATTGGAGCTTCTGTTTCAGCATCAGTTTTTCCAGTGAATATTCAGGGTTGATTTCCTTTAAGATTGACTGGTTTGATTTCCTTGCAGTTCAAGGGACTCTCAAGAGGTTTCTCCAACACCACTATTCAAAAGCATCTATTCTTTGGTGCTCAGCCTTCTTTATGGTCCAACTCTCACTTCCATACATAACTACTAGAAAAACCCTATGGACATCTGTTGGCAAACTGATGTCTCCGCTTTTAATATACTGTCTAGTTTTGTCATGGGGGCTTCTCTGGTGGCTCAGATGGTAAAGAATCTGCCTGCAACACAGGAGACTTGGGTTCAATCTCTGGGTCAGGAAGATCCCCTGGAGAAGGGAATGCAACCCACTCTAGTATTCTTGCCTGGAGAATTCTCTGGTTAGAGGAGCCTGGCGGACTACAGTCCAGGGTGTTACAAAGAGTTGGACATAACTGATCGACTAACACTTGCACCTTTTTTTTTTCAGTAGGTTTGTCATAGCTTTATTTCCAAGGAAGAAGCATCTTTTAATTTCATGACTCTAGTCAGCATTTGCAGTGATTTTTGAGTCCAAGAAAAGAAAATCTGTCACTGCTTCCACTTTTCCCCCTTTTTATTCGTTATGCAGTGATGGGACTGGATGCCAAGATCTTAGTTTTTTGAATGCTGAGTTTTAAGCTAGCTTTTTCACTCTTCTTTTACTCTCATCAAGAGGCTCTTTAGTGCCTCTTCACTTTCTGCCACCAGAATGGCATCATCTGCATATCTGAGGTTGTTGATATTTTTCTCAGCAATCTTGATTTCAGCTTGTGTTTCATCTAGTCCAGCATTTCTCATGATGTACTCTGCATATAAGTTAAAAAACAGGTTGACAATATACTCCAGAATACTGGAGTGGGTAGCCTTTCCTTTCTCCAGGTGATCTTCCTAATCCAGAGATTGAACCCATGTCTCCCACATTGTGGGCAGATTCTTTACCAGCTGAGCTACAAGGGAAGACCTGTTTTTCATTAAGCTATATTACAACTTTGCTGACTGTCTACATGAGAAGGTCTTCACAGTTCATTCTTTTCTACCTTTTTTTTTTTTTGGCTACTCCAAAGATTCTGTGGTCTTAGTTTTCTGAGGACCAGGGATCACACCCCATGCAGTGGAAGCACGGGGTGCTAACCACTGCACTGCCAGGGTAGACCATAGCCTCACTGCTTCTTAGATGTCTTTGCTCAAAGATCATTTACCAGTGAAACTTGTCTTGGCCACTCATTTTAAAAGTTTCAACTCCTTCTTGTCTAGTCATTTTACATTCCCATTCTCTGATATGTGTGTGTGTGTTTTTCTTCTAAGCACTTATCACTATGTAACTTCTGTAATATTTTATTAGTTTATTTTGCTCACTATATTTGTACCTCACCTATAGGTAAATTTCAAGAGATAAGAATTTTTTTTTTTCTGATCCAGAAAAAAAGCCATCACCAGAAATACATTTTACCAAGAAAACTTATCTGCATAACAGGCCAACCTTTGTTTTCTAACCATTTTGTTTCACTTTCCTGTGAATGGTCTTCTTCCCCTTTGCATCCCCAGATCCCTACCCCTTTCCTTAGCTTAGGATGGTATATAAGCTTCAATTTTTTGATTGCCTTTTGAGTCTCTATGAGACTCCCATATGCACGCACACATGTGTGTGTGTGTGCGTGTGTGCGTGTGCGCGCTCAGTCGTGTCTGATTCTTTGCAACCCCAATAACTGTAGTCCACCAGGTTCCCCATCCATGGATTTTCCAAGCAAAATACTGGAATGCATTGCCATTTCCTCCTCCAGGAGATTTTTCTAACCATTTTGTTTCACTTTCCTGTGAATGGTCTTCTTCCCCTTTGCATCCCCAGATCCCTACCCCTTTCCTTAGCTTAGGATGGTATATAAGCTTCAATTTTTTGATTGCCTTTTGAGTCTCTATGAGACTCCCATATGCACGCACACATGTGTGTGTGTGTGCGTGTGTGCGTGTGCGCGCTCAGTCGTGTCTGATTCTTTGCAACCCCAATAACTGTAGTCCACCAGGTTCCCCATCCATGGATTTTCCAAGCAAAATACTGGAATGCATTGCCATTTCCTCCTCCAGTGGATCTAGCCAACCCAGGAATTGAGACCCCATTTCCTACCTTGGCAGGTGATTCTCTATCACTGAGCCATCTGGGAAGACACCCCCCATACATATGCAATTTTGTCTTTCTCTTATTAATCTGTCTTGTATTAATTTAATTATTAGACTAAAGAATCTATAAAGGAAGAAGAGAAAGTGTTTCCACCCTTATAATTCTGAGGTAGGCTCTACCTGTTTTCACTCTTATTTCCCAAGTTCAATAGTTAACAAAGAAGCCAGGAGGATCTTTCTAAAATAACTCAGCTTATTTACTCAATGCTCTCCATTAGCTCCACATTTGGTTCAGAGTTAAAATCCAAAGCTCTTAGGAAAGGCTTGCAAGGCTCTACTTGATCTGGTCCCCCATTGCCTCTCTGACCTACTTTTCTACTTCTTTCTACAATGTTCCAGCAACATTGTCTTTCTTGCTCCTCTAGGTCAGCAAATACATTCTTGCCTTAGCACTTCTCCACTGGCTAAATTTTCTTCCTTTGGTGTTCTGCCCTTCTCATATGTACATGGTTCACCTTTTATATGTTTTTGCTCAAATTGTTCTCTTCTCAGTGAGGTTTTTCCCTGGCCATCTTCTCTAACATAGCTACACACCTCTCCATCTAAAGTAGCATTCTGGATTTCCCTTATCCTGCCCTACTTTTTTTCTTTTTTATTGTTACAAAATTTAATCACCTTTAATAGAGCCTAATTTAATATTACCCATTAATTACAATTACTATCTCTCCCTGTCCGTGAAAACATAAGTTCCATGACACCAAGGATTTTTGGTTTTTTGTTTTCACTGATCTATCCCAAGAAGAGGCACAAAGTAGGCATTTGATACATAGGGAGTAAATTTGTTCAAGTGTTTTCATGAAAGAAATCATCTTGCATATTTTTTCTTTGTTTTATATATATATATATATATATAGTAAGATATATATGGACAGTAGTTATTAAATAGTAGTTACTTTAGTTCCAAAGGAAAAGAGCAATTTAAGAAGAATCTAGAAAGTACTATTCACTATTATTTAACATATTTTGAAAGCTGCTCTTCTGTTCCTTTCCTGTTTGCTCTTTTCTGTCATCCTCTAACCTTGAAATAACCTAAGTATAAGAATGAGATCACTGTGTTTCCCTGGTAGCTCAGTGGTAAAGAATCTGCCTGCCAACGCAGGAGACACGCTTCCCGGGTCCAGGAAGATCCCATACACATGGAGCTCATGTGCCACAGCTATTGAATCTGTGCTCTAGAGTCCAGGAACCACAACTACTGAGGCCTACCTGCCCTACAGGCCATGCTCAGCAACAAGGAAAGACCCCGCAATGAGAAGCCAGTCCAGGGCAACTAAAGAGTAGTTCCACTCGCTGCAACTAAGGAAAAGCCCACGCAGCAATGAAGACCTGACATAGCTAACAAATAGATAAATAAAAGGATGTGATCACTAAATGATCCTAAGTGTACACCTGGCCTAACCCGCCAATTCTTTTCCTAGATATAAAGAAGTAAGAACAAAGAGTGCGGTAGTTAAAAATGAGTAGCTCTCTATCCCAGGAGCCCCTTTAGCAATCCTGCAGACAGATCACATGGGCAAGATAGGCTATGAAGAGAGAGTCAGCCAGTCTGCACTCAAAGGAGAGGGATGCAGAACCCATCCTCCTGCTTTGATGATTCACTGAGATTCTCTCTCCTCTCCCATACCTTTTTTTCCTTTAAAAACTTATGGCTGAGCAGAATCTTCAGAGTCGATCTCAGGATATGAGTTCATCTCCTCCCCAGATTGCTGGCTTTTCTGATTAAAGCATCTTTCCTTTCCACTGATACTTGCCTTTTGATTATTGATTTTTTGCTGAACTTGGGTTGGTAATAGTTTGGTAATAATTTAGTTATCTAAAATATACCAGGTCCCAATATAATTCATGATAGAAGGTGAACAATTTGCACTTCTTTCATATCCTGAGGGGATGTAATTAGAAGGTATTTACAGCAAAGTATTGTTAGGGATAGAATCATACTGCACTTCAACTTTCCCCAAAATATTTTGCATTTTAGTTCTTGACTTAGTAATAGAAAAAATATATAGCTGGGTCTTATTCCAGCACATTGCATCATAAACAGTAAAATATGTACACAAGTGTAGCTACATTAGTGTTAATAATGGTAAGAAATGTACAACCTCTTTAAAGCATCATCATGTACCAAGAATATTCTGTGAGCTGCAATTCTTTGGGAATAGCTATTTACTCTAATGTTTTAATATGTGTATGACACCTAATAAGGACTCTACTTTTTATTTATTTTTTTAAATTAATTTTTATTTTTTGGTTTGTTTTGCTTTACAATACTGTATTCGTTTTGCTATACATTGACATGAATCAGCCACGAGTGTACATGAACTCCCAATCCCGACCCCCACCTCCCTCCTCCCGCCCCACACCATCTCTCTGGATTATCCCCGTGCATCAGTCCCAAGCATCCTGCATCCAGCATCGAACCTAGACCGGCGATTCGTTTCACTTAGGATATCATACATGTTACACTGCCGGACTCTACTTTTTAAAATTACAAGACTCTTCACTGAAAGGAATTTTTAATGCTAACTATATATTACTAATGGGTGCATAACAATCTGTTTCATCTTTTAAAAATATTTTGAAAATGTTGCAGATCTCTTTTAAATGATTAGCCTTGCTTGGGTTTTCCTTGCTCAGGGGGTGCCTTGCTCAGTGCTGACTCTGATGCCTGGGGCAGCAGAGTGAGCTCATTTCCTTTGTACCAAAATTGAAAGCTGACTACCTCTTGGTTCAAGAGTGCCTTACTTCTCATCAGGCATTATGTTATCTTGCCAAGCACCACAGGAGAGTTATCATAGGGAAATTGCTGATTGCAAGACTACACTTAGAGATGATAAATATGCAGATGTGTAGAATATTAAATGACTTTATTAGCAATCAACATATTATGCCATTAAGTTCATCTGTATGATCAAAAACTAGAAATATTAGTCTAATATTTTTAAACAATTGGAGCTCAGGGCAGGCCACCCTAAAATATGACAAAGTGAAATATTGATTTTTTAAAATTAAAGTTACTTGAAAAAACAACTGGTGAAAAAAACACATTCTGACCCTCTCCTTATCTACCTGAAAACATCTCCAATACCAAGTGTACCCTCTCCATACCAAGATGTGGACAGACTTTCTTATCACCAGAGATAAGGAAATTCAAGGCCTTACAGGCTATGTAAATAAACATTGTTACTTTTTTTTTTTTAATAATCCCAAACTCTATTTGGATTATTCACTAACTAGGCACTCAAAATTTAAGTTTCTATGTCCTGTCAATTCCTCACAAATGCACTGGTCCTTTGTCTATAATATATTAAACCTGTCCTACTTCTATGATATTGCCATAGGTACAAATTAATGTTTTTTCTTCTGTTAATCTGTCTTGTGTAAATTAAATTAGACTAACCAAAAGAATTCAAGAGGAATTCCTCCTCAACAAAGCCAATCTAATATTTATATGTCTCTTTTTATTCTTTTAAATATAATACCTATTTGGATAAAAGTTGATTAACTTTATGTCATCATAATGAAATCATCAAATCAGGGTATCCCTACCATTATCTTCTTCCGAGCAAATATCAGTAATTTAAACTGAAAGCAATTTCATAAACTGAGCAGAAAAAGTTGGGGGCAAATCAACATTTTTCAGTTCAGTAAAACTGACAATGCAGTGCACTTCTAAATGTTAAATTTGAAGACTTAGTCTAAAGATAAGTAAAAATGATAGAAGCAGGAATTATTTCTTAATTTTATTGTTGGAAATAAAATTATATTTATTTAATTGTATACCTAATATTTATACTTAATTTTAATATTTATTTTTATATTATAGAAATAAAATTTATAATATTTATTATAGTAGGTATAATCGAACTAAGATGTCCATTTCCCATAGTTTTTTTTTTCTGAAGTATTTGAATAACACCAAGAGTTGTTTTCTTATTCACATAATATAACCTGAATTATTAAATTTTTCATATATAATTTCAGATGATTAGATGTCTTGAAAGTTTTAGAATGGGTTTTTGCCATTTGAGCTTCCCTGGTGGCTCGGATGGTAAAGAATCTGCCTGCAGTGCAGGAAACACAGGTTAGATCAGAAAGATGGCCTTGAGAAGGACATTGTTACCCACTCAAGTATTCTTGCCTAGAGAATTCCCTAGACAGAGGAGCCTGGCAGACTACAGTCCATGGAGTCACAAAGAGTTGGACACATATATAATTTCAGATGATTAGATGTCTTGAAAGTTTTAGAATGGGTTTTTGCCATTTGAGCTTCCCTGGTGGCTCGGATGGTAAAGAATCTGCCTGCAGTGCAGGAAACACAGGTTAGATCAGAAAGATGGCCTTGAGAAGGACATTTGTTACCCACTCAAGTATTCTTGCCTAGAGAATTCCCTAGACAGAGGAGCCTGGCAAACTACAGTCCATGGAGTCGCAAAGAGTTGGACACAACTGAGCAACTAACAGTTTTACTTTTTCACTTTTTGCCACTTTACTGTTGCTAACTGTGGCTAATAAAAGCAAAATTCATGCCTTTTATTTCAGAGATGAGTGCTTATAGAATATCAATAAGAAACTGTAGAAAATACGAGCGGAACAATGGAAAACAAACCTGAATGTCAGATATTTATGTATCTAGATTTAACTAGAGACTGAATTAACATTTTGAAGCATTAGTCATTTAACTTGGAATTACAGTCTGCTAAACATTAGCTTAGAAACATTAGAAAAACATCTATTTCTGCTATATTGACTATGCCAAAGCCTTTAACTGTGTGGATTACAATAAACTGTGGAAAATTCTGAAAGATATGGGAATACCAGACCACCTGACCTGCCTCTTGAGAAATCTGTATGCAGGNGATGTTTCTCTATCATTTCTTCTTTTTAAATTTTTGCATAAATTCTCAAAGGAGTTCCATACATCTTGACCTTTTTTCTTGTTGTCTATTTTTATTTGACCTTGTCCAATCAATATCTAAGTCACCAAACTACACTTACTGAAGCCACAATGGTCAAAGCCCCCAGCTTAACATGTTCGGAGTGGTGGTTTGGAATGTCAAAGGGGAGAAAGGCAATTTACATGAAGAAGGAAAAACAAATATTTTGTGAACAAACATTTGCTGGGCTATGCAGAGCCATTGGGACCCAGAAAGGAATTTTGATAAACAGACTTTATCAGGTTCCTTTTAACTATACAGGTTCCTTCTGTCCAGTGCAGGAGAGGTAAAGAGACACAGGTTTGATCCATGGGTCAAGAAAATCCCTTGCAGGAGGGCATGGCAACTCACTCCAGTATTCTTGCCTGGAGAACCCCATGGACAGAGGAACCTGGTGGTCTAGAGTCCACAGGGTCACACAGAGTGGGACATGACTGAAGCGACTTAGCATGCATGCACGCACTAAGGAAATTAGTATAGATAATGTAGGGGAGCAAATTTGCCACCGCAGAATGTCTACTCAGCAGCATACATAGTACTTTGAACTGAAAACAATCAAGAAGGACAGAAAGAAACTTTGACCTTCTCCTCATCTGTCTATCACACTAGTGGTAAAGAACCCATCTGCCAGTGTATGATACTAAGAGACACAGGTTCTATCCCTGCATTGGGAAGATCCTCTGGAGAAGGAAATGGCAATCAACTCCAGTATTCTTACCTGGGAAATCCCTTGGACACAGTAGTCTGACGGGCTATGGCCCATAGGGTTGCAAAGAGTCGGACACCACTGAAGTGACTTAGGATGGACTCACCTGCCTGGCTATGTAAAAAGGTGAAATTCCTTTCAGTCTTTGCAATTTCTAAGCAGACTGTCTCTGATGTGCATCCCATTTTTCTTTTGTGCTTAATCAATAATAAAATTGGTTTCTTTTTCTTCTGCTTTTTGAAGAGGTTTTCTGGTTTGGGAGGAGAGTTTATTTTTAATTCTATTTCCTCAAGAATTCTGGTGATGAGGAGAGAATAACTGATAATTCCTGAACTGAGTTTAGGAATTTAGGAGGAGTTTAAAGTCTGTGGCCTGACAACAGTCCATAAAAAGTATCCCTCCTATTTACCTGCTCTTTTGAAATACTAGTTTGACAGACCACCTGTTCTAAATTCAAGATTTTACTATAAAATAAGCATGGGTGATACAGGTTTTAAAATTGCATAGAATCACCATATGGTTGGAAAATATGGGAAGCCAGGAATGCTGCTTATAGATCTTTGTCTTACAAAGTTTATATTTCAGACCCATGGGAAATGAATAGATGATAATCCAGTCTTTCAGTTGTATCAGGCTGCTTCCTTTGATTTAGATGAATTAATGTATTTCTGGAATTTCTTAGGCAAGTCTCATTCCAAGCAAATGAAATACTGGCAAATATCATCTAAGAAGGAAATAAGAAAAGATTTGGACAACTCTATGAAAAGACAAAGAAAAATGGAAGAACTATGAAGATGAATGTGTTTGGAAGGAGTATATTCTCATCACCTTTTTTGTGTTCTTATAATTGAACTAATATCAACACAAGTTGAAATAATATCAACACAAGACAAAATAGCAAGAGAAAAAGAAACAAATTTTAATTCATGTGCATGGTCTCATAAAAATGGGGTCAGAAAAGTAGCAAATTTTATACATTTTAGAGAAAAAAAATACATTTATGAGAAATCGACAGGTAGGGGAAAAATGTTTGCCTCCCAAAATGTCTCTTTGGGACGAAGATTATTGCTAGCTGAAAACAGTCAAGGCCCAAAAGACTAAGGAAGAAACTTTGACAGTCCACCTAATTTAATTTAGCCCACAAGAATGCAGAGGACCTATTCCAGGAAGGCAGCTTTCACCATTGATAACTATACTATGAACTATGTGTTGTAGACATGAAGGAACCTAGCAGAATCTATTAAATTCTTCTCTGAGTCCACTGTCTCTGCATCACCCAGCAAACATTTGCTCACAAAATAGTTGTTTTTCCATTCCATGTAAAATACCTTTCCACCTATAAGACTTCTAGAACTAACACACACACACAAAAAGATGTCCTTTTCATCATAGGGGATTGGAATGCAAAAGTAGGAAGTCAAGAAATATGTGGAGTAACAGACAAGTTTTGCCTTGAAGAACAAAATGAAATAGGGCAAAGGCTCGCAGAGTTTTGCCAAGAGAATGTACTGGTCATAGCAAACACCTTCTTCCAACAACTGAAGAGATGACTCTATACATGGGTATCACCAGATAGTCAATAATGAAATAAGGTTGATTATATTCTTTGCAGCTGAAGATGGAGAAGCTCTATACAGTCAGCAAAAATGAGTCCTGGAGTTGATTGTAACTCAGATCATCAGCTCTTTATAGCAAAATTCAGGCTTTAACAGAAGAAAGTAGGGAAAACCACTCCATCACTCAGGCATGACCTAAATCAAATCCCTATGATTATATAGTGGAGGTGATTAATAGATTTAAGGAATTAGCTTTGGTAGACAGAGTGCCTGAAGAACTATGGATGAAAGTTTGTAATATTATACAGGAGGCGGTGACCAAAGCCATGCTCCCAAACAGAAATGCAGAAACAGAAATGCAAGAAAGCAAAGTGGCTATCTAAGGAGGGCTTACAAATAACTAGAAAAGAAAGCAAAAGGCAAAGGAGAAGGGAAAGTATACACATCTAAAGGCAGAGTTCCAGAGAAGAGCAAGGAGAGATAAGAAACCCTTCTTGAGTGGACAATGCAAAGAAATAGAGGAAAACAATAGAATGGGAAAGAATAGAGAGTTCTTCAAGAAAATTGCAGATACTGAAGGAACATTTCAAGCAAAGATAGGCACAGTAAATGACAGAAATGACAAGGACCCAAGAGAAGCAGAAGAGATTAAGAAGAGGTAGCAAGAATACACAGAAGACTACACAAGAAAGGCCTGTATAACCATGATGATGTGGTCTCTCACCTGAGTCAGATACCCTGGAGTGTGAAGTCAAGTGGGCCTTAGGTAGCATCACTATGAACAAAGCTAGTGGAGGTGATGGAATTCCAGCTGAGCTATTTCAAATCCTAATAGATGATGCTGTGAAAGTGGTGCACTCAATATGCCAGCAAATTTGGAAAACTCAGCAGTGGCCACAGAACTGCAAAAGGTCAGTTTTCATTCTAATCTCAAAGGAAGGCAATGCCAAAGAATGTTCATACTACCATACAATTGCACTCATTTCACATACTAGCAACATAATGCACAAAATCCTTCAAGATAAGCTTAGCAGTATGTGAACTAAGAAATTCCAGATGTACATGCTGGATTCAGAAAAGGCAGAGGAACCAGAGATCAAATCACCCACACCCACTGGATCAAACAGCAAGCGAACTCCAGGAAAACATCTACTTCTGCTTCACTGACCACGCTAAAGCCTTTGACTATGTGGACTAGATCACAAAAAAACAGTAGACAATTCTTAATAAGATGGAAATACCAGATCACATTATCACCTCCTGAGAAATCTATATGCAGGATAAGAAGCATCAGTTAGAACCAAACTTGAAACAATGGGCTGGTTCAAAATTTGGAATGGAGTACATCAAAGCTGTATGTTATCACCCCGCTTATCTAACTTCTATGCAGAATACATCATGTGAAATGCCAGGCTAGATGAATCACAAGTTGGAATCAAAATTGCTGAAGAAATATCAACAACCACAGATATCCAGATGATACTTCTCTAATGGCAGACAGTGAAGAGGAACTAAAGAGCCTCTTGATGAAGACGAAAGAGGAGAGTGAAAAATTGGCTTAAAACTTAACATTACAAACAACAACAACTTAACATCATGGCATCCAGTCCCATCACTTCATGGCAAATAGAAGGGTAAAATGGGAAAACATTGACAGATTTTATTTTCTTGGTCTCCAAAATCGTTGCAGATGGTGATTGAAGCTATTAAATTAAAAGACACTTGCTCCTTGGAAGAGAAGCTATGACAACCTAGACAGTGTATTAAAGAGTAGAGACATCACTTTGCCAACAAAGGTCTATATAGGCTAAGCAATGGTTTTTCCAGTAATCATGTATGGATGTGAAAGTTGGGCCACAAAGAAGCCTGAGCACCAACAAATTGATGCTTTTGAATTGTGGTGCTAGAGAAGACTCTTCAGAGTCCCTTGGACACCATGGATATCAAACCAGTCAATCCTAAAGGTAATCAACCTTGAATATTCACTGGAAGGACTGATGCTGTGGCTGAAGCTCCAATACTTTGGCCAGCTGATGAGAAGATCAGTTCACTGGAAAAGACCCTCATGCTGGGAAAGATTGAGGGAAGTAGGAGAACCAGGAGACAGAGGATGAGATGGTTGGATGGCATTACAGACTCAATGGACCTGAGTTTGAGCAAACTCCAGCATATGCTGAAGAACTGTGAAACCTGGTGTGCTGCACTCCATGGGGGTCACACAGAGTTGGACATGACTTAGTGACTGAACAACAACAACACTTTGAAGTGCTGAACCACCACCCTTGACATCCTCTTAAATTGAGGGCTTCACTCATTTTAGATATTTGTATAGTTTTTCTGGGTCTCTCCCATATATCAGTTCAGTTCAGTTTAGTTCTTTAGTCCTGTCCAAATCTTTGTGATCCCATGGACTGCAGCATGCCAGGTTTCCCTGTCCATCATCAACTCCCAGAGCTTACTTAAACTCATGTCCAAGGAGTTGGTGATGCCATCCAACCATTTCATCCTCTGTTGTCCCCTTCTTCTCCTGCCTTCAATCTTTCCCAGCATTGGAATCTTTTCCAGTAAGTCAGTTCTTCACATTATGTGGCCAAAGTATTGAAGTTTCAGCTTAAGCATCAGTTCTTCCAATGAATATCCAGGACTGATTTCCTTTACGATGGACTGGTTGGATCTCCTTGAAGTCCAAGGGACACTGAAGACTCTTTCCAATACCACAGTTCAAAAGCATCCATTTTTTGGCACTCAGCTTTCTTTATAGTCCAACTCTACATCCATACATGACTACTGGAAAAACAATAGCCTTGACTAGATGGATCTTTGTTGGCAAAGTAATGTCTCTGCTTTTTAATATGCTGTGTAGGTTGGTCAAAGCTTTTCTTCCAAAGAGCAAGCATGTTTTAATTTCATGGCTGCAGTCACCATTTGCAGTGACTTTGGAGCCCAAGAAAATAAAGTCTCTCACTGTTTCCAATGTTCTCCCATCTATTTGCCATTTAGCGATGGAACTGGATGCCATGATCTTATTTTTTCTGAACATTGAGTTTAAGCCAAATTTTTCACTCTCCTCTTTCACTTACATCAAGAGGCTCTTTAGTTCTTCTTCACTTTCTGTCATAAGGGTGGTGTCATCTGCATGTCGGAGAAGGCAGTGGCAACCCACTCCAGTTCTCTTGTCTGGAAAATCCCACGGATGGAGGAGCCTGGTAGGCTGCAGTCATGGGGTCGTTAAGAGCTGGACATGACTGAGTGACTTCACATTCACTTTTCACTTTCATGCATTGGAGAAGGAAATGACAACTCCAGTGTTCTTGCCTGGAGAATCCCAGGGATGGGGAAACCTGGTGGGCTGCCGTCTATGGGGCTGCACAGAGTTGGACATGACTGAAATGACTTAGCAGCAGCAGCAGCATCTGCATATCTGAGTTATTGATATTTTCCCCGGCAATCTTGATTCCAGCTTATGTTTCATCCAGCCTGGCATTTTGCATGATGTACTCTGAATATAAACTAAATAAGCAGAGTGACAATATACAGCCTTGACATACTCCTTCCCCAATTTGGAGCAGTCTGTTGTTCCATGGACGGTTCTAACTGTTGCTTCTTGACCTGGATACAAATTTCTCAGGAGACAGGTCGGGTCTGGTATTCCCATCTCTCTCAGAATTTTCCACAGTTTATTGTGATCCACACAGTCAACAGCTTTGGCATAGTCAATAAAGCAGAAATAGATGTTTTTCTGGAACTCTCTTGCTTTTTCAATGATCCAGCAGATGTTGGCAATTTGATCTCGGTTCCTCTGCCTTTTCTAAAACCAGCTTGAACATCAGGAAGTTCACGGTTCACATACTGCTGAAGTCTGGCTTGGAAAATTTTGAGCATTACTTTACTAGCGTGTAGGATGAGTGCAATTGTGCGATAGTTTGAGCATTCTTCAGCATTCCCTTTCTTTGGGATTGGAATGAAAACTGACCTTTTCCAGTCCTGTGGCCACTGCTGAGTTTTCCAAATTTGCTGGCATAACTGAGTGCAGCACTCTCACAGCATCATCTTTTAGGATTTGAAATAGCTCAACTGGAATTCCATCACCTCCACTAGCTTTGTTCATAATGATGTTTTCTAAGGCCCACTTGACTTCACATTCCAGCATGTCTGGCTCTAGGTGAGTGATCACACCATCGTGATTATCTAGGTCATGAAGATCTTTTTGTAGAGTTCTTCTGTGTATTCTTGCCACCTCTTCTTAATATCTTCTGCTTCTGTCTCAAAATTATGTGTCCTAAATTGGGAGAAACTGGTGAGGAGTTATTATAGCCATGGTTTAAGAGTGAGGTTGCTGATAAGATCAGGGTGTAGGAAAGGCCTCAGTTCAGTTTAGTTGCTCCGTCGTGTCCGACTCTTTGCGACCCCATGAATCGCAGCACAACAGGCCTCCCTGGCCATCACCAATGCCCAGAAATCACTCAAACTCATATCCATCGAGTCGGTGATGTCATCCAGCCATCTCATCCTCTGTCATCCCCTTCTCTTCCTGCCCCCAATCCCTCCCAGCATCAGAGTCTTTTCCAATGAGTCAACTCTTTGCATGAGGTGGCCAAAGTATTGGAGTTTCAGCTTCAACATCAGTCCTTCCAATGAACACCCAGGGTTGATCTCCTTCAGAATGGACTGGTTGGATCTCCTTGCAGTCCAAGGAACTCTCAAGAGTCTTCTCCAATACCACAGTTCAAAAGCGTCAATTCTTTTGTGCTCAGCTTTCTTTATAGTCCAACTCTTATCCAGCCATCTCATCCTCTGTCATCCCCTTCTCTTCCTGCCCCCAATCCCTCCCAGCATCAGAGTCTTTTCCAATGAGTCAACTCTTTGCATGAGGTGGCCAAAGTATTGGAGTTTCAGCTTCAACATCAGTCCTTCCAATGAACACCCAGGGTTGATCTCCTTCAGAATGGACTGGTTGGATCTCCTTGCAGTCCAAGGAACTCTCAAGAGTCTTCTCCAATACCACAGTTCAAAAGCGTCAATTCTTTTGTGCTCAGCTTTCTTTATAGTCCAACTCTCATATCCATACCTGACCACTGGAAAAACCTATGCTGCTTTAGTACCAGCTCAGGTAGTGTCCTAATCTTATCTTGGTGTGTTTTTCTGGTTCCTTTAGTCTTCCCTCAGGTGGTTTCTTGATTACTCCTCCCTTGTCTCTTCATCCCCTCCCTTCCTCTGTTATTCTTTGAATCTGCTCTGTGGGTCTCAGGAAAGTTCATGGAAGCTGAAGGCTGTTCCCTACATGTAAGCAATGGGGGAGAGAAATGCTTCCATGCCAGAAGCCCCACAAGGTCCTGCTTGGTTTCACCGGTTATGTTAAGTTGTTTCTTATGCGGACAAAGAATGTTGCCTATCATTACGGTAAAGAACAAATATACCCACCATAAAATATCAGCCACTGCAGCTGCCCCCAGACAATGTACCCTGAGGGGAATTCAGGATGGAGAAAAACAAAACATTCTGTGCTTCCTATAATTCTCTTAGATAGTTAAAGGCCTCAGTTCAGTTCAGTCGCTCAGTCATGTCCAACTCTTTTGATCCCATGAACCACAGCACACCAGGCTTCCCTGTCCATCACCAACCCCCAGAATCCACCCAAACCCATGTCCATTGTGTCGGTGATGCCATCCAACCATTTCATCCTCTGTTGTCCCCATCTCCTCCTGCCCTCAATCTTTCCCGGCATCAGGGTCTTTAACTAGTAACACATTATATTTGTCCTGTTTGAGGATGTAGGTTTGCCTGTCTTGTGGTCTAGTCCTGTGTCCACTTCATCTCTTTTGTCAGATTCACCTTTATGAGTACCTTCTTTTCCACACATTATGTAATTAGGAAAACAGACACAATCAAGAGATCCAACTTGAAAATAATTGAGAGCTTGCATAAAAGACTGTGCTTCAGTTCAGTTCAGTTCAGTTGCTCAGTCGTGTCCAACTCTTTGCGACCCCATGCATCGCAGCACGCCAGGCCTCCCTGTCCATCACCAAATCCCAGAGTTCCTCAGCCTCACGTCCG